>LR738714.1:224187223-224274499 GCA_902687465.1 Secale cereale
GGGGGGGTCATTGACCTTCGCGTTGTTCCACCTGTCGTGAGACACTGGCACCTTCGTCGGCAGCGTCAGCAGTGGGTGGGAGATCTTCGCATCCATGAGAACCCATTTGTTTCTGAAGCCCTCCACTTTCTTCCCGTCTCTTCAGATTGCATTGGCCCCATTGGCCGCAAAAAAGTTGGCACATCCCAAGCACTGGCCCTCCTTGATCCAAAGGTAGAAGAAGTGGCGAAGCAACGCCACGGACGGCAGCACCCCCACGAATGCCTCGCAGTAAAAGGCGAAGATTGACAGAAGATGGACGGAGTTGGGGTGAAGATGAAGAGCGTGAAGCTTATAATGGCGGAGGACGGCGAAGAAGTAGTAAGAGAAAGGGGAACTAGCCTCGCGAAGACGCTGTCAGGACCCCGATCCTAAGTCACACAGGTCTAGCCTATAACACACCATATCACTTTGTGGCCTCACGCACGGTATCCCCACGGGTGCCACTTACCTGGCCCGGAACAGTTTGCGCATTTTGGCACACGTATATGATAGTGTCGCTAGCATCCATATGACAAAGAACCCGGGCCGACATGACCAGTTATAAACCAAAAGTGGCACTAAATTACAGAGACAGGCATACATGACCCAGCAACGAACGTGTCGGTCATCAACGTATGAACCCAAGTCGTAGCAAGCTACAAGGACTTAAAGGAACAACGTGTGACATTTCCCCTAAGGGACCGACACAAGAACGAAGAAGGACACATGCCGGCCAGCCTAAGTGTTCCGGAGCAGTAGCAAGCTACCAAGGCTCAGTGGAAGCACTAGGAGACATTTCCCTGTAAGATAGGCTACCAATGGTAAACAACTAGGTGTCGGATCCCACACATAGCAATACACATTACACGTACGCATAACATGCAAGTATGTGTTGTACAACATGGCATCACAACATAACTCAACAACTCATATAGATAAAGGCCCAGAAGAGCCATCATAGCATTATTACAAACAAAGGTCACATGACCCAACATACAGAGCATACAGGCAACGGAAGCATAACATGTCTGAGTACAGACGACTACAAATGAAAAAGGCTGAGGAGCCTGACTATCTACAAGACCCTCCCAAGGGTACAAGATCGTAACTGAGGTAACAAGCTAAACGTCGAAGTCCACGCGGAACCACTAGCGAGACTGAAGTCTCTCTGCAAAAACATAATTAAGAAAACGTGAGTACAAAGGTACTCAGCAAGACTTACATCAGAACTAGCTACATACGCATCAGTATCAACAAAGGGGTGGTGGTGTTTGACTGCAGCAAGCCAGCTTTGACTCGGTGGCTATCCTGAACTACGACTGCAAGTAACTCTTTCGAGGTGGCGCACACGAGTCCACATATTCACCAATCAATACACCACTATGGATCCGCTCCCGTCTCCCTACGAGAAGGCCATCCATAGCACTCACGCTTATCTTGCGCATTTTAGAGTATCCACTTTCACTTGTCTATGAACTGTTATAGGCAACCCAGAAGTCCATTTCCGCGGACACGGCTATTCGAATAGATCATACATATAACCCTGCAGGGGTGTACTTCTTCACACACGCTCTCACCACTTACCGCCGTTTACACGACATGTACTCGGCAACCTTCAAGCGGAGGCCCAGCGAGGGTGTCGGCCACGACCTGACTAACCACACAAGTCTCTCGTCCAGGTTTATCGCCTATTTGGTTTCCACCCGTGGGGAGATCCGGCCGGGGTGTCGCTCACGGCCCCAAACGATGTGTACAGGGTTCCCGCATCACCAAACGGGCGATCGGTACACCGTGCCACGTACCTGCCGCGTCACAGCCCACCCCGAGGGTCAGTGCTGCGCACGACCTCCAGTAAACTACAAACACCAAAAACTAGTTGCAACTCCTGGACAGAGAACAAGGGCAGTTAATAAGTCGAGAGGGTCCATTGGTTTCGGGCCCAATGCATGGTAGTAACTGGTCATGGATCAACCAACACAGAACTCAGTTCCTGAGGACGGCTGCAATGAGAAAACCCACCATGTACTCCTACATGGCCTCTCATCGCTACCTTTACCAAATCGTGTTCACACACTTAGCTCACACACATTAGGACATGTTCATCACCATTCCAATTCATCCCCGATGAATCAGACCTGACACAACTCTAAGCAATAGCAGGCATAACGAGAAAGCATGAATGAGTAGGCACAACATGGCTCAAACAACTCCTACTCATACTAGTGGTTTTCAACTATTTACTGTGGCAATGACAGGTCATGCAGTGGAAAGGGGTTCAACTACCGCAGCAGGTAACAGTTGAAGCGTTGTTGTCCTAATGCGGTAAAAGAGAGCAAGAGCGAGAGAGTGGGATTGTATCGGAATGCTCAATGGGGTTTTGCTTGCCTGGCACTTCGGAAGATATCATTGGGTCTTCGTCGGTGTCATCGATCACATCGTCGGAACACGTCTACTGAAAGGGGATAAACACCGGCAACAGAGAAAGAACACAATCAATGCAATGTGACAATATGATGCATGATCATGACATGGCAATATTCTGTTGATTGAGCTAATGCAACTAGTAACCATATTAAATGAAGTTGGTTTGAACCAAAGATTCAAATTCAAACTCCATATGTGATTATTTAATTGTCATTTAATTGATTTGACCTGAACAGCAGGTTTAACTTGTTCAAACATGCATGAAAGTGCCATAAACAGATTCCTCATATTTTTCTGATCATTTTTCATATATAAATTATTTTCATCTGAGCTACGGTTGATTTTATATGATTTTTAGAAGTTTAAAGCATTTTCTGGAATTTCTAAACCTTTCTGATTTATTTTAATTCCAGAAAAGCTTTACTGCGTCAGCATTGCGTCATCATGACGTCAGCAAGTCAACAGGGGCTGGTCCAGTCAAACCTGACCAGTGGGTCCCACTGGTCAGTCTCTCAACACTAACTAAAAATTTAAAACTAAACTAAACAGACACGGGGCCCACATGTCAGTGTCTAATTAGGTTAATGACAGCAATTAAAACTTAATTAAAACCCTAAACTAAAATTAGTCAGGGTTGGCCCCACATGTCATCGACTCACAGGGGTCAGAACCAGTCAACGGAGGAGGTCAAACCTGCCGGCGGCTCGCCGCCGGCGAGACCGAACGCGGCGGAGGCTGCGGAAACGGGCTGTGGTGCCCCGTTCGCAGCGTGGCTGGGCTCATTCGAGCGCCCAGACCAGCGCGCATCAAGTGGGGGCGCCAGCCGGGCCTGGGGTGGCCGGAGGCGAGAGCGATGAGCTCGGCCGTGGCGGCCGGAGTTCGGGCAGGTGCGTGTGCGGCACTAGGGAGCACGGGAGGAGGGGCCGAAGAGTGGTACGGGCTCCTGAGAGTATGCTGAGTGTGCTTATGGGCTCGGACGCGAGCGGCAGCAGCTGTGGTCGCGGTTGCACCATGGCCGGCGGGTGGAAGCTCACGGCTCCGGTAGTTAGCACGGCAGAGGAAGAAATCCGCGGCGGGGCTAGGGGAGAAATAACTAGGGGCTCACCGTGGTGTCGTAGGGGTGCTCTGCGGCTCGGGGGAGGCATCGAAGAAGGCGGGCACTCGCCGGCGATCTCGGGCGGCCGTGGTTGAAGACGATGCCCAAGAAGACGAAGCGGGGCTCCCCGAGGCGCGTGACTCGGTGTAGCGGTCGTGGTCATAGCGGCGGTGCCTCTGGACACAACGGAGAGGCGGGGCGGTGGCTCTGGCCGCGGTGAACGACGAGCGGCGGCGGCGGCGTGTTCGGTGGTGCGAGGGGAGAGAGCCAGGGGAGGGAAGAGACACGGGAAGAGAGTGAGAGGGGTCCGGGGGGGTGCGTGGAGACGCCAGAGACGTCCAGGGCGAAGCGGCAAGCAGGAGGTGGCCGTCGGTGGCCGTGCGCGTGCTGGCGCGCCGCGGGCACACGCCCTCGTGCCTTCTGGCACGAGGTTGAAGGAGGCAGTGCTGGGCTGGGCCTCTACAGGAGTGGGCTGGGCCAACAGTGCTGGGCCACCAGGCTGAACAGGTAACGGCCCAGGTAGTTCCTCTCTCTTTGTGTTTTCTATTTTAATTACTGTTTTCTATTTTTTGATATTTGTTTTGGCTTTTGTAAAAATGCCAGAGCATTACCAAAAATCATGAAACTAAGCATGGCTACTGTTTAGAATAAAACCAACAGTAAACATTTTAGTTTATGATTATTTGAGCATTTAAAATAATATATAAAATTTTAATGCCCAAATGCAAATATGGTATGATTTAAATCAGTGCCCAAAATATTCCTCAAAAATGTTCACTATTTTTGGTTTGGTCTCAAAGCCTTGCCAAAATTATCAAACATTGATGAAGGCATTTTGGTCAAAGAAAATTTGTTTAGGTTGAACCTAGTTGAATTCTTTTGGTGCAAGGGTTTGATCATCCCCATTTCCAGTTTCTGAGAAATTTAAACATGATGCAGAGGCAAAAACTATCCTAGGGCAAAGTAAAGCTAGGGATGTAACAACTCACCCCTACTAAACAAGAATCTCGTCCCGAGATTCAAGACGTGAGATAAGAAATCGGAGGGGACACTATCTAACACAATCCTCTCGATCCAGTTTTCCTCCTCGAAATTGTTGATTCATTGCATCATGTAGATCTTGGCATCTTTGATTTCAAAGCTTCATCCAACACGACAACAAAGGAACGTGAATTCTACAAGATTTGATCTTCTCGAAGATCGAGTAATTCAAGATCATCTCATGGATTGAGATGTCGAAACATCTCTTGAGCTGAGACACGGAGTACACCTCCAGAGGGATGTAGTGAAATAAATGATGAAGGTTCACCTGATGGCAATAATTCCACACCTAAGAAGAGGGTGATCGATACCACAAGACGGGGCACCTTTAGAGAAGGTGACTCGTAGAGTTATTCCCTTAAGTGGCAAAAAGAATTACTTTTGATATAGAGATCGTTGAAATTCCCTATACCAGCCTAAGGCAAACACAATCGATCGTTTGACGGAGCCCGAAGGAATGACATTCTCGGGCCAGAATGGATGATGTGGACTACCTTGTAAAGGACAATGCCAAGGTTGATTTTTCTTATCACCGGAAATGGATGGGATCCATGGTAAAATGGCACATTGGCGGTGCAAGTTGGGAACAAAATGCAAATGCTGGGAATGATTCTAGTAACTGGGAAGAACCCCAACAGTAGAGAGTAAATTGCTCTTTGAGAGGTTACAACATAACCAAGAACACTGGGAGCAATCCCGGTTAGTGTCGAGGATAACACCTAGTGCTTGTGCGTGCTCTCAAGAACTTGAGCATTCCCATATTCATCAAGGTTTTACCAATATCCGTGTCAAGGATCCTGGCAACAAAACATACTACCATGATGAATAATGATGGATAGTGCAGATGCAATTCACCCTAGCGGAGTCAAGGGGCAAAATCTGGATGATCGACCGAGAGACATTTAGCCCTCCGCTTCTAATGTTCTCCTTGATGTGCTAGCGCAACCCATTTATTAAAATGGTTTGGTACCTAGAACGTCAACTAAAAGGTCGGACTTCAGGAGCACAAAAATCCGTAAGGAACAATTAGGGAGTAAATCCTAGGAAATCCTTATGGGGAGGTGGCCAACTTCTTCAATCAAGATTCTATAACAATAGGTCTTCCGGCTGGGTGTGTTGGCCACGACATCCACTTTACCGGTTATCAAGAGACCAATATTATAGTTCTTGGGAAATGCACCAACCATCATATCTGCCTGAGATTCAGTTCTGATTGGTGTCAGGATATTCCAGACTCATCGAGTCTAGAAAGAATGAATGTTTGCAACACAAATCGACGAGACGGCATTGCGAGATTCTCGGGGAGTGAAATATGATAGCAAGCTCCAAAACATGAGCTAGTTCTACTACATACATGTGAACACGTTGTCCAAGACAAGCATGGCCACGTAATAGTCTTACAATGAAACACTATCGAGTTCAGGTGGGGAACCATCAACAAGGATAGCAAAGTCCTAACATAAGTCATGATTCTTAAGAAGGAACTTCTTCTCCTTGAACAAATCTATCAGTGGCTTGGTGTGCTAGGGATACATACAGAATGAAGATGATTAGTCTATCAGACCATAGAATACTTCGCACGTATGCATGACTGACTTGGGATGACTCCAGAGGAAATAAAACAAGCTTTCTGAATTTCACGGCGGCAACTTACATCAAGTACTCGTGAATTAGGGGAAGCCACTTCTTACATCAAGACATCTACTTCATGAGCTAACACAAAGATGATGCTTACAAAGGTTCCCAATGTTAACGTTAATGTTCAACATGAATCATGTAGAGGATAAACATGTCGTCGATGGGCTCAACAACAAGGGAACGACCATGAGTAAGACAACATTACGAGTATCGTTTGTTCTGATTTGACTTGACGTTAACCCATACTCAAATCAAAGTTTGGACAAGACAATAGATCCACAAATGATCACGGGGATCAATTGGAGAAGATATCATCTATCTTCAATACACACACAAGATATCCCTTTGGAGTGAGCTATGTGGGTTAAGCTTTTATCTTCCAACTCTCCAAGTTGTTGTTTAGCTTAACCAACTAGTTCGGGGTATCCAACACAGATTCTTGGAGAAAGGGTGGTTTAGAGAGAAACCAGCTTGATCACGAACTCAACATAGAGGTCAGGTGACAACCTGGTAATACTTCCGAGAAGATATTCGGAAAATCACGAACCACCGATATGTTACTAGCTCGAGAACAATCTTGCTTTTCAGGGCAAAACGATATGATCAAATGAGCGAGGACTTAACAAAATCCAACTCATCAATCAAGGAGTGCACCAAGAAAGTGGACTAGGTAGCACGATCAATCTTAGGATGATGATTCGGTAACCATCATGCTAAGAATGAGATTATCGTCCATTAACTACCAAGCAACAAAGTTGCTAGTAGTATTGATTTCACACATCACAATTCACTTGTCGGTATTCCGGTTACCATAACACGGAGACCGAGAAATAAACGATGATGGAGAGAAGTATCACCTTATCAAAAGTTCATAGGAGGTGGTGCAATTCTCATGACATTCTTGACATAAAGATGGTAATACTCCAGGATAGAACAATTTAGAAGCTGGATTAGCATTCTTCACCTGCGAATTACAACTTCTTTGACCCAATCCTGGATATGGATAAGGTAATGGAGTTTGTTTCTCCTAGTCATTCCGGAATAGAATGGCTTGACGGACCACAAGAGTAAAAGGCATCGATGAACACGAGTGCACAACTACTCCTGACTATCAACTGATAGACGAGGGTCATAATAATAACTCCAACATATGTGTCGAGGTAACAGAGTACCTCAACACACCGACTAGTGTGGTTAATCTGGCCTAAAAAGACATTAAGAACAGGTAGGAATGATTTGCAAATGCATCAGATTGTTTAGAGACCTGGGATGACTCGGACAGCATAACGGCTGCAAATGCTCGAGAATACTTTTGAGATGCAAGCAAAAGGGTAGCATATCCACTTAACATCATAATGTCAAGGTTCTGAGACCAACAGTTGAACAAACAGAAGTAGTAGAAACTGAACTGAGGGTTGAATCCACAATAACGTGATCCTGATAAATAGAATGAGAATCCTAGTTCTTAATCCCCGTAGAAAGAAGAAGGTGACTCAGATCAGAAGGTCATAGGGCAAAGGAGTAAAAAGAGCCTTATGTTCCCTTCCACAAACAATTCCCTTACATAACTAAAGAGTTTCTAGACACGACTTCGACCAGTTTGGCTTGCTAATCCTACAGGTAGTCAGGCTCTGATACCAAAGCTATCAGGACCCCGATCCTAAGTCACACAGGTCTAGCCTGTAACACACCATATCACTTTGTGGCCTCACGCACGGTATCCCCACGGGTGCCACCTTACTTGGCCCGGAACCGTTTGCGCATTTTGGCACACGTATATGATAGTGTCGCTAGCATCCATATGACAAAGAACCCGGGCCGACATGACCAGTTATAAACCAAAAGTGGCACTAAATTACAAAGACAGGCATACATGACCCAGCAACGAACGTGTCGGTCAACAACGTATGAACCCAAGTCGTAGCAAGCTACAAGGACTTAAAGGAACAACGTGTGACATTTCCCCTAAGGGACAGACACAGGAACAAAGAAGGACACATGCCAGCCAGCCTAAGTGTTCCGGAGCAGTAGCAAGCTACCAAGGCTCAGTGGAAGCACTAGGAGACATTTCCCTGTAAGATAGGCTACCAAAGGTAAACAACTAGGTGTCGGATCCCACACATAGCAATACACATTACACGTACGCATAACATGCAAGTATGTGCTGTACAACATGGCATCACAACATAACTCAACAACTCATATAGATAAAGGCCCAGAAGAGCCATCATAGCATTATTACAAACAAAGGTCACATGACCCAACATACAGAGCATACAGGCAACGGAAGCATAACATGTCTGAGTACAGACGACTACAAATGAAAAAGGCTGAGGAGCCTGACTATCTACAAGACCCTCCCAAGGGTACAAGATCGTAGCTGAGGTAACAAGCTAAACGTCGAAGTCCACGCGGAACCACTAGCGAGACTGAAGTCTCTCTGCAAAAACATAATTAAGCAAACGTGAGTACAAAGGTACTCAGCAAGACTTACATCAGAACTAGCTACATACGCATCAGTATCAACAAAGGGGTGGTGGTGTTTGACTGCAGCAAGCCAGCTTTGACTCGGTGGCTATCCTGAACTACGACTGCAAGTAACTCTTTCGAGGTGGCGCACACGAGTCCACATATTCACCAATCAATACACCACTATGGATCCGCTCCCGTCTCCCTACGAGAAGGCCATCCATAGCACTCACGCTTATCTTGCGCATTTTAGAGTATCCACTTTCACTTGTCTATGAACTGTTATAGGCAACCCAGAAGTCCATTTTCGCGGACACGACTATTCGAATAGATCATACATATAACCCTGTAGGGGTGTACTTCTTCACACACGCTCTCACCACTTACCGCCGTTTACACGACATGTACTCGGCAACCTTCAAGCGGAGGCCCAGCGAGGGTGTCGGCCACGACCTGACTAACCACACAAGTCTCTCGTCCAGGTTTATCGCCTATTTGGGTTCCATCCGTGGGGAGATCCGGCCGGGGTGTCGCTCACGGCCCCAAACGATGTGTACAGGGTTCCCGCATCACCAAACGGGCGATCGGTACACCGTGCCACGTACCTATCGCGTCACAGCCCACCCCGAGGGTCAGCGCTGCGCACGACCTCCAGTAAACTACAAACACCAGAAACTAGTTGCAACTCCTGGACAGAGAACAAGGGCAGTTAATAAGTCGAGAGGGTCCATTGGTTTCGGGCCCAATGCATGGTAGTAACTGGTCATGGATCAACCAACACAGAACTCAGTTCCTGAGGACGGCTGCAATGAGACAACCCACCATGTACTCCTACATGGCCTCTCATCGCTACCTTTACCAAATCGTGTTCACACACTTAGCTCACACACATTAGGACATGTTCATCACCATTCCAATTCATCCCCGATGAATCAGACCTGACACAACTCTAAGCAATAGGAGGCATAACCAGAAAGCATGAATGAGTAGGCACAACATGGCTCAAACAACTCCTACTCATACTAGTGGGTTTCAACTATTTATTGTGGCAATGACAGGTCATGCAGTGGAAAGGGGTTCAACTACCGCAGCAGGTAACAGTTGAAGCGTTGTTGTCCTAATGCAGTAAAAGAGAGCAAGAGCGAGAGAGTGGGATTGTATCGGAATGCTCAATGGGGTTTTGCTTGCCTGGCACTTCGGAAGATATCATTAGGTCTTCGTCGGTGTCATCGATCACATCGTCGGAACACGTCTACTGAAAGGGGATAAACACCGGCAACAGAGAAAGAACACAATCAATGCAATGCGACAATATGATGCATGATCATGACATGGCAATATGCTGTTGATTGAGCTAATGCAACTAGTAACCATATTAAATGATGTTGGTTTGAACCAAAGATTCAAATTCAAACTCCATATGTGATTATTTAATTGTCATTTAATTGATTTGACCTGAACAGCAGGTTGAACTTGTTCAAACATGCATGAAAATGCCATAAACAGATTCCTCATATTTTTCTGATCATTTTTCATATATAAATTATTTTCATCTGAGCTACGGTTGATTTTATATGATTTTTAGAAGTTTAAAGCATTTTCTGGAATTTCTAAACCTTTCTGATTTATTTTAACTCCAGAAAAGCTTTACTGCGTCAGCATTGCGTCATCATGATGTCAGCAAGTCAACAGGGGCTGGTCCAGTCAAACCTGACCAGTGGGTCCCACTGGTCAGTCTCTCAGCACTAACTAAAAATTTAAAACTAAACTAAACAGACACGGGGCCCACATGTCAGTGTCTAATTAGGTTAATGACAGCAATTAAAACTTAATTAAAACCCTAAACTTAAATTAGTCAGGGCTGGCCCCACATGTCATCGACTCACAGGGGTCAGAACCAGTCAACGGCGGAGGTCAAACCTGCCGGCGGCTCGCTGCCGGCGAGACCGAACGCGGCGGAGGCTGCGGAAACGGGCTGTGGTGCCCCATTCGCAGCGTGGCTGGGCTCATTCGAGAGCCCAGACCCGCGCGCATCGAGTGGGGGCGCCAGCCGGGCCTGGGGTGGACGGAGGGGAGAGCGATGAGCTCGGCTGCGGCGGCCGGAGTTCGGGCAGGTGCGTGTGCGGCACTAGGGAGCACGGGAGGAGGGGCCGAAGAGTGGTACGGGCTCCTGAGAGTATGCTGAGTGCGCTTATGGGCTCGGACGCGAGCGGCAGCAGCTGTGGCCGCGGTTGCGCCATGGCCGGCGGGTGGAAGCTCACGGCTCCGGTAGCTAGCACGGCAGAGGAAGAAATCGGCGGCGGGGCTAGGGGAGAAATAACCAGGGGCTCACCGCGGTGTCGTAGGGGTGCTCTGCGGCTCGGGGGAGGCATCGAAGAAGGCAGGCAATCGCCGGCGATCTCGGGCGGCCGAGGTTGAAGACGATGCCCAAGAAGACGAAGCGGGGCTCCCCGAGGCGCGTGACTCGGTGTAGCGGTCGTGGTCATAGCGGCGGTTCCTCTGGACACAACGGAGAGGCGGGGCGGTGGCTCTGGCCGCAGTGAACGACGAGCGGCTACGGCGGCGCCGTGTTCGGTGGTGCGAGGGAAGAGAGCCAGGGGAGGGAAGAGACACGGGAAGAGAGTTAGAGGGGTCCGGGGGGGTGCGTGGAGACGCCAGAGACGTCCAGGGCGAAGCGGCAAGCAGGAGGTGGCCGTCGGTGGCCGTGCGCGTGCTGGCGCGCCACGGGCACACGCCCTCGTGCCTTCTGGCACAAGGTTGAAGGAGGCAGTGCTGGGCTGGGCCTCTACAGGAGTGGGCTGGGCCAACAGTGCTGGGCCACCAGGCTGAACAGGTAACGGCCCAGGTAGTTCCTCTCTCTCTGTGTTTTCTATTTTAATTACTGTTTTCTATTTTTTGATATTTGTTTTGGCTTTAGTAAAAATGCCAGAGCATTACCAAAAATCATGAAACTAAGCATGGCTACTGTTTAGAATAAAACCAACAGTAAACATTTTAGTTTATGATTATTTGAGCATTTAAAATAATATATAAAATTTAAATGCCCAAATGCAAATATGGTATGATTTAAATCAGTGCCCAAAATGTTCCTCAAAAATGTTCACTATTTTTGGTTTGGTCTCAAAGCCTTGCCAAAATTATCAAACATTGATGAAGGCATTTTGGTCAAAGAAAATATTTTTAGGTTGAACCTAGTTGAATTCTTTTGGTGCTAGGGTTTGATCATCCCCATTTCCAGTTTCTGAGAAATTTAAACATGATGCATAGGTAAAAACTATCCTAGCGCAAAGTAAAGCTAGGGATGTGACAGACGCTGTGTATAAAGAAAGGGTAAAAAGTGCTGCCACAGGGCTCCGACACAGCGGAGCCCGCCCGGAGCTCAGGCTCCTTCCCCTCATCGCCACTGTCCACCACCATCAGGCGCACGGTGGCGAGGTTCTTCTCCAGGACCGTGGGCGTGCTAAAGGCGGGCTCGAACCAAGAGGGCGAGCGAGCGGCCTTCACCTTGTCCGGCTCCATCGACTACAGACTCGAGGGAGAAATCAAGCGGCTCTGGATACTCTTGAGGCAGCAAGCATAAGGGGATCTGGAGCAAGACGAATGGAGGTAATGAAAACCCAACAGCGCTCGCCAGCCTTTTATCAGATGAGGACAGTTGCTGAGGCAGCATGGAGAATCGGAGACGCCCACGTCCAATTAGGTCGCCATGCGTCGACCAAGGCCGTAGGCGATTGGGGCCCACGACGCTTCTCCCTTGCCCCTTTGGCTTCGCCTCGAAGCCAAGTCCGAGCGCGCCTTGGGCCCAGGGGCTACTGTCGGTGTCCTAGGAATGGGGGTACCCAGACTTGCCTGGCTGCGGCCCGTGACGTGGCTCCATCAACGGCCTGGTACGGCCCAACATCAGCAACCGCAACTCAAGACCCTCGCCAGGGACCAAGCCTCACAAGGCAGGCGACAGCAAGACCTCCCTGGGGGCAGTCACCCTAGGCTGGCTCTCGAGGAGCGGAGATATCTATGCATGGTGCACCTCGTGAGGTTCGCGTGACGTGCTCGCGTGACGTGAGCCATGACGTCCAAGGCCAGGCGGGCGCCAGCGGGCGCAGTGTACCAGTGTCCCCTTTGGGGACAGGGGAGCAAGCGCAGGCACGGAGTCTCGAGGAATCAGGCAAAGGTTTCCATATCGGTGCAACAAGACCAAGGACCGTCAGGGCGGTAGAATGGAGGTCATCATGGAGGCCGGCGCGGCGTCACCACCAGAGCCTTTGGCAGGCGAAGACCACTTTTGTCAGGATAACTTGTACTAGATGTTCCCCTTCAAATTTGGCTGTTGTGGGAACCCTTACCGCCGATATTTGGGAAGAGGGCCAAGGCCACTATAAATAGGACCTAGCCACCACCATAGAGGGGGATCCGGACATCTCATCTTGAGTTGATCCAACCTTAGAAGGGATCGGATCCATTCCACCCACACACACACACACACACAAGCTCATCCGAGCCCAAGAACAC
This sequence comes from Secale cereale, assembly GCA_902687465.1. NCBI lineage: Eukaryota > Viridiplantae > Streptophyta > Magnoliopsida > Poales > Poaceae > Secale > Secale cereale. The sequence goes on from LR738714.1 coordinate 224,200,422, forward strand.
CTCTCCTCCAGAGGATGTTCATCCCTTGTACTAGTTCATCCTCAGCCCCATGAGGCAATCCACCATACACACTAGAGTAGGGTATTACACCGCAAGGTGGCCCGAACTAGTATAATCCTATATGTCCCTTGTCCTTTGAGTTCGTCAAGCTAGGTTGTGGAATCGTAGGGCGAGCGCGCTGGGGAGAGAGTATTCGCCGTGCACACCCCAGAGTTCGAACCTCTCATGGGTTTACGGAACCCGAAATCCGACAAACTCTCCTCACCCTATTCTACATCAACACAGAGTTGATTAGGCTTAGGTTTATTTCACTCATGGTAGATCTTTGTCGGCGATCTTCAAACCTTTGGTCGATCAGCACAAACCACAATACTCTTGGTTGCTGAAGATCAGGCTCGGTGAAGACAATGACTCTTCAAGACTATAAGACAAAACCTATCCGTCTAGAGGGTGCGCAGCTCTCAAGAGATATAGGTACAAGAACTCTCACTCAGAACTACTGTGATGATAAACCACTGTCTAAGTTTGGGCTATTGATTTTTCTCTTGGTGGACTTAAACTCGAATCTCTCGATGAGGGGTTGCTCAAATCAATCTTCTTCAGAAATCTTAAGCGGAGCAGCCAACAATCAAAGTTGGAGCGGGGTGGCTATTTATAGTCGCAGCCTTCCCTGATGGGCAAAGACCAAATTGGACATCGGGTTCAGCCAATGACCGAACGACATGATTACAACGGTCGGATTTGAGCTCAACGGTAACATTACTTGAGGAACAAGTAATGCTAACTCCTCGGTTCGAAGCAAATCTCTTGCAGCGAAGAAGATCACAGTCTCTTGCTGACAAGTATTTGTTCGGAGCACAAAGAGATTTCTCTCACAACTTCCATAGGTTTTAGCTAAGCATCACAGTTGATCTAAGCTTCGAGAACCTATGCCCCTCTTTATAGTACAGAAGTCCTATGACACAAATGAATGAAAGAAGAAAAACAAAATGAATACTACGTCTTCACTTTGTCTTTGACTTCCATTGGTGCAGTCAATATCTTCGGACTCCTGTACTAAGGCAGATGCTCTGCTTCAGTAGTAAATTTTCGAGCGGTCGGTTTCTTCACATCAATCTCCTGGACAACACAACTTCCACAGGAATAGCTAGATCTTGTCTGCAATGCAGATATGCTTCGCTGAAGTTCTTCAAACTATGCACCGGAGTCAGCATTCTCTTCAATTTTGTATGGAATTTTTCTCTCTGTATGCACTAGCAAACAAATCATTCCATACATGTTTTTGTCAACAAACTCCAAAATACACGGTAGTTAGACGTTGCACCAACAGATGTGTATATGAACGGAAACGTACTTCTTGGGTTGATTGTGTGGGATGTACATACTAACGGAAACGTATTCCTTGGATTGACTGTGTGGAATGTACAAAAACGGGAACGTTTAGCTTGGACTCACTGTGTGGGATGTACTTACGACTGGAAACACTTTGGCATGTATAATTGTATTTTTTTAATACAACTGTACATATAACCGTATTCAATCGCTCGCCCATCGCAGAGGACCTCATTTTGCCGACCGTGTGTGACTGTAGGGTCTATCCCCGATGGTTTCTCGGTCGTGTGGGATGGACCCCCACCCCCTATCGCACACACTCACTTGGCGATGGTTCCAAACACCGTCGCGGAAAGGGGTTAAAAACCGTTTGTATAGCACCTCGGTGTACCACTGACTTATCATGAAATGCAATAGCCATATGCCCTTACAGGCCATCAACAGGTTCCTTTGGAAGTGATCCTCTAGAACATGGGCCTTATTATCATGCTTGAGAATAATTCTGAAATTTTTATACCAAGTGGTAAAATTTGTTCCATTCAGTTTATCCTTTTCCATAATTGATTTCAATGCAAAGTTGGATTGAGCAGGTGGTCCCATTGATCTACAACAGAAAAAATATGCAAACACTAAGGAATGTGTTTATTTAGAGAAATCAAGCATTAATAGAATTACCCCCACTGAAGTCTACATCCCTCTGCAAACTTTGTGTGATTCAGGGTCTGACTAGCGCATGTGACTAGTGAGCTTTAGCATCACTGCAGGCCAATTTGCCTATTTCGTAAGCAACTCCTTGCTAATCGTATCTATATATGACTCATATCGGTCGGGTAGGTATCTTATACCCCGGCTCCCAACCTTTTTTGCCACAAGGCCCAAAACCATTTTGATAGCCTTGTCAAGTTAACCTGATGCAGTGCATGCCCGTGTCAAACATGAACCCTCTAGTTCAAGGACACCTGGTAGCACCCCAATTTTATGAGCCCACAACTAGACATACTTGACGTGCGAAGATGCAACATCAGGGATGAAAATTTGCTTGATATTGGCGAGGAATATTTATACCTTTTTAATCAAGTTAGAAACTAAGAAGCATAAGAATCACAAATAAACATATATTGTGAAATACTCCCTATATTCCATATTCTAATGCGTATAAGCTTCTGGGTCATATTCCACAATGTAAACCACATAAGCGCTCTTAGTCAGAAATAGCCCTCTGCTAGATGTAGTCGGCTTCGCTGCATGCATGCACCTGCGTGACAGTATGAGTAGGCAAGGGGCAATTCCAGTAAAAAAAATAGATGCCACCTCATGTCTTGGTATAAGTGCCCTTAACAAGGCGCACTATAAACGGGAATTGAGGGAGTAGTATGGCTCCTTCATGGACATCCGAGCACTAGGTCGTATATCCTTCTTTGTCATGTTAGAACACCTCCTTGGATCTCCTTCCGAGCAGCTACTTGATCTCTATCCTCCAACTACTAAAACTAGTAATGTATTTATAGAGAATCACAAGTCACCACTCATGTCGTTATTTACATTATAATGAAAACACTTTCACTGTTGTTGGCTGAAAAATCATGACGTGTAGGACATGTATAATTTACTCACATGCATCACATACACATGAACCATACTATTCACATCAAACCACAAAACAAAGTTATGCATAGAATCGCATTCTACCCGCTCGAGTCAATGTGCACGAAATCTATGATGCTAAACACATGTCTGTCCTACTAGCCAGTTAGTGGGAGGGGTTCGAAGGGGCACTATTATCGATCATCGCAAATGAAATTTAGATTTATGATCATCGCGAATCTAATTCAAATTTATGTTTCACTGTTAACCGCGATGGTGTAAACTCACCGGTAGGGGTAGATTGTGTCACGGCCTCATGGATTCCAATCGTCAGAAAACATGGCCACAACGATCCTCATGTGTAATTGATCTCATCAACCGTGCACATAGCCAATCTCATGAATGAAAGCAGATCTCATCTGCCGCCTCCACCTACTTACTTCTGCTGCACAACATTGCGTGCCTAGTGGTAACGATCCTTGATCCATATCCCGTAGCATGTTCTTGGTTGTTCTATGCGTAGGAAATTTTATATTGCAGTCGACGCACCTAGTGTAGCCCAACAGGGTTATCAGAGCCTCTACTATAGAAGTTGGATTCATATCGTATGAATATTTCCGCGTCTCCGGAGTTGTCTCCGCCTTATCGATCTCCCACATAGCTGATTGGATACCACGAATAGGTTCGCGGGAGGAACGTCGTGTGGCGGACTGCTAGGTCCGATAACACAGTCGGCGAAGAGTGGAGGTAGCCAGTTGCAACACATGCAAAGCCCTAGTGATGGCGCCGAAGTGGTCAACTAACTAGTGTGCCGCACCTCCACTATATAGAGGCATCCATTTCGGGTTCAACACTTGGGCCTCACACGGATCCTAAAGCCCAAAGTGTACTCGTCACAATCCAAGTCTAGCTCAGATTACATCCGACTAGTGTCCTCGGACTCGACTACGTAGGTTCCTTCCCTTAAGCGGGTGACCCATTATGTTATCTTCACTTGGTCGCGAGTCAGATCACTTCCAGCTCGGCTAGTCGATAGCGGCCTTTGGCAAAGTGTGCCGACTCCAAGTGTCTGATGAAGTTGGTCAAGCAAACTCATACACCACACTTATGTTCCCTTTTCCACACGATATATGTTATCGGGCTCAAGGTGACATGGTCAGCCTTGTTGCAGCCCGACCTCTTTCTCGTTCATGTGAATCCGACCAACACTTCGGATAATCTCATAATCCTCATCCCATGGCCATGCTTATATAGGTAGGATCACCCGAGGGCCCCATATTATATATCTCCTGATCGGAGGGGCAAATACCATCTTGCTCGACCATGTCTCACAGCATGGGTCTGGACAAGCTCAAAACCTATCTTTATAACTACCCAGTTATGGAGTGGTGTTTGGTCGGCCCAAAGCAGATTTTTCACCATCCCGAGTACATGCGAGAGCTCGGGGTCTTAGGACATATAATGTGTGTTGTACTAGAGACTCCCATATGACCTATTGTTGCATCTCATACTTGGGTCTATCCGACTTGGACCTTATCTGGACTCGGATCCAACTATGTCAAATCCAACAAGATCTTTCCGAGTCCATATTATCTAGCTAGCATCCAATACTACATGGCCAGTGAGACTGAGCCATCCACCGTGTCATATGCTAGTCTATTCATCTATGCGTCCGCACAACCATTTCACCTAGGGACCATTTAGGGCAGTCTTCATATAATGCATAGTCCCACAAACAATTCACGTACTTGCTGATACATATCACTGATAATGTCCAAGGACCATCTTTATTCATAGACACATAGGAAAGATCATCATACATGATTGCATCTAGGGCATATCTTTAACATGTCAGTGGTTAGATAGGAGCTTACCGGCAGAAGGACTAGCATGCACGCGCTCGACCCTGCCGAGTTGCTTCCTGTTGGGGAACGTAGTATTTCAAAAAAAATCCCTACTCATACGCAAGATCATGGTGATGTATAGCAACGAGAGGGGAAAGTGTCGTCCACGTACCCTCGTAGACCGTAAGCGGAAGCGTTATGACAACGCGGTTGATGTAGTCGTACGTCTTCACGATCGACCGATCCTAGTACCGAACGTACGGCACCTCCGCGATCAGCACACGTTCAGCTCGGTGACGTCCCACGAACTCACGATCAAGTAGAGCTTCGAGGGAGAGTTCCGTCAGCACGACGGCATGATGGCGGTGATGATGAAGTTACCGACGCAGGGCTTCACCTAAGCACCGCAATGATATGACCGAGGTGTGTTTCTGTGGAGGGGGGCACCGCACACGGCTAAAAGATCAATGATCAACTTGTGTGTCAATGGGGTGCTGTAATGCCCAGGATGGAACTATACCTCCTACGTGTCGAGGCACGACTTAAAGGTATAAGTCCATCCTAGAATGATCTCAAGTTCGGTAATCTTTGCACATCTCATGTAAAAGAGGGGATTGTAAACATAAATAGTTGGCTTACACTCGCCACGTCACACAATTACGATACATGTCTCAAACATCATACATTAAAACATCACAGCCCTCTAAGGGTAAAATTCAAATGACAAGATACCAAACATAAGTTAAAACCATAGGTCGGATCGAATCCTAGTAGAAGTCTCCACTACTGATCATCAGGATAACGAACATAGTATCGACAACGCTCCTCGTCGTACTCCCAGTCAAGCTCGGTGCCATCACCTGGATAGCTCACAACTGGACCTGCATCTGGTGTGGTGAAGTAACTGTGAGCCACAGAGGACTCAGCAATCCCGTTCCCGGGTAACAAGATTATTTAACCCTTGGGAGAGGATAAGGCTGAAGAAAGAATAAGTGTCTGCAGCAGCAACTAGCAACTAGCTTACGTGAGAGAGTGCGAGAAGAGAAAGCCTCGGTCGAGAGATGATCACGAAGTGATCCTAGCTAAAGCTCAACAAACATAACCCCACCGTGTTCAACTCCCGAATCCCTATTCGGAAATTGACAGTCACGGTACACACGCTGGTAGTGTATTGAAACATTGTGTCAAGTTATCTACAACCGGATATTAACAAGCTCCCATCTGCCACATAACCGCGGGCACGGCTTTCGAAAGTTCATAACCCTGCAGGGGTGTTCCAACTTGACCCATTACAAGCCCACGATCCGCAGAGTCGCAACTCCAAAGTGGGAAGACCCGGGTATTCTCGGAATCCCGTGCTCAAGATACTCCGAAGTAAGGTAAGGCTAATCCAGCAAATCCTCCCGGCGTGTCGACACCCTGATAGTAGCCGCGCGTATCTAAGTCTCAGGACACGACCGGATGGGTGATGCAACGGGTTTATATCAATCCTCGAGTTTCCTCGTGGTGACCCCGCAGGACCCCCGTTTCGGACCAACACTCATGTGGAGCACTGGCCCGGGGTTGTTGATTAAGAACTCGGGTTAATTACTCCCTATGCAAGTTATTTAGTTATTAGGCAAATAGTACCAATGTTGGGACTTGCTGGAAAAGACTTAGCACTTAGCGGTTTATCGAGGGGGTCCCATACACCCCAACCGTGTTAGGAACGCATAATCAAGGAACATAACACCGGTTTATACGGTTCCTAACGGCATGAGTGGAACAAATCACCAAGCAAAAGGCTTAGCCTTCCACCCTTGCCAATATATAGATGAGTTCATTTTAAGCATTATATGTAGTGTGATATAACCCAACAAACTTCAACATGAAGCAAGCATCTTCAACTTCACCTGCAACTAGCAATGCTATAAGAAGGGCTGAGCGAAGCGTACTTAGACAAGCAACGGTTTGCATAGGTAGGGTGGTTAAACATGGTAATGGTTACAAGTAGGAGGCTGACAGGAAAAACATGGGCATCGAGGCAAAACTATAGAGCTGAACTACTAGCAATAGGCAAAGATAGTAATGTTATCGGGGTTCGGTCATCTTGCCTGAAGAGAAGTCGTTCGGATCGTAAGAAGGGTCCTCGTGCTCAACCTCGTTTGTAACCTCGTGCTCGTACTCGTACTCGGTCTCAGCTTCCGGATCTAAACAATACAATCACACAAGGCACGAATCAACAAGATGCAATGCACACTCAAAATGATGGATGCATGATGGATGCACTAAGAAGCAGGGAAAATAGCACTCAAGAAAATCACCTCAAAACATGATAACAATAGGAGATTATGAATCTACACGGAAAATCAATCAAGTTTCATATAAGACTCGCTGAAATCGGAGCTACGGGCTAAAAGTTATGCCCGAAACAAGAAATGAGCGAAAGCTGAAAATTACAGCAACATAGCAACTTCGGAGCACAAAATAATTAAGCTACAGCACTCAAACAACATGGCAAAGAGCATGAACATAAACTAGACTTATCCTACAGCAATTAAGTCCAAAGGTGCACCCCCAAAGGAGCCACGGATCAATAGCAATAAGCTTGGACATATTGAACTTGACAATAAAATTCTGGCAGCAGAATTTTATTGAAACTTTGGAGCAAAAGATAAACATGCTACAGCCACTTAAATAAGCATGTGAGAATATGAATGGAAAGCCAACAATATATACTACAAGGAACAATCAAGATCCACTCAAAATCTATCATGGTTTGTCCTAGAACATCACTCAAACATGGCATCGGAACATTACAGATTTCAGACTTAGTGAAATTTCACTAAGTCCTAAAACAGCAGTTTCATCATGGCATCTAAAAGAGCAAGTTTAAGTCACCTCGAAACTAAACATGGCAAGTGGTAAGCACCTCATCAAAGTACACATGATGGTGATTCCGAAACATACAAGCATGCATCATGGAGATAAACACAACGATAGCAACGAGCTCAACAAGATGGCATTTCATAACAAGTGAAATAACATCACAGCCACATGGCACTTTGCAACGAGGATATACATGGCAAGAATAAATCTATCATGCAACCTATCACATACAACATGTAGAGCATGGCAAGACGAACACGTGGACATGTCATTTGCATCAATCGGATAAACGAGCTAAAAGATATCACATAGCAAAGATGGCATAAAAACATCACATAGCAGCAATTTTATCACGATGCACTCTTGCAACAGAAAAATAATCACCTAAATGATCTCTAACATGCATGACACAAAAAGATAAAACGTAGTGCTAATCACCACGAACGTCTGGACATGCTATTTGCGCGAAACGGACATCCACACAAAAAGTTAGAGCAGTTCTAATAATGCATCAGACAATAAAAGATCTAGGACTTGGGAGGAAAAAATCAACCTCTCTCAGGCAGATCTGAAAAAAAAAACAACAACGGGGCTTCGGGCCCGGCCTGGCGGAGGAGAAGCTTCGGCGCGCGGATGGGCCTCGGAGGCGGCCCGCGCGGCTTGGTGGGCGGCGGCCCTGCGGCTCGGTGGCGGAGCGGCCCAGCTGCGGCGACGGCTGCGGAGGGCGACGCCCGGTGGCGATGGGCCTCGCGGCTTGGAGCCGGCCTGGCGCGGGAGGCGGGGTGCGGGAGCGCCGCGGGAGGGAGGCCCTGCCTGGTGGGCTGGCGAGGCGGATGTGAGGTGGCCTGCGGTGGCGCGGCGCCTGGGAGGCTGGAGGGGCGACTGGGCCGGAGGGAGGCGCGGGGCGGCCCAGCCACGGCGATGTGGTCCAGGGCGCCTCGGCTGCGGCCTGATGCGGTCGGAGGGGAGGCCGAAGGGAGTGGCGGCCCAGGGCGGTGCGGCTCGGGAGGCAGCCTGCGGAGCTGGCGATGCGGTGAAGTGGTCCACCTGGACCTGTCGAGGGAGGGAGGTCGAGGTCGGCCTGGAGCGGCGTTGACTTCACGAGGGGAGGCGGCTGGCTCGATCGGTTCGGCGGGGGGGAGCTCGAGGGGATCTGCCAAGTGGCTGTGAGGGGGAGGCCAGATCCAAAAATTAGGGGGAAGGAGGAGGAAGAAGCTAGAGATGCCTAAAAATAGACCTAGGGGGTCTATAAATAGCAGATTTTTAGGGTTTGAGGGATTTGGGGGTGTTAGGAGCCCTCCGATCGCGATCCGACGGATCCGATCGCGGGGAAAGTTTAGATGGGCCTAGGAGAGGGTAGTGGGCTGTTGTAGGGGTGTTTCGGGCCACAAAGTGAAGGCACTTTGGACCCACACGAATAACTGTTGGGATAGCAAACGGAGTCCAAACGCGGCGAGATTTGAGAGGCGGGTTACACACAACAAAACAACAACACACGACAGGTCTCGCGGCACACCGGTAACGTTACACGGCCAAACACCAAAGTAGGCCTACGGGACGCCACGGACACGTGAGGGAGCTCCGGAACGCGAAACGGACAACGGGAAGGAACGCGTGGAACCGGATGCAACCGACAACACAAATGCAATGCGATGCACATGTCTACATGATATGAATGAAAGCCGCACACGCACACAACAAAACGACGAAAACCCGAAAGACAAAGAACCCGGAATGGAAATAGATGAAGCCGGAGATATATTATATGCCCAAAATGGAAAGTATTACATCCGGGGCATTACAGGTGCCCCCTCCCCACGTATATAAAGGAGTGGAGGAGGGCAGGGGCCGGCCCTCTCTATGGCGCGCCCTAGGGGAGTCCTACTCCCACCGGGAGTAGGATTCCCCCCCCCCTTCCCTAGTTGGAGTAGGAGAGGAAGGAAGGAGGAGAGGGAGAAGAAGGAAAGGGGGTCGGCCACCTTTCCGATGTCCAAACATAGGCTTCTAATATATCGATCTTTATGTTTCGGACATTCTGAGACTCCTCGTCATGTCCATGATCATATCCGGGACTCCGAACTACCTTCGGCACATCAAAACTCATAAACTCATAATACCGATCGTCACCGAACGTTAAGCGTGCGGACCCTACGGGTTCGAGAACTATGTAGAAATGACCGAGACTCATCTCCGGTCAATAACCAACAGTGGAACATGGATGCTCATATTGGTTCCTAAATATTCTACGAAGATCTTATCGGTCAAAACCGCATAACAATATACGTTGTTCCCTTGGTCATCGGTATGTTACTTACCCGAGATTCGATCGTCGGTATGTAAATACCTAGTTCAATCTTGTTACCGGCAAGTCTCTTTACTCGTTCCGTAATGCATCCTCTCGTGACTAACTCATTAGTCATTTGCTTGCAAGGCTTATAGTGATATGCATTGCCGAGAGGGCCCAGAGATACCTCTCCGACACTCGGAGTGACAAATCCTATTCTCGATCTATGCCAACACCAAAAACACCTTCGAAGACACCTGTAGAGCATCTTTATAATCACCCAGCTACGTTGTGACGTTTGATAGCACACAAGGTGTTCCTCCGGTATTCGGGAGTTGCATAATCTCATAGTCATAGGAACATGCATAAGTCATGTAGAAAGAAATAGCAGTAAAACTAAACGATCAAGTGCTAAGCTAACGGAATGGGTCAAGTCAATCACATCATTCACCAATGATGTGATCTCGTTAATCAAATGACAACTCATGTCTATGGCTAGGAAACATAACCATGTTTGATTCAACGAGCTAGTCAAGAAGAGGCATACTAGTGACACTTTGTTTGTCTATATATTCACACATGTATTATGTTTCCGGTTAATACAATTCTAGCATGAATAATAAACATTTATCATGATATAAGGAAATACAAATAACAACTTTATTATTGCCTCTAGGGCATATTTCCTTCACTTCCCCGGCGCTAGACTGGCATTGGCACTCGCAACGTCCCTTGCTTTGTGCCGGGCTATTTCACTCGGCGTGTACAATGTCATGTGCATGTCCGCATGCGCACGTCTGTGGCCACCATACGAAATGACATGTACAATCACATTCAAATTTCATTGTCCACACAAATAGATCAAACATCAACAACCAAGAAGTGAGTGGATTAATGTGTTACGTCTGGCCATATTCAAATGATAATGCTCATGTTGCGTTTGTATCTATTTTTTGAAGAAATGCATATATTTTTTATTATTCGAAATCCAACATCTGAACAACATCGACCTAGAAAAAACACCCGACATGGCGACATCCGTTAAAAATATTCCATGACCTTCTCTATGAAATTTAGACAATTTTACCTGCTAAGCTTAGAGCACTGCCTAGTCGGTTTCTGGCGAAAAAAATCTAAACCCAGCCTGCAGTTGACCACCACGAAAAGCATGATTTAGAACAATATCAAAATTCACTATACATTTGCACCAATGAACATGGAACTACTAAAGGATTGTTTTACCCTGGTGCGGTGCCAGACAACGATCATTCGCTTGTCTCCTAGGGACCATATCCTTTGCATGAATGTGACCCCTGGTCATGCCATACACAACAAGTGGGCGCCTGTTGGGATGGATAACGAATATTGTGGTTCTCCATGCCATATCTCTACTACTCCAAACCAGCCAGGAGAACCCGGGCAGGCAAGCCCTCTCCGTCGAACCGAGGCCAACAGGTGAAAGCGTCCAAGGGGTGTTTGTCGGGGATTATTCTGAGCCACGACAAATCCTCCCAAACCCCTGGTTCAAGCTCTGGGGGCTTGTATTTGCGTCTACAAGGCTACTAGCTACGTACGTCGAGGACATAGCAAGTTACACAGGTTCGGGCCACTGTGTGGTGTAAAACCCTACTCCTGCTTTGGTTTATTACTTGTGGGAAGTGTTCTTCGGGCTACAAGGTGATCTAGAGCTCTTGGGGGTTAGCAATGGCTCTAGGGTTTGATCAAGAAGTTTACGCCTTGCACTAGTGGCCACCCCACCCCTTTTATGCATGCCTTGGGCCTCTCCGCAAAAATATGAGCGGTTAAAGGCTACCACAGGGCGGCAATTTAAAAGGGGACAAGCGTCGGTGCTGATCCTGACAAAAGGTGGTCTTCCCCTACTAAAGGTGTTATCCATGACGCGTCGGTGGCTCCATGGTGACCTCCGTCCTACTGCCATCTTGGTCTTCTTGCACCGAAGGGGAAACCATCGGGACTTGCTTTGTGGGCAGGTAGGAGCAGCTGCCCCCTTAGCACCGACAGAAAAACTGTCTTGGCCGTGCAGGATGGCACCTGCCTCGACAACATCACCCTCGTGGTGGGCATCTGACCTGCACCACGCGGGCTCCATGGGAGGCCTCGTGGGGATGCCCCTAGTGAGGAAGTGTCGCGAGGGCACGGCCTTGATGAATTCCTTTGCCGAGGAAGCCCCTCACGGGGCAAGGGCCCTCGCGAGCTGTTGGCTTCACGATGCCTGCCGGTGGATTGCTTCATAGGAAGAGCCAAGGGGCCCTTCCTGGGTCGTAGGAAGATGGCCCATGGTACCGTGGTTCCTACTAGGCTGACAGTGTTGTCCACGTCCAGGTTGTTGCTGACTAGGAGACAACGTGTACCCAAGTGAACTGCAACCGATTCCCTTCAACAATATAACTCGACGATTTACACCTCTCATGTAATGAAAGCAAACGTAAAAAACAACAAAAATCATCCAACTAACCGTTTTCAAAAATGGCAAACGCCCGTGGTGCCTTGATGCACATGTCGCCGCACGCCGGCCAGATCCGTCTGTCTACGACTAGGCTCCACTCCAAGACGTGAGCCTATTTGCAAGACTGCATGGTCGGGCAACAAAGCTCGCAACATGCCCTGCACCCAGTCGGGACAACCGGCTAAGCGACTCCCTGCAGCTGCCCGAGCCTCACGCCTAGGTGGCCCTCTGGACAGCAGCGCGACATAAATAGCGTGAAAAGGGCCCCACACGCGAGCCAGCGCCACAGACGTCGCACTCACCCTGCCCGGCGCGAGGGCGCGACAGGCAGATCCAGCGGGAAAACAGATGGGGTGGAGGCTCTCCCCGCCGTCGAAGCCATAGAAGACGAGTACTCCAGCATGTTTTATTGGAGCAATCCTCTCACAACAATATCCTTCTAGAAGTCTGAAATTCCTGCAAATGCGCGCAATGGACCAGTTTTGTCGCGGCGGCATGCGCGGCCTCCACACAGTCAATAAGGACATTGTGTTCCTATTACCCAAGAAAGCAGGTGCTGTGGAGCTCACGGACTACACGCCGGTCAGCCTCGTGCACGGGGCACTAAAGATCTTCTACAAAACGCTGGCCTCCAGATTGGCAGCAGAGCTACCGCACCTCGTTGGCAATCACCAGAGTGCTCTTGTCAGTGGACGCTCGCTCCATGACAATTCCATGCTCATGCAATGCACTGTGCGACGACTACATGCGCTTCACGACCCTACAGTATTGCTGAACCTTGACATCTCGAAAGCATTCATCTCCATCCAGTGGTCGTGCCTTCTGGAGGTTATGTCCCAAATGGGCTTCGGGCCAAGGTGGATTAACTCGATATGCGGAATCATATCAACATCTTCGACAAAGATAATGGTCAATGGTGTCCCGGGCGAAACGATCTACAACTGTCGTGGGCTACGGCAAGGAGGCCCAATATCTCCCATGCTTTTCATTTTATGCATGGAGCCCCTCCAAAAGCTGTTCTTGAGAGCTGCAAGCACCGGGCTCCTTGCCCCACTGGCGCGTTCTAGGCTCAAGCAAAGGTTGTCTATGTACGCAGACGATGTCACCATATTCCTCAAACCAAGAGTATTGGACCTTGAAGCTTGTGCTCTCATCCTCGGCTTGTTTGGGCTGGCATCGGCCTCCAAGTCAACTTCGGCAAGACCGCTGTCGTCCCGATTCGGTGCAACCAAGAGGAGATCCAGCTTGTATGGGACATCCTGGGATGCTCGACGGCCGAGTTCCCATGCAAATATTTGGGCTTCCCGCTATCCATAAGGAACAATCGGCGACCCAGCTTCGATACCTGGTGGACCAGCTCGCCGCCCGCCTGCCGCACAGAAAGGCGGCAACCCTGCCGCCGAGTAGCAGAATGTTGCTCATTCAGTCCATCCTAAGTGCTCCCAGTGCACTCCATGCTTGCCATGGGCCATCCTCCGAAAACGCTATCAGCCATGGTGAAAATATGTCACAGTTTCGTCTGGAGCGGAAAAGAGGAGGACGGAGGAGGCAAATGTTTAGTCGCGTGGGACGTGGTCTGCCGGCCAAAATGGGCGGGCGGACAAGCCATTACAAACTTGAGATGGATGAACATCGCACTACAAAAAAAATGGTTAGGGGTGCAGAAGAGTGAGAGGAGCAAGCCCTGGGCAGAATTCACCTTCTCCGTCCCTAGGGAGTCACATCAACTTTTTAGGGCAGCAGCTCGAGTTGAGCTTGGGGATGGACGTGGAACATTGTTTTGGGAGGACCGGTGGCTACAGGGGGACCGCATTTAGGACCTTGCACCAGGACTGTACGAGCGTGCGCCCGCCCGCATGAAAAACTCCAGGACAGTTCACGATGCTATCACAACGGGCAGCTGGGCGCGTGACATCGGACCTTCGATCAACTTGCCTGCTTTGGACCAGCTCTTCGCCATCTGGCCATTGGTTGCAGCAACACAGCTGGACGCGCACCGTCAGGACACCACTGTCTGGTCATGGGACAAAACTGGGCAGTTCTTGGCCAAGTCGGCGTACAAGGCTAAGTTTTGGGGCCTACAAGTCTCCCCCACTGTGACTTTCACCTGGAGATCCTGGGCCCCATTGAGGTGCCGATACTTCGCCTGGTTAGAGGCCGTGAACAGATGTTGGACCTCTGATAGACTCACCTGGAGGGGTTTGCCACACCAAGACTCATGCCCGCTTTGCGGACAGCAAGAAGAGACGATAGATCACCTGCTCCTACACTATGGCTTTGCGCACGACATCTGGTCAAGAATCCTACCTGAGCTGGGCGTGCCACACGGCGAGCCGCATGCCGGAGAGTCCCTACAGGAATGGTGTGCAAGACATGGTCAGGATCACCTGTGGAGGCGTAAAGCGAAGGCGGTGAGAGCAATTTGCATCCTCACCATGTGGGAGATATGGAAGCACCGCAATGCAATCGTGTTCGACGGCAAGACGTCATGCATGCAAGATGTGGTATGTAGAGTGCGAGCTGTGGCAAAAAGCGGGTTTATTGAGTAGCGAGGATGAGCCACATGGCCTCCTCAGGGTGGCACTTAGGTGGGCATAGGGTGAGTAGTAGAATTCCAAGCTAGAGGGTGGAGTGGGGTGTCTCGCGTACACCCACACATTGTAAAAGTTGAGGGGCTATTTCTCCCTTTTCGTCTCTTCAATATATGATATGCACACTCGTTCGTATTCGAGAAAAACTGTTTCTACCCGGCTTCGCTAGCAATTCAGTGGACCTATTAATTGGCGGTGAACTGATTCTCAGAAACGATGATGGCTACGAACCTTGTCCTGGGACCTTCGGCATGATCGTCAACCAGCCAGTGAACCAGACACTACCCAACCCGCGTCATCCAAGCGCGTCAATTTGAGTTGTCACGCTTCAACATAGCTATCTACAGGATCGATATTAAGCATGTCTTCCGATCCGATCTAGTCAGATGTGATGTATGAGAAGAAAAATGATGTACTCCATCTGATCTAGTCAGATCGATATTAAGTGTGCCTTCCGATCTGATATAGTCAGGAGTACTAGTACGCTGCCATGGACTATCGGATTGGCTCACATTTTCCAACCCCATTTTGCAGGTAACTGCGGAGGATCGACACGTACTATTACACTCTCAAGTCTGAATCAAACTAGTCTACGCGGCCCTTGACTCCATCAAACTGCCAACACGTGTTGCTCCCAACTCCCAACCAGACACATCTCTCAAAAAAAACTCCCAACCAAACACATCGTCCAGGAAGTTAGCCTACAAGGACTTATCCCTGAGGCCTTGACGTCTTCAGGTCGATCAACCTTAGCAAAAGGTTTTGAACGGCCATGGCCGGGCTACGCATCTTCCCAGAAGTTTTCGACTCCAAGACTGTTCCAATTTTGCTTATGTGGCTGCTACACGTAGGGTCATCAACGATGTTGCCAAAGCTGTTCGGCGTTTGCAATATAGCGAAAGACGAGTCATAATAGCAATAAGTGCAGTCTTAAGATCTAGAGTAGCCGCCAGCATGGAAGAAGAAGTGGTCACCAACAAAGATCGACAGTGCCATGGTTAAACCCCCCAAAGGCCGGCGACAGGGATGTCAATCCACCACCAGAGTGATGGAGCTACTGTCATACTTGCTCCGTTCGGTACGGGCTGTCTGCTAGGTAGCCACCCCCATCCTTGCACCGCTGGCCGTTCCGGCCGCGGCGGCCACCCTCCCCCTATGCCCAGCATGAGCGTGCCACCCTCCCCGCGTGTAGCTGCACGCGATGGTCCGCGTGGCGGTCCGGCGACCTCCCCTCCTGTCCCGTTCGCGTCCACGCTCCCGGAGTACGATACGCATTCAAGACCAGATCCGGTTTCCCCACCGCGCCACTTGCTGCGGGGTGAATGCTTGTTGGCGAGCGCGCCCGAGGACCCGGCGGATCTCATCACGCCCCCGGCTAGGCGCCTTCAGTCAATCATCGCCGTCCCATCCCCCGCGGTCAATCTTTCCTCTTCGGGGGCGGACGGTGGCTGGATCGAGGTCAGTTCCCGCAAAAACCGCAAGGCTGCCCAAGATCCGGTGGATCCTCACGGGGCTGGCGCGGCGCCCCGGCCAGACCGGCGGCCGGCCTTCAATGCGGTAGATGGCCGTGCAGCCTTCTTAAGCCGCTTCCGAGGCCGCTGCTTTCGCTGCCTCGGCAAGCACCACTGGCGAAAAGACTGCCGCGATCCTCTCCGTTGCATCGTTTGCGAGCTCTTTGGCCACTTCGGTCGAGAGTGTCCATAAAATCCAAGGAATGGCCATGGCGGTCCTGCTGCTCGTAGGATAGGCTCCCTACCTCCACGCACCTCCGCCCACGCTCGCCTGCACTTCCCTACGCCGCCACCACCATCGTCTCCCACCCCACCTGCCGCTATCATGGCCGAACTTAGCCTGGTCGACCCGGCGCGGAGACCGTGCTCCAGCCACAAAGTGGACGAATCCACCCCGGCCATTGAGCAGCACATCTTCTTCCTACGCCGCCATGCCGTCACGCTGCGCGCCCTCGACGGGGTCTGCGCCACCTCGCCCATGGCGGTGGGCCGCACACTGGAGGCACAGCTCTGTGTCCCTCCGCATCACATGCGGGTCACGGCGCACAACCCAGAAGACTTCTTCGTCATCTTCACTCAACCTGCTCACCACGACGATGCGGTCAGCCGCGGCACTCTGCGCGTCGACGGCGAAAACGACCATGCGGGCCACGGCACCTTCAATCTCCACGTCCGCTGCGTCATCGAGCACCGGCCCCAGCAGTACTAGACAATGGAGGGCGTCCAGGAGGTGTTCGGTGACAAGGTGCGCATCAACCGGCTGGTCAGCCGCACGCTGGAGCGCGACCACACCAAGACTTTCGACTGCTGGGTGTGGGTCTGGGACATGGCGTTCATCCCCACAAGGCACACCTACTGGAAGCTGCCGCAAGGTGTCGGCCGTGTCGAGGAGATGGACGGCTTCTCACCGCCCGACCACAGGGTCGCTCTGCCACCCGGGGCCGAGCGCTACGACCTGCTCATCCACGTCGACAGGGTGGAGGACTGGACTCCTCGCTCACCGCGCTCCTCCCACTAAGCCCAGAGCGGTCTGCCATCCTCCAACTCTGACCACAACGATGACTCGCATACATTCACCGGCACCTGGACCATGCATCTCGAGGATGGCCAGCCAGAAGAGCGCCATCGCCGTCAGCAGCGCGCGTCGGTGGTGGAAACCGGCTACGGGGGCCTCCCGCGCGGTGGCCCCCGCCGTGACCATGACAGCCAGGGCGGCGGCGGCCGCCGCTACTGGAAGGACACATTGCTGGGGCACAGACGCGGCTCCAATGCCTCGAGGGGCACGGATGGGTCTACTAGCAGAGAGTGGCAGCACAGCCGATCTCCTCCAGCCCGCCGCTCTTGCAGCTCCAGAAACCAAGGTCGCCAAGGTGTCCGCGATCACCACTCCGTTGCTGCGTCACCAAGCAAGAAGAAAAAGACGGGCATGAAGAAGCTGGCGAGCCAGGTGCACATGCCAACGCCAGCACCATCTGCACCTGCTCGCGCCCATGCCACCGCTGCTAGCAGCTCACCAGACGTCGTTGAAGAATTCTTCGCCACGGCCGACGAGACACTCCCCCACCCAAAATCCAGGGATGGCGTTGCGGCCCACCTGGACGAGGAGATAGCGGCTTCTATTGCTGCTCCGCTGGAGTTTCAAGAGCAAGCCAAGCAGGCCAAGGGCAAGAAAGTTGTCGTGGTGCCGGACGTGTTCAGCCCCACGCTCTCTGGTGCGTACCACGGACCGACCCACTTCAGCTGCTAGACGCCGACGGTCGCGGCCACGGTGGCGATTGATGTGGACATATCTATGGTAAAAAGGTCTACAAATATTACACGACAAATACATGATCAGGTACTTTCGTTTCTTCGTACGCATAATTTAAATAATAGAAACATAATGCTACGCTATGTTTTAGTTTTCTTGTACTCAGGAAGGAAGGATTTAAAGGAAGAACTAGAAAGAAATATACGCAGATGAAAGGTGCAGGGACCAGTAACAACTTCAGACGTATAAGCAACAATTTGGTTCAGGCTAAGTCAACCATGCATGCCATTATTAATTTAAAGGATGTGGGCCCCAAGTCCCATGTGGACTGCGTGCCATGCAATGCATGTATGCATCATGGATTTGATCTCCAAGAGTCCAACATCAACAAGGACGTGCACCAGCCGCATCTCTTCGTAGCAGACAAGGACACGTTAAGGCGGCACCGTGCGCACGCGGTTGTACCCTTAATAAATAAATAGCCTAAATTAGATTTTAGACGCGGGTTTTGTTTAGAGAAGTTTAGCTTTAGCTATTTTTATTTGTCTTCGCTCGTAGCTGCTAGTGCGACCGTTAAGACATTCTATCGGAACCCCAACTTGTGAGATTTATTCATCTAGCATATCCGCAATTTTTAGATTGCTTGGCTATTATTTTCTTGCATGTTCTTCGATTTGCTTGCAGGAAAAATCCTTTGTGGATAGGTCGATCACGCCGTTGGCTCGGTCGATAACACCGTGGAGTTGGTTCAGCGATTGCCGTGGATATCAGTCGTGTACGGTTCTCCCTGTACGGTTGGTAGCCGGATCGTGAGGTCAAGTCACACCCAAAATCGTAGTTATCCCTCTCTCATTGAAAGATCGGACCCCAGTTCACATCAAGTGGTATCAGTTTTCAGGTTCATCGATGAGAGATTTACAATTTAATTAGGTTAGATTGTTTTCAGTCCTATTACCCACACAAAAAGCCAAAAAAAATAGATTAGTTCATCCGATGCACCTACCTTTTTAGCCTCTAGCAATTTTACATCTAGTATTTGTATAGTTGAATTTTTGGTTGCATTCATTCTAGAATTAGTGCTGGTTTAGATTTGTTTGGGAGAAACTTGTCTACTAATCAATCTGTTTTTGTCCACCATCCAAATCTTTGCCGCAACGCTCGTCTTCAAAAAAAAAATATTAGTTGCGTGCAATCTGACACTGCATCGGTTAGCATCCGCTGTTCTATTGAAAGAAAAAAATCATTGCTTTCCGCACTTGCGTACACGCTCACATCTGAGGTTGGCCCACGCGCACGCCCGAGCCTTCGGCCGCTAGCGCCGACGCATCAGAACACCCATCTATCATCACTTGATTCATACCACTGTTACACGTCCCATCAGCAATCAATTTGTTTTAGTGAATCAACTATCATCTTTGATACGTGACATCCTGCTTGCTATCGGCCTGACAAAAACAAAAGAAAAGAGCAAAAAGAAATGAAAAAAGCAAGTAAAAAGAAGAAGAAGAAAAAAAGTTGAGCGAAAAAAAAAAAGATCAGGCCGGCTAGCATAATTTTTTGGTCTGCTTTATTCTATTAGCTGAATATTTTCTGCTCTTGGCTACTCTACTTTGCCATTTATACATCACTTATATCTAGCTACTTAGAGCTATCATATTTTCACCGGCTTCCACTCATTTATTTCAGTATATGGGCTTAGATTGTTTTGTCTCTTACTAGTCGACTGCCATCACTAGTTTGGAGTTTGAGTAATTATTCAACTTGCATTGTGTTCGCACACGAACACGTCACCGTGTACCCTCGACGCCGAGGGTGATGCACCGCAGCTCACGTCGAAGGAGGCCCGTCCGGAAACGCGGTACGCAAGCAATCCGGCGGGCGCTTTTGTAGACCCGAAACCCCACGCGCCCGGGAGGGACCCTGTCTGGACGCGCGGCGGCTATGGGCTGCCCTAGGTCGGCCTGACCGCCCCTAGGGCCTCGAGGTTCGCCGCCCTGCAACAAAAAGAACAGACGAAGAACGAGGAAGAAGAAGAACTAGGGTTAAGGAGAAAAGATAAAAGATAAAAAGTGGTAGATGAATTGATCGATTGTGTGTTGTTCAATCGGCCGTCACCCCTTAGGTATATAAGAGGCGGCTGGACTTGCCGTGCAAGGAAAAGGCTTGGATTCACGTCCAAAACCCTAGCCAAATTCAGATTGGTTTTATCCGAACTTTCCAAAACTGTTCGGTTTAAACTGGCTGTACCTTGCGGATAATTCTTGAGGTGGTAAACGACCTCGGATGGAAAAGAGCCCAAAAGCATTCTTTACCGTTTCGACGATACGAACAACTTTCTTGTTGAACATTTTTCGATTTGAAGTCATCTTCTAGGCCAAAACGGTCACGCAATACAGGCTGTTATTCGCGCTACCCATCAGACACGTGGCTGGTGGGGCGCGCCACTTATGGCTCTATGACAGGGCTGTGTTCGGATGGCTGTAACTTTTGCATATGAACTCGGATTGGGACGATTTTTATATCAAAATCGATCGTTTCGACGACACGCACAACTTTCATGCTGAAACATTTTCCATTTGAAGTCATCTTAATTGGGTTTCAAGCCATTCTTTAATCTGGTGTCATCATGAGCATCTCTGAACTTGTCATAACTTTTGCATCCGGACTCCGTTTTAGACCACTTTCATATCCATCTTGATCTTCTCAAAGAAAGCCATCTCATGGTGACTTCCAATCATAAGTTTGAAGTAATCTTGACATAGATTAAAGCAACTTTTACGATTGTGCCACTTTTGAGCGTCAACACATTGCTTTTTGCTCAATTGTGCCACTGATATTGTGAGTTGAGAAGCCTTTGCCAAGCTACACTGTTTCTACCAATAAGTACAGGTTCCGGTTCTACTGATTCCTGGTTATCGCTCCATCCAATCTTCATCGGTCGTTTGAAGCCAACACCAACGCGCTGATCACCACATGTTGCATTGGTAAGAACAAGTAAGAATTTGATACTAAGTTTGAGTGTGAGCGAATTTTGTCCACCACATCCTACTAGTTCATAGGGATTATACACTGTGTGTTTTTTCTCTTTCGCTAACAATGGCACAGGATCAACCCACACTTGAGGGCCTCACCGCAGATGTGAAAGTGACCAGCGAGCGTCTCGCCCAATTTGAGGGTGCTCAGATTGTCGCTGAAGAGAGGCTCAAGGCCATCGAGGATGCACAAGGTGTTGCGAACACACAACTACAGGAAATCTTGTCACGTCTGGACAAGTTGCGGACTGCACCCCCCGTCACCAACAACGTTGTTCCTCACAATTCCACAGGTGTTGCCGCTACTTCGCGAGCTCGACATGTGCAAATGGGTCATCCACAACACCCAGCTACTGTCACTGATGACATCACCATAAACTAGCACCGACGCATTCCTCCCCGTGTCAATGAGGAATATGGGGACAACTACGAGGAGTATTCCAGTGACACTGAGGACAACCAAGCGGTCGACCGCCACAATGACCGTGCTCATCGACAACTGCGCTTCAACCGTCAAGGTATGGCACGAGGTCCACCTAGGTATGATGTTAGAGATTATGAACACTCTAGTGCCAAAATCAAATTTACTATGCCTGCTTTCAATGGTAAATATAATCCAGATGTTTATCTTGACTGGGAACTTTCTGTTGAGCAAATATTTGCATGTCATGCTATTCCTGAGAACCAAAGAGTTAGGGCAACCACTAGTGAATTTACAAACTTTGCTTCTATGTGGTGGAGTGAATATTGTTGTATTAATGCAAATAATATACCTACTACTTGGGATGCCTTAAAACGAGCTATGCGATAACATTATGTTCCTTCATATTATGCTCGTGATAAACTCAATGAATTGCAACGTTTAAAACAAGGTAGTAGTTCTGTAGAAGATTATTATCAAGAGTTGCAAACTGTCTTAGTGCGATGTGGATTGGTTGAAACCGACGATGCTATGATGGCTAGATTTTTAGGTGGTTTGAATCGTGATATTCAGGATATATTGGACTATAAGGAGTACAATTCTATTACTCGTTTGTTTCATTTTGCTTGTAAAGTTGAAAGGGAAGTACAGGGATGACACAACAAGGGACGAGGTAATTTTTCTGCGGGTCGTCACTCATCATGGACACACTCTCCAACTATCCCATCCACCACCGAGGCAACACCACATATCTCGAACAGCGGTGCACTCCCAACAAGTTCGAAATTAGCTCCACAATCCTCTACGTTGTCGAGAGCAATTTCTCAAGCACCCACCACTTCGTCTGGATGCACAAGAGACATGAAGTGTCATATATGCAAAGGTGGCGGGCACTTGATGAAGGATTGCCCGAATAAATGTACATTCATTGTGTGAGAAGATGGCGAGTACTCTTCTGCTAGTGATTTGGATGAAGATACATGTGCTATGCTTGCTACTAATAATGCAGGTGACACTAAGGAGGCTGGCATGGAGGAGATACATGTTAATGCTGCAATGGCATATAAATTCCCAAGCCTTGTAACCATGCAAGTACTTAGTGCCCAGGTTGGGCATGCTGAGATGCCTCAACGCCATAATCTTTTTCAAACTAAGTTTGTTGTCAAAGGGCATTCCGTTCGTGTGATCATTGATGGTGGAAGCTGCAAAAATTTGGCGAGTATAGAGATGGTCGAGAAACTTTGCCTCGCCACTACGAGACACCCCCATCCATATAACATCCAATGGTTCAATGACTGAGGTAAGTTGAAGGTAACACGTCGTGTGAGAGTACCTTTTACACTTGGTTCCTATCATGGTCAAGTTGACTGTGATGTCGTATCTATGCAAGCGTGTTCTTTATTGTTAGGTCGACCTTGACAATTTGATAATAGTGTTACTCATCTTGGTAGAACTAATTCGTATACTCTCGTGTTTGAAGAAAAAACCATTACCTTGCTTCCTATGACCCCTGATGAAATAATTAATGATGGGAAACCTAAATCAACGGATGATACTATGCATAGTATGCTTGCTATCGATCCAGAATTTTTTTCGTTGAGTGTCTCATCTTCTGAACTAGACATAGTGCATGTTCAGGTCGTTCATTTGCGTCCCTATAATTCATATATAGACACTATGTGGGATAAAATATATCATGGTATTCGTAATATTATGCTTCCATATGAAAAACTTTATCATGATATTCATAATTGTGCTATTACAAATTTATCACACCCTCATGAGCTAACGCCTTTGGAACAACATATATACGTTGCATGTATTTTTGTTTTGCTGTATGGTGTGTTCCAGACAAATGAAAGTCGAGGACGACTTTGTTTTCAAGAAAGGGAGGATGATGTGGACATATCTATGGTAAACAGGTCTACAAATATTACACGACAAATACATGATCAGGTACTTTCGTTTCTTCGTACTTATAATTTGAATAATAGGAACATAATGCTACGCTCATGTTTTAGTTTTCTTGTACTCGGGAAGGAAGGATTTAAAGGAAGAACTAGAAAGAAATATACGCAGATGAAAGGTGCAGGGACCAATAACAATTGCAGACGTATAAGTAACAATTTGGTTCAGGCTAAGTCAACCATGCATGCCATTATTAATTTAAAGGACGTTGGCCCAAGTCCCATGTGGGCTGCGTGCCATGCAATGCATGTATGCATCATGGATTTGATCTCCAAGAGTCCAACATCAACAAGGACGTGCGCCAGCCGCATCTCCTCGTAGCAGACAAGGACACGTTAAGGCGGCCGTGCGCACGCAGCTGTACCCTTAATAAATAGTTAGCCTAAATTAGATTTTAGACGCGGGTTTTGTTTAGAGAAGTTTAGCTTTAGCTACTTTCATTTGTCTTCGCTCGTAGCGGCTAGTGCGACAGTCAAGACATCCTATCGGAACCCCAACTTGTGATATTTATTCATCTAGCATATCCGCAATTTTTAGATTGCTTGGCTATTATTTTCTTGCATGTTCTTCGATTTGCTTGCAGGAAAATTCCTTTGTGGATAGGTCGATCACGTCGTTGGCTCGGTCGATAACACTATGGAGTTGGTTCAGCGATTGCCGTGGATATCAGTCGTGTACGGTTCTTCCTGTACGGTTGGTAGCCGAATCGTGAGGGTCAAGTCCCATCCAAAATCGTAGTTATCCCTCTCTCATCGAAAGATCGGACCCCAGTTCACATCGGCGATCCAGCTGGGGGAGGTGACCCAGCAAGTCCAGTACCTGGAGATCGAGACGGCGGTGGCGGCACCGCGCCATCTCTTCTGCAACAAGCTGGACCCCCTACTCAGCCAGGCGCCGGCCAAGTGCACCTCTGCTCCCCCGAAGGCGCGTGCCACCTCCGTCCCGCCGCCGCGTTAGAGTGCACGGCAAGCAGCGCAGAACTGCAAGGTGCCGATGCTGCAGCGGGGCATGCTTCGCCTAGTGCAGGGCCATGGCCTGCTGGGCCCCAAGGAGAGGATGACAAAGTAGTCGGCGGAGGCGCTCGTTCGCAGGTTCGACGAGCCCCTGTCTGTGGAAGACATCGCCGTCATCGCCAAGCTCACCAGGATGGGCAAGGCCCCTACGCATTGTTGCAGGCCTCAACGGGCCAGAAGGGATCGCCGAGGAGGCCATGGTGTAGTCATGTTAAGAATCCTCATATGTTTTAGATATAGCTTTAGCTTCCGGCGGCGACCAGCATTCGGCTGGTCGGAGTTAGGCTTTATTGCATTATGTACTAGTAGTGGACTGAGGCTGGTCCAACGTCGTCATAGTTTGGGGCCTATTGGTGGTCGACGTCGTACCCGGGCGAGCTGGGAGGTGTATCTGTTCTTTAGTAGTACTTGTAGTCGCCGGAGATCCCCCCCCCCCGTGTCATGATGTGTGACAACCTATCCATACCACCGATCATTAGCTGGAATGTGCATGGCCTGAACTCGCCGGCTAAGCGCGAAGCTATCCGAGAGATCATTGCAGCGCACCGCACGGCCATTTTGTGCCTGCGGGAAACCAAGATAGAGGTGTGGACGCTGGCCCTCGTTCACGATATCGGCGGCTCAGTGCTGCTGGGCTGCGCTGTCTTACCAGCCGTAGGACCGCGTGGAGGCGTGGCGATACTATGGAACAAAGACATTGTAGGCATAGACACCCATGTTGTAGGCCAATTGGCTATTACAATGAAAGTTTCCATAGCTAGCCACCAGACGAGCTTCTGGCTAACCACAGTGTATGGGCCAACGGATGATGCGAGCAAAGAGGCCTTCCTCACGGAGATCGCGAGCTCTGCTCCACCTAGATCTGAACCATGGGTAATCAATGGCGATTTCAACCAAATCTACGAGGCTAGGGACAAAAACAACTTCAACCTAAATAGGAGACTAATGGGGCGCTTTAGAGCTGCAATTGATAGGTCTGGGCTTCGACAGATCAAATGTAGCAACCGCAAGTTCACCTGGAGCAACGAGCGGGACAAGCCAACCCTAGTGAGCATCGACAAATTCTTCTGCAATGCACACTGGGAAACCATGTTCCCACGGGCCCTGCTGATGGCGGCCGCAACGGCCTGCTCCGACCACTGTCCGCTCTTCCTGTCCGATGCGGCGGCCCTCGGCGGTGTGGAAGCTTCAAGTTTGAATCTTTCTGTCCACGCTTGCTGCGCTTCATCTACACGGTGACCACGGCCTCGGCACGGCCGGCTGCTGCAACCTACGCCTTCGCCCACCTCTACACCAAGCTAGCCCGTACGGCAAAAGATCTCCGCATTTGGAGCGGAAGCCTCCTAGGCAATACAAAGCAGCAATTCCACATCGCTTGCAAGGTCATCTTGCGGCTTGATGTGGCCCAGGAAAGGCGGCAGCTCACGCCGACAGAGATGGAGCTGCGAAAGGGTCTCAAGCTCAGACTGCTGGGGCTAGCGGCGATCAATCGATGCAGAAAGAGGCAGGCATCAAGACTCACTTGGCTGCGCTCTAGAGATGCACCAACCAAATTCTTCATGGCAAAAATCAGCTCCAGGAAGAGAAAGAACTTCATCCACGCCCTGAGAGTCAACAGGGCTGTGGCCACGGAACACAACGAGAAAGAAGTGGCCATTTACCACCATTTTGATAGCATCCTCGGCATGACACGGCACCGCACAACTGCGATCAACTGGAGACAGATTCAAATGCCAACAATACAAGGAGGTGGGCTCGATAACCCATTCACTGAAGACGAGGTCTGGGCAGCGATTCAGGCCTCACCAGCAGAGAAATCACCCGGGCCGGACGGGTTTAGCGGGCTATTCTTCAGATCATGTTGGCCTGTAATCAAAGAGAACGTCATGCAAGCTTTCCACCAGTTCTACAACTTGGCATGTAGCAACTTCAGCATGCTCAATTCGGCGATCGTAGCCCTAATACCAAAGAAAGATGGCGCGAGCGACATCCACGACTACCGCCCGATAAGCCTGATCCACTCCATAGCTAAGCTAGTTTCAAAAGTCCTCTCCCTTAGACTAGCCCCTGTAGTTCAAGCCATCATATCGCCAGCCCAGATGGCGTTTCTGAAGACCAGATGCCTGCATGACAGTTTCGTCTATGTCCAAAACTGTGTAAAAGCTCTCCACCGCAGAAAGACGCCGGCAGTTTTTCTCAAATTAGATATCTCGAGGGCCTTTCATAATGTCTCCTGGGAGTACCTGCTGGAGCTCATGACGACGCTGGGTTTTAGTGCAAGATGGCGCGACTGGATCACCCTGCCGCTCTCCTCATCATCGTCTGCTTCTCTGCTAAATGGGGTGCCATGTAGATCGATATTGCATCAACGAGGTCTTAGGCAAGGTGACCCCTTGTCACCGCTCCTCTTCATCCTTGCGATCGACCCCATCCACCGCCTACTAAAGGCTGCAGAAGAAGCACTGGACATCGCCCCGGTCCCGGGCAGAGAGATCAAATTTAGGGTTAGTCTGTACGCTGATGATGTCGTCATCTTCGCTAATCCCAATAAGGAAGAGATCGACCACTTAATGTGTAATGCCCAGGATGGGACTATACCTCCTACGTGTCGAGGCACGACTTAAACGTATAAGCCCATCCTAGAATGATCTCAAGTTTGGTATCTTTGCACAACTCATGTAAAAGAGGGATTAAATTGCAAAAGGAGATAGTTGGCTTACACTCGCCACTTCACACAATACAATACATAAGCAAACATCATACAGAACATCACAACCCGACTACGGGTGAAGAACCAAAAGAAAGATACCAAAACAACATAAAGCCACAGGTCAGGATCGAATCCTAGTAGAAACCACTACTGATCGTCGAAACGTCACAAACACTCTCTTCATCGAGCTCCTGGTGAAGTACTTGAACCAGCTCCTGCTTCATACTCGGCTGAACCTGCATCTGGTGTTGTAGTAACTGTGAGCCACGAGGACTCAGCAATCCCATAACCATGGGTAACAAGACTAGCAAAGCTTTGTGGGTAGGAAGAGGTAAGGTGGTGAGGCTGCAGCAGCTGCTAAGCATAATATGGTGGCTAGCTTACGTCTACAAGAATAAGATGAGAAGCTACGCAAACGGTCGCGAAAGAGGTGATCGCTAAAGATCCTAACTACATACGATCAAACATAACCCCACCGTGTTCTCTTCTCAAGGTGAAAAGAGACAGTCACGGTTACTCACACAGTTGTGTGTTTTACTTTGGATCCTCTGTCAAGTTTTCTACAACCGGACATTAACAAATTCCAATCTGCCACATAACCGCGGGCACGGCTTTCGAAAGATCATAACCCTGCAGGGGTGTCCCAACTTAGCCCATCACAAGCTCTCACGATTAGCTGAAGTGATAAATATAATATCATCACCCCTTATCTTAGGGAAAATCCGATCAGGCTCGGCATCCCGGTAGCACAAGTCATTTCGACAATGGTAAAACAAGTCCAGCAAGACCTCCCGGCGTGCCGACACCCTGATAGTAGCCGCGCGTATCTCGTCTCAGGCCACAACCGGATGAGACGTCCTACAGGTTATACCAGATACCTCGGGTTTCCCCAAGGCGGCCCCGCAGTCCGCTCGTTTGGGACCAACACCATCAGCACTGGCCCCCCCTGCTATGTAGAATTAAGAATCCTCGGGTAGCGCTAACTCCCTATGCAATTTAATTATTTAATTAAGTTGTTATTATGAGGCAAATAAAACCAATGTTGGGCCTTGCTGGAGGAGTTTTATTCAAAGTCGAACTGTCAAGGGGTCCCCATTACACCCATCGTGTTAGGAACGCAAAATCAAGGAACATAATGCCGGTTTATCGGCGCCTAAGGTGGCATGAGTGGAACAAAACACCGAGCAAAAGGCCAAGCCTTCCACCCATGCCCAGTATATAAGGTGTGTTAATAAATTATAGATATTGTGTTAAAACCAACAACAAGTTCCCTCCTGGAACGGACTTCATCTTCACCTGCAACTAACAACGCTATAAGAGGAACTGAGCAAGCGAGGCTGAGCAAGCGGGTAACATAGCCAAACAGTGGTTTTGCTAGGAAGGTGTCAAGGTTAGAGGTTTCATGGCAACAAGGAGAGGCTGACATAAAAGATGGGTATCGCGACATGTAACGATAGCATCGAGACAACTAAGCATGGCAATGGTAGTAAAGGTATCCAAGGGTATGATCATCTTGCCTGGGATTCCACGAGGGAGAAGAACGGATCCATGAAGAAGACGGAGCAACACAGACGAGAGAATCCTCACAACTCCGGAACGAAACCGAAGCTAACAAGAGAAGCAAACCGGAAAGAAAGAAACAACACGGTAAACACACAATCATTAACATGGCATACGATGCACAAGCAAGCATGATGCATGTCCGGTTTAAATATGCAATGCATGGCAAAGTGCACAAACAAATACTACAAGTTAAGTGGAGCTCAATATGCAACGAGTTGCATATTGACGAAACACCACATTTAATTATTTAATTGACTCTTGTTATTTATAAGACAAGGTTAAATGTTTTTAGCATGGCAAGAGGTGAAGCATAAAGAAACTACACTAACTAGGCAAATTAAATGAGGCCGGAGAATAACAACAACATATCCGGAAAAAACCCCATATGCATGTTTAATAATTATAAGCAACAACAATTAAACATTCTCATGTTGTTATATGATGCGGATGACATGATCAAGTTTTATGTAAGTTTTATTAAAAGGTTGACTTAAAGGAGATATGAAGTATATGTCACCGTGGTGGATGGAAAGGGTGCCACGGCAACGATCCGAAATGATGCAAAGGCAACAACTCGGTTCCGGTAACTCGTTGAGAGACCGGTGCAAGAGGTGACGAAGCGAGTCAAACGAGATGATGGGGTGATCCCGTTGCCGGGTTCCCACGAGTCGGTGGCGAGGCAACCGAGGAACAAGACAAAAGGTGGAACGGGCACGAAGCACACACGGGAGACATTTCATACAACACACAACAAGCATGCAACACACGGGTCATCCACGGGGTTATACCTTCGGAACCAACGTTTCGGGGCGGTTCGAGACGTAGAGGAAGGAGTCGAAGTAGTGGAAGTAGTGGTACACGAGTCGTGGTACACGGGGCGACGGTAGTGGTACATGCCGTAGAGGGAAGTAGATGTTCTCGCAACTCGTAGAGGAAGTAGTGGTTCACGTCATCGTGTCGTGGTACTTGGCGAATTCCTCGTTTCCGGGCGACGGTAGACGTTCACGTTCCGTAGTGATACTTGCGACGTCGGGGTGCTTGGTCGAAGACGTTCCGTAGGGGTACACGGGCGACGGTAGGGGTACTTGGGTCTCCGAGTAGTCGTTCTCGAGCTCGTAGCCGTTCGGTCGTCGTGGGAAGTAGTGGAACTTGGTCGTTTTCCGAGCGTCGGTAGTCGTACACGGGGCGTTTTGTAGATGTTCACGGAGCTCGTTCGTAGATGTACTCATTCCGTAGATGTACACAAAACCGTAGAGGAACTTGTTGCGAAGAGGTACTTGGTCGGTTCGCCGGGTACTCGTTCGGTCATCTGTCAAGTCAACAGAACAAGCACACACAAAACACAAACAAAACTACAACAACGTTCTTGCGGGAAGGGACCCTGGCAGCGGCACGACGAGGTAGTGACGAGGCCGGGGCGCTCCTGGCCGGAGGGAAGGACGCAGAGGCGCGGACGGAGGAAGCTGCTGGAGAGGAGGGAGCTCGGGGCGCTCTGGCCGGCGAGGAGAACGAGGCCGCACGGGGCTGCTGGGCTCGGGGCCCCGGGCTGGAGGACACGCGAGGACAGCAGCCTGGCTGGCCACGGCCATGGCGCTGCCCGGCCGCGCTGGAGCGTCGCACGGGAGGAGAGGAGGGTGCCTGGACGGAGGGGGAGAGCCGGGATGCGGGGAGGCCGCGGCCTCGGGCCTGGGCGTCGCTTGGCCGCTGGAGGCGAGGATGGGTGCGGGCGCTCGGGGCCAGCACGAAGGGAGGCGGTCGCAGGCCGGCACCCCGGGCGCGCGGGAGGGAAGCTCAAAGGCGCTGGAGGGCGGAGCCTGGCCGGCCCTGGCTAGGCGCGGCGTCGAGGCGAAGGTCGCGGGGAGAAGTGGTGCTGCGGCGCTCTGGGGGGCTCGAGGGAACGGACCCAGGTGCGGGGGAGAGATCGGGCAGAGGGAAGGGAGAACGAGGAGGAAGACGGTCGAGAGGGTAAGGCAGAGGCTCGGCCTCGAAGGAAAGAAAAAGGTGCGGCGGCGGAGGGGGAAAGAAGAGCGAGGGAGAGAGCCAGGAGCCTGGGTGCGCGCTAGGGTTCGGTCCTGGTGGCTGGGCCAAGGGAGTTGGGCCGAGGCGCCCTGGGCCAAGGAGGGAGGAGGAGAGGCCTGGAGGGAGGTGGGCTGCTGCTCTTATTCTTCTTTTAACCAGAAATAAAAAAATAGAGAGAGTCCACAATAAGAAGAAAAGGAGGCCAAGAACGGAAAATAAAATGTGGAACATTTTTATAAGGCTTTACGGGATAAACCCAACCCAACAAAATAATTCCAACAAAAAGGGAAGTGCAAAACTATAACATTAGCTTGCAATAAAAGGGGTTTAGATAAAAGGAGGAGCCTCGAAACAACGGAAAGAATTAGCAAGGTTTAGAAGGAGAAGCTCGAAGTGAAAAAAAACATGGGGAGAATATGCAAGTGTGTTTGAGTAATTCCGAGGAATGGAATGATTATTAATATAGCTCCATAATTATTAGGAGGCTTTTATATGTTTTAAAGAGAAGACAATCTTCCCTCGATTTAAATGGACCGAAGGTCCACACGGTTTATTTAGGTTGAGATGCAAAATAAAATGACATGATGGCATGATGACATGATGCAAAGCAAAATAAATAACACAAGCACAAAAGAACACACGGGCAACCCGGAACATCTGGAATCTTCTGGAACCTTCTGGAATCTTCTGGGACGTCGGTCTCGGGCGTCACAACTCTCCCACACTAACAGAGGATCTCGACCCGAGATCCTAGAGATATCACCGGGTAAAAACGGAAGAGGAAGAGGTAAAACAAAGTTGTTTCTTTGACAGACGAGTGAAACCAAAGAACCTTGAGAGGTTGAACAAATTGAAAGAAAGAATGCAACGGAGATGAACGAAGATGAAACACTCCGTTAGAAAAGGAGGAACAAGGAACACAATGAGAACCTTGTAGGTTGAAAGACATGAACAAGAGCTTACGAACCAAAAGAATATGAAACCAGAACGGTATAGCCAAGGAATAAGAATGACAGAATTCGGACAACACTCCGTCTGAAAATGGAAGGAATTGAACAAGAACTTGGCAAGTTGAGATGATACTTGATGAAAACAGCAACATATTGCCTCCGGAACAATTAAAAGAAAGGCACAAGGGGTAAGAAAGACTTCATATAGCACTCCGGTTAAAAGATAGGCAAAACTTGATAAATGACGGAACTTGAATGAAGAATACAACACTCCGGTTAAATGATAAGCAAGGGAAAAGAACATGATTCTCGATAAAAACGAGATGATGGTTTGAAGAGAGCAACATCACAAAACCTCCGGAACGAAAGAATAGCATATAACTCAATGAAGAATGAATGGAGAAGAAAATGACAACATCTCTCAAAATTGAATTTGAAAGAGCATCCTTACGAAGAAGGTTGAATAGAGTTGTTGGAAATTCAACAACGAAAAGAATAAGCTTGATGTGGGCTTATGGAAAACATCTCAAAATTAAGAGGTGACAACCAGCCACTAACTTAAACAATTGATTGATTGAGATCAACAAGGAGACGAAAGGGTTATCTCACGGAGAGGATAAATGAAGAACTTGGGTCATTATAAGCACCATAATAACAACAATCCTTAGGGAAAGCTTTTAAGTGAAATACACCCAAGATAACTCCAATGAATAAATTGAAGGGTTGAAAACATCTCCTGGACAAGGAAAATGATGGTTTTAATTATCCCATTCTTGATAACTCGTGAATCATGAAACATGAAGGAATTGTCAAGAATGACATAACACCATCTGAAAGCTAAGGTAGAAAGGATTGCACTTGGAAAGCAAGATGAAGAATGCTTGAGCTCCAACAAGAATCTTGATGAAGACTTCAAGGATGAATTAAATGATGATGAACCACCATGAGAACTCCGGTAATGAAACATGAGAAGTGAAAGATGAAAAGAATAAGATTCAAGGCCTGCGATGAATTAGATGGAGCTTGAAAAGATAATTGAAATAACTTGGAGCTCCGAAAACAAGATGAACAACTTAGAACCGAGAATATGATAAGATGAACAAGCTCCAGACAAAAGAATTAAGTCACCTGAAGGAACAAGAATAAGAATTATGCTATGCATCTCCTTCACCAATTTAAATTGATGACAACCAAGGATTTGGCATACTACTTATTCTCGTTGGAAAGGAATAAAGAGAGATCTAGCACAAGTTTGGGTAAATCTTCAACAAAGCACCGGTAGGAATGTGAAAAGAACACATGAATTAAAACGATAACAACGGAAGAATAAACTTGAAAGAACCACCGTAAGAATATGGAGACGAACGAAGAGACATCAATGAAGAATATTTGGAGGACGAGGTTGAAAACTGAGAACGAAGAAATCTTCTGAAATGATGGCCTTCGGAGGATCACAAGAAAGAATTCATGAAATGCTTCGGATGGTTAGAAAGAATTCCTCACAATCTAAAACAATTATGAGGATGGCAAGAAGCTAGAACCACGAATCTTCAAGAGAACGGGCCAAGATTTAAGAGAAACTCTTCTCCGGTCTCCAAATGCTGAGAATGAAGACGAGAAATGCCATAAGAATTGTTGAGCACTCCGGAATGAAGAATTAAAAGGTTGAACCAATGATGAAAAGAATTTGAAAGCGATCTTGGGGAAGGCATGTGACTGATGGGAATCATTCTTACGTCACACTTGAAAAGAATTTGAGAATAACTCCGGAATAATTAGAAGAGTCAGGTAAGATCCTGGGAAAAGACCTGTGGGTTAGGGCCCACTCAAAAGAAAAACACCGTTGGGAAAGATTGTTTAAGAGATATAGCACCGGTTGAATTGAATGGCTTGAATAAGATAACAATGCTCAAACTAGCTTGAACGGAATAAGAATGGAATTATGAATCTTCAGCACTCCGGATATGAATAGCAAGAGGAGAATGATTAATTGGTGCACCAGAATAAGAAAGCATTGTGAAAAGAGGAAAAGGATAAGATCAACACCAAAATCTTGAATTACATCCACCGGCAGAATTTGAGAACAAAAGAATGATGAACTTGAAGTTCTTGAGCATCTTCACGAAAATCACCGGATAAGAACAATGATGGAAAAGAATGAAGAAATATCACATGAATAAAATGGATACTTCATTTGAGAATTTCTAGCTCCAAGAAGAAGAAGGGTGGGAGGGTGGGGAAACAAAAACAACTTGGGATGAACAAAATGAACATCGGTTGAAAAGAATTTAACATGACCATCTTGATGATCAAGAAGAATTAGCACTCCCATAGAAATATGAGAATACGGATTAGGAAAGGTATGGAATCAACATTTGACATCAAAGCAACTCGAATACCAGAATCAAAACAAAAACAAAGGGTAGATGTGCAACAGCCTAATCTTCACAATATCATTCGAACAGAGGATTGAACGAATGAATTCCGCAGGTACATCAACTAGTCAAGAAGCCACTTGGAGAGCAAAATGAAAATAAAAAGGAACAAGGATCAGATAGAACAAATACAAGATAGAAGCTTCGTTCCGCATCTTCGTGCTGAAAGCTCATGGAACGTGTTACAAAAGGGTTTTGTCATCCCCGGATCAGCATAGCCAAGGACCCTTTAAGATGCAACTCCCGATCAGAACAAGTCCATAAAACCACTTCACTCAATGTAGAACCCCAAACTTCATATCGAGCATCCGTTGGAAGAATGCCTAGAACTACTAGATGAACCCACCTATAGATTTCCGAAAGTTTCCAGTTATGCAATCAGGTGTTGGGGATACACGGGAAGCACCGCGCAATCAACTCTAAACCTACATCCAGGTGTATCCATCCTTCAACACATAACCAGTCTTTCTCGGAAACTGTTTACCTCGGACCTTCGAAAAGCATCCACTATAACAAGCTATGGCAATACTCTCGAACTACCTCCCCAGTACTGGGTGATGTCGGGGTTATCTTGCCACTGGCCGTATAGGAGAGATTTTCGATGTCGGCCGTCTTAAGTATTTAGTACTGCCGCGATATGCTTGTGTCAATGATACACCGAAGCTCAACTCCTCGGGAACAGGAGGCATCGAGAACAATATCCTTGTCACAAGAACATCGAAACAATCCCAGAATACTCGCGGGATCCTAAAAAAAAATTTGGTGCAATTTTTGAAAGTAGAAGAGAAAAAAGTAATCGTCAGGAGTCCTCACCAGAGAGAAAGGGGAGAGAAGCAAAGAAATCCTACTCTCCGATATAATATATAGGACTCAAAAAGTTTTCACTGTGTGCCTAGACTCAACCGTCAACGATTCGATCAATCAGTGGGGGCTTCTAGGTCGGAGAAGGCTCTGATACCAACTTGTAATGCCCAGGATGGGACTATACCTCCTACGTGTCGAGGCACGACTTAAAGGTATAAGCCCATCCTAGAATGATCTCAAGTTTGGTATCTTTGCACAACTCATGTAAAAGAGGGATTAAATTGCAAAAGGAGATAGTTGGCTTACACTCGCCACTTCACACAATACAATACATAAGCAAACATCATACAGAACATCACAACCCGACTACGGGTGAAGAACCAAAAGAAAGATACCAAAACAACATAAAGCCACAGGTCAGGATCGAATCCTAGTAGAAACCACTACTGATCGTCGAAACGTCACAAACACTCTCTTCATCGAGCTCCTGGTGAAGTACTTGAACCAGCTCCTGCTTCATACTCGGCTGAACCTGCATCTGGTGTTGTAGTAACTGTGAGCCACGAGGACTCAGCAATCCCATAACCATGGGTAACAAGACTAGCAAAGCTTTGTGGTTAGGAAGAGGTAAGGTGGTGAGGCTGCAGCAGCTGCTAAGCATAATATGGTGGCTAGCTTACGTCTACAAGAATAAGATGAGAAGCTACGCAAACGGTCGCGAAAGAGGTGATCGCTAAAGATCCTAACTACATACGATCAAACATAACCCCACCGTGTTCTCTTCTCAAGGTGAAAAGAGACAGTCACGGTTACTCACACAGTTGTGTGTTTTACTTTGGATCCTCTGTCAAGTTTTCTACAACCGGACATTAACAAATTCCAATCTGCCACATAACCGCGGGCACGGCTTTCGAAAGATCATAACCCTGCAGGGGTGTCCCAACTTAGCCCATCACAAGCTCTCACGATTAGCTGAAGTGATAAATATAATATCATCACCCCTTATCTTAGGGAAAATCCGATCAGGCTCGGCATCCCGGTAGCACAAGTCATTTCGACAATGGTAAAACAAGTCCAGCAAGAACTCCCGGCGTGCCGACACCCTGATAGTAGCCGCGCGTATCTCGTCTCAGGCCACAACCGGATGAGACGTCCTACAGGTTATACCAGATACCTCGGGTTTCCCCAAGGCGGCTCCGCAGTCCGCTCGTTTGGGACCAACACCATCAGCACTGGCCCCCCCTGCTATGTAGAATTAAGAATCCTCGGGTAGCGCTAACTCCCTATGCAATTTAATTATTTAATTAAGTTGTTATTATGAGGCAAATAAAACCAATGTTGGGCCTTGCTGGAGGAGTTTTATTCAAAGTCGAACTGTCAAGGGGTCCCCATTACACCCATCGTGTTAGGAACGCAAAATCAAGGAACATAATGCCGGTTTATCGGCGCCTAAGGTGGCATGAGTGGAACAAAACACCGAGCAAAAGGCCAAGCCTTCCACCCATGCCCAGTATATAAGGTGTGTTAATAAATTATAGATATTGTGTTAAAACCAACAACAAGTTCCCTCCTGGAACGGACTTCATCTTCACCTGCAACTAACAACGCTATAAGAGGAACTGAGCAAGCGAGGCTGAGCAAGCGGGTAACATAGCCAAACAGTGGTTTTGCTAGGAAGGTGTCAAGGTTAGAGGTTTCATGGCAACAAGGAGAGGCTGACATAAAAGATGGGTATCGCGACATGTAACGATAGCATCGAGACAACTAAGCATGGCAATGGTAGTATAGGTATCCAAGGGTATGATCATCTTGCCTGGGATTCCACGAGGGAGAAGAACGGATCCATGAAGAAGACGGAGCAACACAGACGAGAGAATCCTCACAACTCCGGAACGAAACCGAAGCTAACAAGAGAAGCAAACCGGAAAGAAAGAAACAACACGGTAAACACACAATCATTAACATGGCATACGATGCACAAGCAAGCATGATGCATGTCCGGTTTAAATATGCAAGGCATGGCAAAGTGCACAAACAAATACTACAAGTTAAGTGGAGCTCAATATGCAACGAGTTGCATATTGACGAAACACCACATTTAATTATTTAATTGACTCTTGTTATTTATAAGACAAGGTTAAATGTTTTTAGCATGGCAAGAGGTGAAGCATAAAGAAACTACACTAACTAGGCAAATTAAATGAGGCCGGAGAATAAGAACAACATATCCGGAAAAAACCCCATATGCATGTTTAATAATTATAAGCAACAACAATTAAACATTCTCATGTTGTTATATGATGCGGATGACATGATCAAGTTTTATGTAAGTTTTATTAAAAAGGTTGACTTAAAGGAGATATGAAGTATATGTCACCGTGGTGGATGGAAAGGGTGCCACGGCAACGATCCGAAATGATGCAAAGGCAACAACTCGGTTCCGGTAACTCGTTGAGAGACCGGTGCAAGAGGTGACGAAGCGAGTCAAACGAGATGATGGGGTGATCCCGTTGCCGGGTTCCCACGAGTCGGTGGCGAGGCAACCGAGGAACAAGACAAAAGGTGGAACGGGCACGAAGCACACACGGGAGACATTTCATACAACACACAACAAGCATGCAACACACGGGTCATCCACGGGGTTATACCTTCGGAACCAACGTTTCGGGGCGGTTCGAGACGTAGAGGAAGGAGTCGAAGTAGTGGAAGTAGTGGTACACGAGTCGTGGTACACGGGGCGACGGTAGTGGTACATGCCGTAGAGGGAAGTAGATGTTCTCGCAACTCGTAGAGGAAGTAGTGGTTCACGTCATCGTGTCGTGGTACTTGGCGAATTCCTCGTTTCCGGGCGACGGTAGACGTTCACGTTCCGTAGTGGTACTTGCGACGTCGGGGTGCTTGGTCGAAGACGTTCCGTAGGGGTACACGGGCGACGGTAGGGGTACTTGGGTCTCCGAGTAGTCGTTCTCGAGCTCGTAGCCGTTCGGTCGTCGTGGGAAGTAGTGGAACTTGGTCGTTTTCCGGGCGTCGGTAGTCGTACACGGGGCGTTTTGTAGATGTTCACGGAGCTCGTTCGTAGATGTACTCATTCCGTAGATGTACACAAAACCGTAGAGGAACTTGTTGCGAAGAGGTACTTGGTCGGTTCGCCGGGTACTCGTTCGGTCATCTGTCAAGTCAACAGAACAAGCACACACAAAACACAAACAAAACTACAACAACGTTCTTGCGGGAAGGGACCCTGGCAGCGGCACGACGAGGTAGTGACGAGGCCGGGGCGCTCCTGGCCGGAGGGAAGGACGCAGAGGCGCGGACGGAGGAAGCTGCTGGAGAGGAGGGAGCTCGGGGCGCTCTGGCCGGCGAGGAGAACGAGGCCGCACGGGGCTGCTGGGCTCGGGGCCCCGGGCTGGAGGACGCGCGAGGACAGCAGCCTGGCTGGCCACGGCCATGGCGCTGCCCGGCCGCGCTGGAGCGTCGCACGGGAGGAGAGGAGGGTGCCTGGACGGAGGGGGAGAGCCGGGATGCGGGGAGGCCGCGGCCTCGGTCCTGGGCGTCGCTTGGCCGCTGGAGGCGAGGATGGGTGCGGGCGCTTGGGGCCAGCACGAAGGGAGGCGGTCGCAGGCCGGCGCCCCGGGCGCGCGGGAGGGAAGCTCAAAGGCGCTGGAGGGCGGAGCCTGGCCGGCCCTGGCTAGGCGCGGCGTCGAGGCGAAGGTCGCGGGGAGAAGTGGTGCTGCGGCGCTCTGGGGGGCTCGAGGGAACGGACCCAGGTGCGGGGGAGAGATCGGGCAGAGGGAAGGGAGAACGAGGAGGAAGACGGTCGAGAGGGTAAGGCAGAGGCTCGGCCTCGAAGGAAAGAAAAAGGTGCGGCGGCGGAGGGGGAAAGAAGAGCGAGGGAGAGAGCCAGGAGCCTGGGTGCGCGCTAGGGTTCGGTCCTGGTGGCTGGGCCAAGGGAGTTGGGCCGAGGCGCCCTGGGCCAAGGAGGGAGGAGGAGAGGCCTGGAGGGAGGTGGGCTGCTGCTCTTATTCTTATTTTAACCAGAAATAAAAAAATAGAGAGAGTCCACAATAAGAAGAAAAGGAGGCCAAGAACGGAAAATAAAATGTGGAACATTTTTATAAGGCTTTACGGGATAAACCCAACCCAACAAAATAATTCCAACAAAAAGGGAAGTGCAAAACTATAACATTAGCTTGCAATAAAAGGGGTTTAGATAAAAGGAGGAGCCTCGAAACAACGGAAAGAATTAGCAAGGTTTAGAAGGAGAAGCTCGAAGTGAAAAAAAACATGGGGAGAATATGCAAGTGTGT
Organism: Secale cereale; assembly: GCA_902687465.1. NCBI lineage: Eukaryota > Viridiplantae > Streptophyta > Magnoliopsida > Poales > Poaceae > Secale > Secale cereale. The sequence continues at coordinate 224,239,875 of LR738714.1, forward strand.
TTGAGTAATTCCGAGGAATGGAATGATTATTAATATAGCTCCATAATTATTAGGAGGCTTTTATATGTTTTAAAGAGAAGACAATCTTCCCTCGATTTAAATGGACCGAAGGTCCACACGGTTTATTTAGGTTGAGATGCAAAATAAAATGACATGATGGCATGATGACATGATGCAAAGCAAAATAAATAACACAAGCACAAAAGAACACACGGGCAACCCGGAACATCTGGAATCTTCTGGAACCTTCTGGAATCTTCTGGGACGTCGGTCTCGGGCGTCACATAATGGGCATTCTTGAGAGTTTCGGTGATGCAACTGGACTGAGGTTAAACAATCCCAAATCCATGACGACTCCGATTTGCTGCAGAGACATTGACCTGGCGGACGTGCTACAATCCTTTGGCAGGCCGGTTATGCAGTTCCCAATCAAATATTTGGGGCAGCCCCTGACGGTCGGTAGGCTACACCTAGTTCACCTCCAAGTCATACTAGACCGCCTTAGGGCTGGATTTGCTGGATAGAAAGAGAAAATGCTATCCATCGCTAGGAGACGAGTCCTCGTCAGAAGCGTATTCACAGCCCTGCCAACATTTGCTCTCACCGCTCTCCGCGTCCCTGTGAAGCTTCTGAAGGAGATTGACAAATGCAGATGGCGATTCCTTTGGGGGCAGGACCAAGAGCTCACAGGGGGCAGCTGCAAGGTCAGCTGGTGCCGAGTCTTCTCCCCGATCGAACATGGCGGCCTTGGTATCCTGGACCTGCCCAAGTTCAGTCGCGCCCTCCGGCTGCGCTGGCTGTGGCACGCCTGGAAGAACCCGAAGCGACCGTGGGCGGGGACGGAGCAGCCTTGTGATGCAGCGGATCATGCCCTCTTCAACGTAGCCACTACCGTGATCATAGGCAACGAGCAAACAATGTGATTCTGGCAGAATGCATGGCTTGGCACGGTGCCCCTGAAATGCATCTTCCCCAACTTGTTCAAGCACTCAAGAAGGAAAAGTCGAACGGTTGCGCATGCTCTGGAGGACGACCACTGGATCACAGACCTGGCACACGGAGACACCAGCTCACTCATCTAGGATGTGCTCCACCTGCATAGGTTGATACCTCTACAACACGTACCCCTCTAGGAATCAAGTCAGGATCAGATCAGCTGGAAAACAGATGCCTCTCGACAGTACAACTCCGATCGGCATACTCCATAAAGTTCCAAGGCTCAATGACGACTAACTTTCGTGCAATGATCTGGTGCGCTTGGGCACCCGGCAAACTGAAGATCTTCACGTGGCTTCTTCACCAATATCGCCTCTGGTGCAATGATCGGCTGCAGCAAAGGGGATGGCCCAACAGCTACTTCTGCCAACTATGTTTGCGGAACCTAGAAAGCTCGGAGCACCTATTCTGGCACTGCACCTTCACGACGGAGATATGGGCTACTCTTTCAACCTGGAAGCAATGCCATACGCTAGATCAAGCGACGTGGACTGTGGGCACTACCTCCTTGGAAAGGATGAGCGCATCGATCGGGACTGCGCCGTCGACTGCTAGGAAAGCGGTTAAGGCTTTGATGATGCTTGCCCGTTGGGAGGTCTGGCAAGAGCACAACAACTGCATTTTCAGGGCGAAGGAGGCGTGTGTAATAGATGTGATGCTTGCGATCCGAAGGAACCTCAGTCTATGGCAGCATTGCGGGGCAAAATCAATCCAGAGACCCTTTGGGGATCCCCCGTGAAAATTGGCTATTGGTATGTAGCTAGAGAGTTGTTTGTTTTTCACTCTTCTTGTTTCTTTCCTTGATCTTCGGATCATTGCCTTGTCACATTTTGTCACCTGCTCCCTGCTTAATGAATGAAACACCAGCTTTTGCTGGCCCGTTCAAAAAAAAATATTCCACCACCAAAGTTCGTCAAACAGTTCCGCTTGTGACAACGCCCCCACGCCGGCCCCCTAGAATGATGATGAGGATGCCTGGTGATAACTAGCGGCGAAGCGACGACGTTGTTGGTCCTTCATCTCTCGACTTCATGTCGTCAGGTAGATGCCACTCCTTTTCGTGTTAGTCTTGCCCTCCAACGAGTGCTCTACCATGACAATCCACACATCACTCCTTAAAAATATATTCCTATCTAGCTTTATAAATAATAAGAACTAAGCCGCATGGACGCATTTTGTCTGTTTTTGTCCATTCATGTCCACGTTTACAGAAATGACGGCTATCACACGCGGACATAATCCCACTTTGTATCAGTGTGATGTTCGTGTGGATGCAAATTCACCCTAAATTTCCGGGCTTGCGTCCACATGGAGAGGAAATAAACTCTCCGCGCGACCGCTCCGTCCCGGACTCACTTGTCATCCACCCAACTACCACACGTCAATACTTTTTTATGTGTGTGTCCGCTCCACCTCAGCCCCACCTATCGAGCTCATGATGAGACTTGTTAGCAGTGCGATAAGGGTATTGGTCTTTCCTATCATGACTTACCAATATCTGGAGGTGGTCACCCTCTTACCGAGAGCATGTCTTCTAAGGCATCAAAATATTTGGTGTTGTAACATAGGCCTTGCAACAGTTGGGGATCCAAAGGCTATGCAACATGCAACCAAAGGCAATGGTGACAGGGGAAGAGAAAGGAGGAGGGACTGACATGTCTTTCATGGTACGAGTAGGTTAATATGAGTCGGCTAGTAGATAATGCAAAGGTCGATATTTGACCATACTAGTGGTTGTGGTTAGTAGTATTTGTTGATGAATGGCAAAATAGGTACACAAATCAAGAAGTGGCGGTGGCATTTTCGGTATTATGTTCTTTTGCTTATGGAAAGTGCTCATCAAGTCAATCCAGTCCCGCGGAGCTCTGCGCGGTGTTTGGCATGAGTGTTAGCCACAGTTTCCTACCGTTGCCATAGTGTTTTCCCCATCCTCCAGCCTGTTGTAGCTCCGGCGTAGACTGCGGCCATCCCATCCAATGCATCTTTGAATGTCTTTAGCCACTTGTTCAAAATCTTCATGCGCCAACCAGATATTTTTAAATGTAAGGGGTTTTGATTTGTGAATTGTCGTATCTGTCAGAACCGAGAGTATATCGACCAGAGGGGGGTGAATGGGAGATTCAAAAATTCTTGCGAATGTTTTGATCTGAACCCAATCACAACAACGGAAATAAGGTTCGGTAGAAAATAACTCAATCAAGGACATTATGAAGGAACATAAGTATCAATGTAGGAAGCAATGACAGTACGAGTATAATATATCGCAGGCTTGACAATAACGATGGCAATGCAGCAGGCTAACAGGAAAGGTATTATGAGTGAAAACAAGGTATGAGATACGAAGAGAAATCACGAGAAAGAATTATGACAAAATGAAAGAAATTAACACAGTGAAAGGCACGACTGTCTAAATATGATCAGAACAAAGAATAACATGAGTGACTGGTACCACCAAACTAAGTGATGAGATTGATACAAGGTGAGTAAACAACAACAACACTTGGGACGATAGAAATGATAAGACTGAATGATATGCGACGAACAATGAAAGGCCAGGTAAACTATCGTCTCATAGCATGAAAGAGAACTGTGTAAAATTTATAGGATGACTGAATATCGTGTTGTATTGATCTGATCTGGTGCGTGGTATATGTAGAGTACAATGAGGAGAAAGACTTTGAGAAGGGGGCAAGTCATACATGTTTAATCCTATTCTATCTCTAACTCCTAATTTCTATCATCAAACCCAATATATATATTGTAACATTCCCCCTCAGTCGTAGCATGAGTGAAGCGGACGATTGCGACTGAATTTGAAGTCTTGCGCTTCTATCATCTTCTCCGTTGCGCCATCATCAACTGTGTCTCTGATGGGTCGGCACTTAGGACTGTGACTGCATCCCCTTCTGGTGCCTTCCTGCCTACTCCTCTATTCCCTCTCATAGTCATAGCGGGAGTGGCGTGGATGCTAGTGACGATGCAGACGTTGTTGACTGGAGTTGTTGCTGTAGGCTCAGCCATTAATATCAATGTCGAGCTAGCCGATCATGGTGATGTAGCCGTGGTGGATGGTGTGGTCGTCGTGGAAGATGAGGCCGCACAAAGCCGGAGGCACAAAAAAATGCGCTATGACGGGGCTGCAGACGTGGACGATGCACCTTGCAGATGTCAGAGGGTGCCATCGGCGATGAGTCCATCAGTTTTGCTAAGACCGAAGGAAGACCATCGAGCACACATCGGATTTGCCAGAACCATGTGGTCATGTAGGGGTCATCACTATAGTGATGCCGTGTCAATGTAGTTGTGTCGTCGTGGATGACGAGGTTGATGTCATTGTGACGCGGTCATTTCCGTCGTCGTGGTGGCGTCTTGCAGAAAAGTCTGTCAAAGGACGCTAGGTGTCCATCTTGTGGACAAGGTGGCGATGGTGTGTTGACGAAAATGTTGGTGATGACCACGTTGATGAAGACCTTGGCGATGAAGTGTCGGCGATGGCGTCGCAGCCGCGAGTCAACGATAATGTGTCGCTTGAAGGCATCCCTCACGGCAACCAAGTGTCGATGCCATGTCGCGTCGGAGAAGTCGATGAAGATGGCATCTCGTTTCACACCAGCCTCGCGTGTGAATGGTGCATGTTGAGATCGCTTCTCGTAGATGTGCTAGACAAAGTATATTGGCTTGTAGCCTTGCGTATACGTGCAGCTTGATGGTGCAGTGCGGGCTTGGTGCAGATCGTTCGGTGCAAGTGATTTTGTGCCGATGGCTTGATGCATATGTCTTTTTTTTGTGAAACAACACGGGCTTTCATTAGTTAAGGAGGATTACAATGTAACTGAATACATCCTAGAAGAAAAGAAGGGAGACAGTTAACCCAAATACATCTTGTACGATCCTCACTAGCCTGTTTTGCACATATGTGCGCAGCCTCGTTTGCTTATCGCCTGATGTGTATGAGAGAGAACGATTCAAACCCAGCTCTTATTTCCTGGATCTCATACCAACTGGACGCACAATCTGCACGTCCCAAGCTTGAGGTTGTAATCATTTGAACAACTGCAAGAGAGTCACTTTTAACCACTATCTTGCGAAAGCCAAGATCAAACGCCAGCCGAATGCCATCCCTAATACCCCGAGCTTCCATGGTGTCTACATTCTAAGCATGGTTGCACCACAAGGCTTGGGCGCGAACCAACACACCAGTATGATCACGAATAATAGCTCATGTACTATCTAGATGTCTATGCACTAAAAAACTAGCGTCCACATATACTTTGACAAAACTTACTGCTGGTGGCGTCCAAACACTCATTTCCACTGGATCCCAGCGATTTGGTCTTGATACTTGGATGGATGCAAGATCAAGAATGGTGTCCACTACCCACCTTACTGAAGCCAACATCGAGCGAGTGTATTCCCCATTTCGTCAGTTATTGCGCTCTGTCCAGACCACCCAACTCCCACATAAAAGGATAGCAACATGTGCCTCAAAGACATGAACGCCATCAATGATATCAATAGCCCACGACTCCGGGTGGAGGTCTGGGATTCTCACTGGCAGATAATGTTTTAGTTCTGCCCAGAGCAAACAAGTGCATTGAAAAAGTGCATAATCAATCGTCTCGTTAGTTCCGCAGTCCTCACAAAAGCCAATCTGCTCAATATGTTGTCTCTGTAAAATGGCTCTACACGGCGCAAATTCATGCATCACTCTCCACCAGAAATTCCGAATTTTAGGTCGCACTAAAATCTTCCAAAGTTTCTGCCAGTGTTGATTAGACCCCAAATAACTCGATGCTCCATTGGTACGTCTCTTAACATGCAACAACACTTTGTAAGCTGAACACACCGAAAAATTCCCCAACTTATTATACTTCCATGCCCATTTGTCCTCATGAGTGTGGCAAATTGGAATCCTACAAATAGCTATGGCATCAGTAGGAATGAAGTTTTCATCAATGGTCACTTGATTCCAATCACCATTTATCGAGTCAATTAACTCTTGCACATATGTGACACTAGGTTTGGGCAGCCGAACCAGCGGTTTTGAAGTGAAATTATCCGAAATCCATTGGTCATTCCAGACATCAATAGTTGATCCATCCCCCACCTGCTTAATCAGGCCACTTTCCAATGCCACCCTTCCATGCAATATAGACCGCCAAGTGTGGGAGGCATTCCTCTTCTTCTGTGCTGACATGAAGTCTCTATCATGGTAGTATCTTCCCTTAAGTACTCGGGCACAAAGAAAGTCTGGTTTCATAATCAGGCGCCAACCCTGCTTCCCAAGCAAAGCTTGTTTGAATAATTGGAAGTCCCTAAACCCCATTCCTCCTTCTCCCTTGGGTATAGCAATTTCATCCCATTTCCTCCAGTACATCTTCTTTTTCTTCTCATCTCCACCCCACCAAAAGCGAGCAATGACTCATGTGAGCTTCTTGCAAAATTGTTTAGACAAACGAAAGCAACTCATTGAGTATGTAGGAAAGGCTTGACAAACAAATTTGATTAGTGTCTCCCTTCCAGCACTACTAAGCATCTGTGGAATGCCTCCATTCACTAACTTCTTGACTTTTGACATAATATGTTCGAACTCAGCGTCAGTTGATCTCCCCCAAAGCAGTGGGAAGTCCAATGTATTTCTCTACTAGGGCTTCAGCAGGAATACCTGACGTCGTGTGAACCTCCCCTTTCATCTCATTGGTGCAATTGGTACTAAAGAAGATCGACGACTTTTCCTTGTTAACCATCTGCCCAGATCCAAGTCTATAAAGCTCCAGAATCTCCTGTAATTGATGAGCACCCTCACTTGAGGCCTATACAAAAATTAGACAATCATCAGCGAAAAAAGGTGAGAACCCCATGGAGCATGGATGCCCACCCTAATGCCTCGAGCCAAGCGATTTGTTCCTGTGAACTTCAGCATGCTGCTAAGCCCTTCGTGCATAACAAGAAAAGATACGGAGATATTGGATCCCCTTGGCGAATTCACTTTGTTGGTTTGAATTGTTCAAAAAAGACTCCATTTATTCTAACTGAAAAAGTCACGGTTTCAACAATGCCATTATTCTATTTACCCAAGCATCCGCAAAACCCATCCTTATCATAACTGCTCTTAAATACACCCACTCGACTCGGTCGTAGGCTTTCCCCATATCGAGCTTAATGTCACAAGCTCTAGACTTACCTTTCTTCCTCTTAAGATAGTGAATACATTCGTAGGCAGTGAGCACATTGTCGGAGATTAAGCGCCCTGGTACGGATGCACTTTGTTCCTCTGAAATTATCTCTTCCAACACAGGCCTGAGCCAGAGCGCAAGAACTTTAGAGGCTATTTTATACAACACATTACAAAGAGCAATAGGTCTAAACTGAGTTAAATCTTGAGGGGCTTTTATCTTCGGAATAAGCACCAATATAGTACTATTAACAAGTTGTGGCATATCATCTCCATTCAGAAATCCCTTGATAGCTTGACAAACCTGTGTCTTAAGAATACTCCAATGCTTGATATAAAACCCAACCGTGAAACCATCTGGTCCTGGTGACTTTTGTGGGTGCATCATAAAGAGGGCCCGTTCAATCTCCATTTCTGTTACAGGTTCACACAAACTAGCATTTATATCATCTGTAACCTTACTTTGGATCCACTCTGTCACCACCTCTGGTTGTGTTACCTCCTGAGCAGCAAACAATTTTTTATAAAAATTGATGGCCAGGTTTTCTACCGATTTGATTATACTCATATGTTCCGTCGTGACGACGCAAACACTTGGTTTTGTTAGTGTGATGACGTTGTCGTGCTTGCGCATGGAAGAACCCTGTATTGTGGTCTCCCTCCGCCAGCCATGATATCCTCGATCTTTGCCTTGCCATAGCTTCCTCCCGGGATAAAAGTTCAGAAATTCTTCTCATTAAATTCTTCTCTGAATGTGAAGGACCTGACCCAAGTGAAACAGACCTAACATGTTCAAGTTTAGCTCTCATCTCTTTAAGTTGTCTACTAACTAAACCAAATTCATTTCTGCTCCACAATTCCAGTAGTGTCCTAAGATTAGCTAGTGACTTGTGAACTCCTTCCAACGACCCATCCCCACTTTGCCAACCTTCATTAATGATCTGATCATATCTTTCATGAAGTGCCCAAGCATTCTCATACCGGAAAGGCTTACCCCTTCTGCCGTGACTAAACCAAACTGATTTCTGAATAGTGATTAATAGTGCGCAATGGTCTGGCTCTATTGTGTAGATGTGTTTAACAGTAGTATTATCAAAGATCTCTTGAAACCGATCATCCCCAAGTGCCCTATCAAGGCGCACCTTCACATTATCCTCACCTTGATGCCTATTATCCCAGGTATATGGCAAACCAGAGTAACCCAAATCCTCAAATATGCATTCATCAACAACATCTCTCAAACCCTCCATTTGCCATTCCTCTCTGTTATTCCTTCCAAAATGTTCATCCGCACTTAATATCTCATTGAAATCCCCTACACAAATCCATGGGTTATCATACTCCCGGCGCAGGTATTGCATCAAATCCCAACTATGTTTCCTCCTCGACCTTACCGGTTCTCCATAAAAGCCGGTAAATCTTCATTCCCTCTCCCCTAACTACTCATTCATCACCATGACATCGATATGATTGTTGCTGAATGATTTAAGTGTCACTGTTGAATCTGAATTCCAAAACATAACTAGTACTCCACTTAACCCTTCACATTTAACTCCATAAGCATTTCAAAAACCAAACTTATAACGTAAATCTTGAGGTCTCTTTTCACTAAGCTTGGTCTCCGAGAGAAAGACCAAAGCTGGGCGATGTAGCTTAATCAAGCTACTGATCTCATGAACTATCTCAGGTCGCCCGCAACCCCGACAGTTCAAACACAGTAGATTCATTGTACCCGGCGGTCACCCTCGAGGGGAGCCGCCGATTTAGAAAACCTTCCATAAGAAGACTGAACAACAACTGCTTTATCACCTGATCCTTTTAGTTTCTTCATTTTGTTAGCACTCTTATGAACAATTGTGGTTGGATCTGATACACTGAATAAAACTAACATATGTGCTACCTTTGAAGAGCTATCAACGACCACAATTGCCTCTTCATGTATGTTGCTGTCGACAATCTCCAAAACATAGGAGGGCAAATATTGCACCAACAGTATCCACTTGAATAATGTGGGGCACATGATATGAAATGGATTTAGAAAGGAAGTGAGCAAAAGACTTAGGATAGATCAGAGTCCAAGACTTAGAGGAAAATCACTAGCTAGTTTTCTTGAGCAAATGAGCCTCCTGCATATTGCGTCAAGTGTAACTCCTCCCTTTTAGAGGAATCTCAATGAGCCAAAGGACTGATAGTTATGTTCAAATGAATCATATCTTGTGTATTTCCACTAGCCATGCTTCTACTCTCAGGGTATCTAATGTAACTGTAATCTCCTAGAACCAACCAATTCACATCATTAGGCATTTGGATGTTTTGAAACCATTCACTAAAATGCATGCTTTCATCTGATTGGTAGGGGTCATAAATGTTTGCAAGATACCAATCATACCCATTTTGAAGTGAATGATTGAACTGAAATAGCATAATCATTTTCAAAAACCTTTGTTCCCTAAAAAAGATTGTCATTCCAAGCAATGAGAAGGACCCTGGAAGCACCTCTTGAGGGTAGATGTTCAAATTTTCTGATTCTCTTTGGGGTATGAGAAGGATGGATAAATTTGTTAGGTTATGAGTTATCAAAATGTTCCGTTGTTTTCTCACAAACAGATGGTAGCACATTTAGTATCTTCAATTTTATTGGAAATGGCCAACCACTTGGCCTTATCATTTAACTCTCCAATGTTCAAGATCAAGATTTTCCAATTCTTGTTTGTATTTGTAGTGCTTATGCAATAGAGAGGGGTGCTATAGATATATCTCCATATCCATCTTTGACGCTAGTGCAATTAGTCACAAGTGAAGAATTTCATCTCATGGAAGAGGAATTATCCAACAATTTCATATTACAAGGCCCAGTTGTATCTTACAACCATCCAAAATAACTTCTTCCACAAGTAGGAGTCTTTATAGCATCTGGAGCAAACTGTCATGCTAGAAATTATGGTAGGTCTAAGATTCATTATTAGAAGCAACTTAACAACTAACATCTTAAACATGTTCCACCAGGTGTTGCTTTTGTTGAGGTGCATGAATTTATACGGTCTCATGGTGATTCTTGTTGCCCACCTTGCTCTACTTCTTCTTTTTCTGCATGGCATGCAACATCTCCTCCTATGTGTACTTGTTTGGAACCTTGAAAAAGATAGTATTAAGATATTTTTTTACAACCTTTCTAGCTAATCTAGGTGAGCCAGCATGACATTCCATGCAGTTTTTATTTTTGCATTCCTTTCTTTTAAATCCTTAATTTAAACCTTGAAGTCTAATGCTCCTTCTTACCTCTAATTCTAACAGGGGATCTCCTTCCTTCCTCTTCCTTTTGACATGGAGAGCGCTGGTGGTGGAAGCCTCCTCAAGCTCCAAATCCTATTCAAAAAAGGGTGATTTACTATGAGGAGTAGAAAAGTTGCAACTATTTTCAACATTATGTAAGCTTGGACTTTTCAGATTGCAAACAGAGGCATGAGTTGAGAGGCATTTATCAGGGATGCAAAAGGAATACAAGTTTTATTTTCATTTCCCTGGCGAATAATACTCCACATTTTTTATGATAATTAGTTTTTCCCATGCAAACTTCTCCAGGGATAGAAGAGCCATGCATACAAAGTTTACCCAATCAACTAGCACATTTATTACCTAACTCTGATCCCTAGCAGGCGCAAAATGTTCTTTCCATATAGCTTCCCCTTCCAAACCAAGGCCCAGAGGGTCCAGAGAGTCCAAATTTGTGTCATCCCCTGGAAGCACGATTTACATAAGAGGTTGAAAGAATCGATATGGTCGACTAGATGGGGGTCAATAGGCGACTAACAATTTTTAACTTCTTTTAACAAATTAGGCTAAAAAATAAAGTAGGTTGTCTAGATATGTAATTAGGTGGACATCCTATATGACAATCTCAATAATAACAACAATGCAAACACAAGATAGAAACACAATCTAAGCTTGCACAAAATAAAGGTAAGATGTAAACGCAAGTGGAGTCGATGGAGAAGAGGATGTCTTACCGAAGTTCCCTCCTCCGGGGGGGTACGTCTCTGTTGGAGTTGTGTGGGGGCACAATGCTCTCGAAGAAGCCACTAGGGCCACATTATTCTCCTCACACCCTTGCACAATGCAAGATGTCGTGATTCCACTAGCGGTGCACTTGAAGGCGGCGACCGAACCACAACTTAATTGGAGGCTCCCAACACCACCACGAAACTTCACCACACTAGAATGTGGCTCCGAGGTGACCTCTCCGTCTAGGGTGCCCAAACACCCAAGAGTAACAAGATCCACAAGTGAAATATGGGGGATCAAATTTCTTTTGGTGGAAGTGTAGATCTATGTCTCCACCCTCAATCCCTAGCAAATGAACAAGTTTGGTAGGCTAAAGAAGGAGATCGGGCAAGAAAGATCTTAGGGAAACAATGGATGAGAGAGAGAGAGAGAGGCAAGAGGTAAGTGCAGAGGTGGAAGAACGACCTCTTATATAGGGGCCCCCAAATCCAACCATTACAATGCATTTTTACACATGAGCGGTACAACTGGACCAAGGTCAGGTACAACTGCGCGCTTCGGTTTATTAGTGCATCAGGCAGTACAACCGCCGGCACCACCGGTAGTACCGTTGAGTCAACCTCAATCAGGATAACCTAGTACCGCCTAGCACCGCCCTACTACCCAAATGGAACAGGCTGTGTGCAGTACAAGGAACAGTACAACCGCCATGCCCGGGCTTCGATGGTTGCTAAGTCCCAGGTGGTATGACCGCACCAAGACCATCGGTTGTACCACTGCTCAGAGAGCAGCCAACCAAGCTGAACGGAGTCACCCGACTACAGTGGTTGGGACGGTACTTGGACCGGAACTATCGCCCGGTAGCGATCCTGGCCTGGCTAAGTCCCTAGCAGTACAACCATCAGGGGACTGCGGTACCACCACCTGGAGTACTACTTGACCCGAGGGAATCACCCCTCGGGCGGTGGTTGCTCCAGAAGCACCGGTTAGGCTAGGATTTCCTTGAAGAGTAAAGGATGATGCGGTATCGTAGAGAAAATTATTTCCCTCAGTTAAGAACCAAGGTTATTAATCCAATAGGAGAACCAAGCAACACCTCGTTAACATCACCTACACACAAAATAACAAATACTTACACCGAACGCGAACAAGGGTTTGTCAATCCCTCGACGGTTAATTGCAAGGATCAAATCTCATAGTGATAGATATATTGAATGAAAACAAAATAAAATAAAGTAAATAAAATTGCCACAAGATATTTTTGGATTTTTATATATGATAAAAGTAGACCCGGGGGCACAGTTTTCACTAGAGGCTTCTCTGTTGAAAATAGCATATGGTGGGTAAAGAAATTACTGCTGGGCAATTGATAGAAAAGTGAATAATCATGACAATATCCAAGGCAATGATCATGCATATAGGCATCACGTCCGAGACAAGTAGACCCACTCCTGCCCGCGTCGACTATTATTATTCCACACATCAACCGCTATCCAGCATGCATCTAGAATATTAAGTTCATAAAGAACGGAGTAACACCTTAAGCAAGATGACATGATATAGACAAAGTAAACCCACGCATGAATAAACCCCATCCTTTTATCCTTAATGGCAACAATATAATACGTGCCTTGTCCCTTTCTGTCACTGGGATATATATCACCACAAGATTGAACCCATCACAAAGCACATCTCCCATTGCAAGAAAAATCAATCTAGTTGGCCAAACCAAATCAATAGATCAGAGAGAAATAAAAAGCTATAATAATCATGCATAAAAGATTTCAGAGAAGACTCAAATAATATTTATGGATAATCTGATCATAAACTCACAATTCATTGGATCCCAACAAACGCACCGCAAAAAGTCATTACATCAAATAGATCTCCAAGAACAACGAGGAGAACATTGTATTGAAGATCGAAGAGAGAGGAGAAGCCATCTAGCTACTACATATGGACCCATAGGTCTGTGGTAAACTACTCACACATCATCATAGGTTGATGTTGAGCCCCTCCGTGGTTGATCCCCCCTCCGGCAGAGTGCCAGAAAAGGTCTCTAGATGGGATCTCCCGAGAACGGAAGCTTGTAGTGGCGAAAAAAGTATTTAGGGTGGCTCTTTAATGTCAGGGGAATATTTGAGAATTTATAGAGGCGGAATTAGGTAAAGAGGTACCATGAGGGTCCCACAAGCCTGGGGGCACGCCCTACCCCCATGGCGCGCCTCCCAATCTTGTCGTTCCCTCGTGGCTCGTCAAGTCTTCTCCCAAATCTTCTAGGGTTTCTTCTGGTCCAGAAAAAATAATTTGAAGTTTTAATCCATTTAGACTCTGTTTGATATTGATTTCCTGAAAAGCCAAAATAAAGCAAAAAAAACAGCAACTGACACTTGGCACTAGTTTAATAGGTTATTCCAAAAATTGATATATTATTGCGATAATTTCATATAAAACATCCAAGATTGATACTATAATAGCATGGAATAATAAAAAATTATAGATACGTTGGAGACGTATCATACTACCACACCCACTAGCGGTACAACCGCTAGTGGGGTAAAAACAACACTAAGTATAATTTGAGGCTCTCTCTTCGAATGGAAGGAAGTATGTGGGTGCAACATGAGTGTGTACATGTATTGATGCATCCGATGCATTCTGATGCGCCCCCCTCTTAATATTACGGATTTTCTACGACCAAAGAAACATAAGCGTCGAAAATGCGATCTTCGATCTTTTCTGTCCGGAGGGGTGCCCAACCGTCTTGTGTCACATGATGTATACTGTGTAGCTTAGGCACACGGTTAGGCCGCGAATTGCATTGTGATCAACACCCAAACACAAGGTAGGAAATTCCCTTACAGAGGTTCAGGGACATCATAAGCAGTATGTTTATTAGAGATAAGATACTTCCCGTTTTCTTCAAATCTAGAGGAAATTCATTACTGCTAGAGTCATTGGAGAGTGAGAGCCAAAGGGAACAAAATGTGAAGAAAAGACCTTCTCACGCTTTGTAGCTTTCACAATTAGAGAGAGAGCTGCCTTTGAAGAAGAGTGATCTGTTGGGAAACGTAGTATTTTCAAAAAATTCCTACGATCACGCAAGATCTATCTAGCAGATGCATAGCAACGAGGGGGAGAGTGTGTCTATATACCCTTGTAGACCGGGAGCGGAAGCATCTAGTGACGCGGTTGATGTAGTCGAACTTTCTTCACGATCCAACCGATCAAGCACCGAACGTACGGAGCCTCCGCGTTCAGCACACGTTCAGCTTGATGACATCCCACAAGCTCTTGATCTAGTAGAACCTCACGGGAGAGTTTCGTCAGCACGACGGCGTGGTGACGGAGATGATGAAGCTACCATCGCCGGGCTTCGCCTAAGCGCTGCAACGATATGACCGAGGTGTCCTTCTGTGGAGGGGGCACCGCACACGGTTGGGAGAGATCAACAGATCAACTTGTGTGTCTATGGGGTGCCTCTACCCCCGTATATAAAGGAGTGGAGGAGGGGGAGGGCTGGCCCTCTCTATGGCGTGCCCTAGGGGAGTCCTACTCCCACCGGGAGTAGGATTCCCCCTTTTCTAGTAGAACTAGGAGCCCTTCCAAGTACTAGGAGTAGGAGAGAAGGAAAGGGAAAAGAGAAGAGAAGGAAGGAGGTGGCGCAGCCCCTCCCCCTAGTCCAATTCGGACTAGGTCTTGGTGGGGGCGCAGCCTCCTCTATCTCTTTCCCCTAAAGCCCAATAAGGCCCATATACTCCCCGGCAAATTCCCGTAACTCTTCGGTACTCCGAAAAATACCCGAATCACTCGGAACCTTTCCGATGTCCGAATATAGTCGTCCAATATATCGATCTTTACGTCTCGACCATTTCGAGACTCCTCGTCATGTCCCCGATCTCATCCAGGACTCCAAACTACCTTCGGTACATCAAAACACATAAACTCATAATACAGATCGTCATCAAAAGTTAAGCATGCGGACCCTACGGGTTCGAGAACTATGTAGACATGACCGAGACTCATCTTCGATCAATTGCCAATAGTGGAACCTGGATGCTCATATTGGCTCCTACATATTCTACGAAGATCTTTATCGGTCAAACCGCATAACAACATACGTTGTTCCCTTTGTCATCGGTATGTTACTTGCCCGAGATTCGATCGTCGATATCTCAATACCTAGTTCAATCTCGTTACCGGCAAGTCTCTTTACTCGTTCCGTAATACATAATCTCTTGACTAACTCATTAGTCATTTGATTGCAAGGCTTATTATGATGTGCATTACCGAGAGGGCCCAGAGATACCTCTCCGACACTCGGAGTGACAAATCCTATTCTTAATCTATGCCAACACCACGAACACCTTCGGAGACACCTGTAGAGCATCTCTATAATCACCCAGTTACGTTGTGACGTTTGATAGCACACAAGGTGTTCCTCCGATATTCGGGAGTTGCATAATCTCATAGTCATAGGAACATGTATAAGTCATGAAGAAAGCAATAGCAGGAAAACTAAACGATCATAGTGCTAAGCTAACGGATGGGTCTTGTCCATCATATCGTTCTCCTAATGATGTGATCTCGTTGATCAAATGACAACTCATGTCTATGGCTAGGAAAAATAACCGTCTTTGATCAATGAGCTAGTCTAGTAGAGGCATACTAGGGACACTCTGTTTTGTCTATGTATTCACACATGTACGAAGTTTCCGGTTAACACAATTCTAGCATGAATAATAAACATTTATCATGATATAAGGAAATAAATAATAACTTTATTATTGCCTCTAGGGCATATTTCCTTCAGTCTCCCACTTGCACTAGAGTTAATAATCTAGATCACATCACCATGTGATTAACACCTAATAGTTCACATCACCATGTGACTAACACCCATAGTTCTCATCGCCATGCGACCAATACCCAAAGGGTTTACTAGAATCAAACTAGTTCACATCGCCATGTGATTAACACCCAAAGAGTAATAAGGTGTTATCATGTTTTGCTTGTGAGAGAAGTTTAGTCAACGGGACTGACACATTCAGATCCGTATGTATTTCGCAAATTTCTATGTCTACAATGCTCTGCATAGAGCTACTTTAGCTAATTGCTCCCACTTCCAATATGCATCCGGATCGAGACTCAGAGTCATCCAGATCGGTGTTAAAGCTTGCATCAACGTAACTCTTTACGACGAACTCTTTATCACCTCCATAACCGAGAAATATTTCCTTACTCATCTAGTAACTAAGGACAATTTTGACCGCTGTCCAGTGATCTACTCCTAGATCAAAATTGTACTCCCTTTCCAAAATCAGGACAGGGCATACAATAGGTCTGGTATACAACATGGCATACTTCATAGAACATATGGCTGAGGCATAGGGAATGACTTTCATTCTCTCTCTATCTTCTACAGTGGTCGGGCATTGAGTCTTACTCAACTTCATACCTTGCAACACAGGCAAGAACTCTTTCTTTGACTGTTCCATTTTGAACTACTTCAAAATCTTGTCAAGGTATGTACTCATTGAAAAAACTTATCAAGCGTCTTGATCTATCTCTATAGATCTTGCTGCTCAATATGTAAGCAGCTTTACCGAGGTTTTTCTTTGAAAAAACTCCTTTCAAACACTCCTTTATGCTTTCTAGAAAATTCTACATCATTTACGGTCGACGATATGTCATTCACAAATACTTATCAGAAAGGATGTAGTGCTCCCACTCACTTTTTTGTAAATACACGCTTCACCACAAGTCTGTATAAAACCATATGCTTTGATCACCTCATCAAAGCGTATATTCCAACTCCGAGATGCTTGCACCAGTCCATAGATGGATCGCTGGAGCTTGCACACTTTGTTAGTGTGCTTGCGAACCATGCCTCATGGGCAAGATGACTAAAACTCCGTTCTTCGGAACAATGGAGCGAGCAACTGATTTATTGGAAATCATACATACTGATGTATGTGGACCGATTAGTGTTAAAGGCTCGCAGCGAGTAGCGTTATTTTCAGAAATTCACTGATGATTTGAGCATATATGGGTACATCTACTTGATAAAACACAAGTCTGAAACATTTGAAAAGTTCAAAGAATTTCAGAGTGAAGTAGAGAATCATCGTAACAAGAAAATAAAGTTTCTACGCTCTGATCGTGGAGGTGAATATTTGAGTTACGAGTTTGGTCTTCATTTAAAACAATGTGGAATAGTTTCACAGCTCACGCCACCCGGAACACCATAGCATAATGGTGTGTCCGAACATCGTAACCGTACTTTATTAGATATGGTGCGATCTATGATGTCTCTTACCGATTTACCACTATCGTTTTGGGTTATGCATTAGAGACAGCTGCATTCATGTTTAATAAGGGCACCATCTAAATTCGTTGAGATGACACCTTATGAACTGTGGTTTGGCCAGAAACCAAAGTTGTCGTTTCTTAAAGTTTGGGACTGCGATGCTTACGTGAAAATGCTTCAACTTGATAAGCTCGAACCCAAGTGGGAGAAATGTGTCTTCATAGGATACCCAAAGGAGACTGTTGGGTACACCTTATATCACAGATCCGAAGGCAAGATATTCGTTGCTAAGAATGGATCCTTTCCAGAGAAGGAGTTTCTCTCGAAAGAAGTGAGTGGGAGGAAAGTGAAACTTGATGAGGTAATTGTACCTTCTCCAGAATTGGAAAGTAGTACATCATAGAAACTAGTTCCAGTGATTCCTACACCAATTAGTGAGGAAGCTAATGTTGATGATCATGAAACTTTGGATCAAGTTACTACTGAACTTCGTAGATCAACCAGAGTACGTTCCACGCCAGAATGGTACGGCAACCCGGTTCTGGAAGTCATGTTACTAGACTATGATGAACCTACGAACTATGAGGAAGCGATGATGAGCCTAGATTCCGCAAAATGGCTTGAGGCCACGAAATCTGAGATGGGATCCATGTATGAGAACAAAGTGTGGACTTTGGTTGACTTGCCCGATGATCGGCAAGCCATCGAAAATAAATGGATCTTCAAGAGGAAGACCGACTCTGATGGTAATGTTACTGTTTACAAAGCTCGACTTATTGCGAAAGGTTTTCGACAAGTTAAAGGAGATGAGTACAATGAGATTTTCTCACCCGTAGTGATGCTTAAAGTCTGTCTGAATCATGTTAGCAATTGCCGCATTGTATGATTATGAAGTCCGACAAATGGATGTGAAAACTGCATTTCTGAATGGATATCTTAAAGAAGAGTTGTATATGATGCAACCAGAAGGTTTTGTCGATCCTAAAGGTGCTAAAAAAGTGTGCAAGCTCCAGCGATCCATCTATGGACTGGTGCAAGCATCTCAGAGTTGGAATATACGCTTGGATAAGTTGATCAAGGCATATAGTTATATACAGACTTGCGGTGAAGCCTGTATTTACAAGAAAGTGAGTGGGAGCACTACAGCCTTTCTGATAAGTATATGTGAATGACATATTGTCGATCAGAAATGATGTAGAATTTTCTGGAAAGCATAAAGGAGTGTTGGAAAGGAGTTTTTTTTGTCAAAGAAAACCTCGGTAAAGCGGCTTACATATTGAGCCTCAAGATCTATAGAGGTAGATCGAGACGCTTGATAAGTTTTTTCAATGACTACATACCTTGACAAGTTTTTGAAGTAGTTCAAAATGGATCAGTCAGAGAAGGAGTTCTTGCCTGAGTTGTAAGGTATGAAGTTGAGTAAGACTCAAAGCCCGACCTCGGCAGAAGATAGAGAAAGAATGAAAGTCATTCCCTATGCCTCAGCCATAGGTTCTATAAAGTATGCCATACTATGTACCAAACCTGTTGTGTACCTTACCATGAGTTTGGCAAGGAGGTACAAAAGTGATCCAGGAGTAGATCACTGGACAGCGGTCAAAAATACCCTTAGTTAATGGATGACTAAGGAAATGTTTTCTCGATTATGGAGGTGATAAAGAGTTCGTCGTAAAGAGTTACACCGATGCAAGCTTTACACTATTCCAGATGACTCTAAGTATCAATCTGGATGCATATTGGAAGTGGGAGCAATTAGCTAGAGTAGCTCCATGCAGAGCATTGTAGACATAGAAATTTGTGAAATACATACGGATCTGTATGTAACAGACCCGTTGACTAAACCTCTCTCAAAGGCAAAACATGATCACACCTTAGTACTCTTTGGGTGTTAATCACATGGCGATGTGAACTAGATTACTGACTCTAGTAAACCTTTTTGGGTATTGGTCACATGGTGATGTGAACTATAAAGTGTTAAGTCACATGGTGATGTGAACAATTGGTGTTAATCAATGGTGATGTGATCTAGATTATTGACTCTAGTGCAAGTGGGAGACTGAAGGAAATATGCCCTAGAGGCAATAATAAAGTTATTATTTATTTCCTTATATCATGATAAATGTTTATTATTCATGCTAGAATTGTATTAACCGGAAACTTAGTACATGTGTGAATACATAGACAAAACAGAGTGTCCCTAGTATGCCTCTACTAAACTAGCTCATTGATCAAAGATGGTTATGTTTCCTAGCCATAGACATGAGTTGTCATTTGATCAACGGGATCACATCATTAGGAGAATGATGTGGTGGACAAGACCCATCCGTTAGCTTAGCACTATGACCGTTTAGTTTCACTGCTATTGCTTTCTTCATGACTTATACATGTTCCTATGACTATGAGATTATGCAACTCCCGTATACCGGAGGAACACCTTGTGTGCTATCAAACGTCACAACGTAACTAGGTGATTATAAAGATGCTCTACAGGTGTCTCCGAAGGTGTTCGTGGTGTTGGCATAGATCAAGAATAGGATTTGTCACTCCGAGTGTCGGAGAGGTATCTCTGGGCCCTCTCGGTAATGCACATCATAATAAGCCTTGCAAGAAAATGACTAATGAGTTAGTCATGAGATGATGTATTACGGAATGAGTAAAGAGACTTGCCGATAACGAGATTGAACTAGGTATTGAGATACCGACGATCGAATCTCGGGCAAGTAACGTACCAATGACAAAAAGGAACAACGTATATTGTTATGCGGTTTGACCGATAAAGATCTTCGTAGAGTATGTAGGAGCCAATATGAGCATCCAGGTTCCGCTATTGGTTACTGATCGGAGATGAGTCTCGGTCATGTCTACATAGTTATCGGACCCGTAGGGTCCACACGCTTAACGTTTGATGACGATCGGTATTATGAGTTTATGAGTTTTGATGTACCGAAGGTAGTTTAGAGTCCCTGATAAGATCACGGACATGACGAGGAGTCTCAGAATGTCCGAGACGTAAAGATTGATATATTGGACGACTATATTCTGACACCGGAAGCGTTCCATAAAGTTTCGGAATTAATCGGAGTGTCGGGGGGTTACCGGAACCCCCCGGGGAAGCTATGGGCCTTAATGGGCCATAGGAGAAAGAGAGAAGGAAGGCCAGGGCTGGGCCGCGCGCCCCCCACCGCTTGGTCCGAATTGGACAAGGAAGGAGGGGGGCCGGCGCACCTTTCCCTCTCCCTCTCCCTCTCCTTCCTTCCCCCCTTCTCCCTCTTGGTGATTCCTACTAGGAATAAGATTGCAATCCTATTCCTAGTAGGATTGCTCCTCCTAGGCGCGCCATAGGGGCTAGCCGGCCTCTGCCTTGCTCCTTTATATACGGGGGCAGGGGGCACCTCTAGACACACAAGTTGATCTCTCCAACCGTGTGCGGTGCCCCCTTCCATAGAAACACACCTCGATCATATCATTGCAGCGCTTAGGCGAAGCCCTGCGACGGTAACTTCATCATCTCCGTCACCATGCCGTCGTGCAGACGAAACTCTCCCATGAAGCTCAACTGGATCAAGAGCTCGTGGGACGTCATCAAGCTAAATGTGTGCTGAACGCGGAGGTGCCGTACGTTCGGTGCTTGATCGGTTGGATCGCGAAGAAGTTCGACTACATCAACCGCGTCACTAGACGCTTCCACTTTCGGTCTACAAGGGTACGTAGACACACTCTTCCCCTCATTGCTATGCACCTAGTAGATAGATCTTGCGTGGTCGTAGGAAAATTTTGAAAATACAACTTCCCCAACAGTTTTTGGGGATGTTCACTTTATTTTTCAGAAGCAAAACCAAGGTCTGAACTGGAGAAGTTTAACTTTAAACAAAGATGTCTGGATCCTTTTGGCTGGGTTCCCCTTTGATAAATGTGAGATTCATGAAATTGCTAACTTTGTTAGAAGCTTTGGAAAGTTGTTGCTTTGCAATAGGGCTAGAAGCACTAAGGCTGCTCTTCTCATCAAAGTTAGGGTGGAAGAACTTCGAGATGTGCCTGCTAGTATTATGGTAGGAGAAAATCATGATTATAATTCTGAATCCTGGATAGTTCATGTGGTCATTGTGAAGTAAGAGATGTTACCTTCTGGTCCTCCTGAGGAAGATCCAATTCCAGTGGATGGGAATCCTCACCCTCCCCCTCATAATCCCAATTTCCACCAGAATCGGTTGCATCACTTTCTAGGGCCTGTACCTAAGCATCAAGCCCAAGTTGTTGAATTTCAGGCTAATTTTCAGGACCAGGCACATGATGATGATCACATGGCAGATATTGATGAGCTTATGGCAGATGAAGATGAGGATCTCCCTGGGTGGGGCCATTGGGCTATGCCTAATGAGCTAGATCGAGAATTATAAGATGGAGAATTCATGGAGTTGGCTGATTTAATGTAGCCTCTTGAGGCCCCCCTCCACTACCAGATATGGACAATAATAGTGAGCTCACTCTATCTATGGGTTCAAATGAACTTGTACCCGTTGCTGATCAGCTTGAGGCGCCAGTTATCCCTTTGGAGGGAAACTTTGATTTGAGTATTGCTCCTCAGGCCCAACAAATGCATCATGGGCTCCCTGATCTCAATTTGGGCCTGGGTCCTCTTCAGGCACACCAGCCCATGGCTTTAGAGGAGCATGCTCCTCTTCTGGACAATGATGAACCGCATCTCCATGAATTGGGTTTTGTTCCTCTGACTCCACCTGTTACACATTCACCTGCTCCACCTACATATGAGCTTGTCAGATTTGACCTCAACCAGGCACAACCAACTTTCTTTGCCAGCCAAGAGATCTCTAATGTTGAGAAGGATGTTGATCACACTGTTTTGGAGAAGATTACAGCTAGGGAAAATGACAATCTGCTTATTGATTCTGTGCAAGAGGAGTTAGCACCAGATGACTTATCTGAGGAACCGGTGATTTAGCTTGCTGATCCTTCTGATCCGCAAGCTAACATTATGCATGACCTAGAGTATAGCACCTCAGTGGATGAAGAAATTGAAATTGACAAACCTGACATGGAAGTTTCTTCTCTGCCTTCTCAACCCATTGAGGTTGTGAGCTCTTCTGAAAGTTCTACACCTCCAGGGTTCAGTGTTAAAGGCATGTTCTTTCCTGCTAATCTAAACATCTCCCCTCCTAAAGATGTTTTTGAAAATTGTTCTTCAGATGCTGATTATTCTAATGAGGGAGAATTACTGGCCTGGAGGAAACTTTTTGCTGATCTAGTTGAGGGATCCTCTTTTTTCAAAATACCTAATGAATGGGTAATGTTTATTTCCTCAGCTCTTCTTTCCTCACATAAATTTGAGTGGGCGGAAAGTTTCTTAAAATCTCGTATGTGGAACATCATTGTTGAAGGGTCTGACTGCAGAGCACATTTTATCTTCCATGTCCCTGATGCTTGTCCTATTTCTGGTTCTCCTTGTTGCCTTCAAGAGAAGTTAAGTGTGGCCCCTTTCTCTACTCCCCAGGAGAGGAAGAACATTGAGAGCAATATGCAAGCTGCCTCCCCCACCAGTGCACTGCACATCCAGGGAAAGAGAAAGAACAGAGCTCCTATTGTTGAATTAGTGGTAAGGAGAAGTACCAGGCTGCTTCATGCAAATAATGGTTTTAAGAAAAACAATGTTCTGATAGAAATTGCATAGCTTGTCACGCTAAGCCACCTTCCATTAACATCAAGATTGTTAAGAATCTTAATGTTTCTTATTGCAAGATGGATCCAAAGGATGCCGCAGAAGAAATATTACAGAAGAAGAGGACTAAGATGGGAGGGAAGCCACCCAAGCCAACAGGACAAAAGGATGGACAAGAGGCTGAAATCTAAGAAGAAGAAGAAGTGGGAGCCTTGCAAGACAAGCAGAAGTATTGTTGTCTTTTGTTTCTGGGTTCATGGTCACCTAGGGTTTCAAAACTTTTTAATGACACTTTTGTACTATCTGTCTTTGAGACTCTGTGCTATAACGGGAAAAACTTCCCCACTTCCTAATCCTCCAGAACCAGTTGTTTTAATCTTATTTGATATCAATGAACGGTCCATCAGTTAATAGAGTTTGGAAAGTGCTCAACTGGAACATCAGAGGGATTAATTCTAGTAATAAGTGGCTTGCTTTGGGTAATAAGATTGAAGAATCAGGATGCTCTATATTATGTATACAAGAAACTAAAAGAGAAGTATTTGATAGCTCTTACATAAAGAAATTTTGCCCAAGAAGATTTACTAAATTTGATTACTCTCCTTCTGAGGGAGCATCTGGGGGACTGCTGGTAGTTTGGAATGAAAATTTGTTCCATGGAGAATGTCTTTTCAAAAAAAGATACTCTATTTCAATCAGATTTACATCCACTCATTTAGGGGACTCATGGGTCCTAACCAACATCTATGACCCTTCTGATGCAGTAGAGAAAGAGATCTTCTTGCAGTGGTTCCAAAATATCCAAATGCCTGATGACACTGATTGGCTTGTCCTTGGCGATTTTAATTATATTAGATACCCCAATAATAGAAATATTGGCTCGGGAGGTTTTAATAACATGATGAAGTTTAATGAAGCCATAAGTGAATTGGCTTTAGTTGAAGTTCCCCTAAAAGGCAGACAATACACTTGGAGTAACACGCAAGAGGCACCTCTATTAGAAAAAAACTGACTGGATTTTTACATCAGAAAGCTGTACCATCAGTTACCCAAGTACAACTACCCTGCCTCTATCCAAACCAGTTTCTGATCACACTCCTTGCTGCATTTCTATTGGCACACACATTCCAAATTCATCTATCTTCAAGTTTGAGAACTTTTGGTTAGAAATACCCAGCTTTTATGAAACTGTGGATAATATCTGGAATCATTCTATTCAGGAATCAAACAGTGCAAAAGCCATCACCGTAAAGTTCAAGAGACTAAGGAAATGGGCTAAAGATTTGGGTAGGAAAATTCTAACCTTTCTGGAATCATCAAGGCCACTAATGGGGTGATTTTATTTTGGGATACTATTGGGGAAATGAGACCACTTTCTAATTTAGATCTGAATGGCAGAGATTTGCTGAAGGAATACCTTTTGAAAATCCTCTCTTTCCAAAAAAATTATTAGAAACAGAGAGACACCATTAGATGGGTCAAGTTTGGAGATGAAAGTTCAAAAAAAAAAAAATGCAAAAGCTACAATCAAGCATAGAGGTAATTTCATTTCTAACCTCTTGGATGACTCTGGAGCTGAGGTATATGAACATCAGGCAAAAGCTGCTATTCTTTGGAAGTCCTTTATAGAGAGGTTGGGTAATTCTTTTCAAACTTGCAATCCCCTAAACTTGGAATCACTCATAAGCAAATGGGACAATTTAGCAGATCTAGAAACTCCCTTCACCAAAAAGGAAATTTATGATGTTGTTATGAATATGCCATCTGACAAGGCTCCAGGTCCTGATGGCTTTAATGGGGATTTTATAGAAGCATGTTGGCCCATCATCTCAGGAGATTTTTACAAATTAATTCAGGACTTCCACAAGGGGCAGGTGAACCTACGTAGCATTAATGCTTCATTCATCACTATCATTCCAAAGAAAGACACTCCTACATCTGCTAATGATTTCAGACCCATTTCCCTTCTGAATTGCTCCATCAAGATCATTACCAAGCTCCTGGCAAATAGATTGCAGAAATTCATTCTCAATTTAGTTCATGTGACTCATTATGGATTTATGAAAAGCAGAACTATCCAGGATTGCACAGCTTGGGCATATGAATTCCTGCATCAATGTCAATAATCAAAATCACCCATTGCGGTTCTGAAGCTTGATTTTGAAAAAGCTTTTGACTTGATAGCGCATAGCACAATTCTAGATATTCTCAAAGCTAGGGATTTTGGTGAAAAATGGATCTCATGGATTAGTATGATTCTAAAAACTGGCACATCATCTGTTCAATTAATGGAGTCCATGGAAGAGTGTTTCATTGCTTGAGAGGAGTTAGGCAAGGAGATCCAATGTCTCCCCTTCTCTTTTGTACTAGCTGCTGATGTTTTGCAGTCTATCCTTAATGAAGCAATGAGGCAAGACTTGATTCAAGCACCACTGATGAGGAATTCATGTCCAGATTTCCCTGTAATTCAATATGTTGATGACACTATCTTGATGCTTCCAGCTATTCCAGCTCAGCTTTGCCAGATCAAGAATCTTTTGTTGCATTATGCCAACTATTCAGGCCTCAGAGTGAATTATGGCAAATCATTCCTAGTGCCATTGAATATTCCAGAGGAAACTTTGGCTGAACTGCTCCAGGTCCTGGGATGTCAACAAGGTAAACTTCCATTTACATACCTTGGCCTTCCAATGGGTACTTCTCAGCCAAAAATTGAAGATTTCTCTCCCATGATGCAAAGAGTTAAAAGAAGGCTTACTGGATGCTCCACCCTCATTTCAAATGATGGGAAACTGCTTCCGATTAAATAAGTTTTTTCTGCCTTACCCATCTTCTTCATGTGCTCATTAGCTCTGCCTATGGGAGTCATCAATCAAGTTCAAAAATACCTGAGAAATTTCCTTTGGAAGAAGTTTGGTTCATCTAATGCTGGTATGGCTTTAGTTGCTTGGGACAAAATATGTAAACCAAAGGCAAATGGGGTCTAGGGATTTTGGACATCAACACTCACAATAAAGCTCTTTTCACTACTAGGAAAAGGCCTACTAACGGCACACCTATTTTGGCCATTAATGGCGCATTAGTGGTGCGCCATTAGTGCCACGCCATTAGTATATTTTACTAATGGCGCACCACAGATGCGCCATTAGTATATACCATAGTGCGCCATTAGTATGCCTCCCACGGGCCATATATACCCAGGTGCTTTGGCATACTAATGGCGCACTCTTGCCTGATGCGCCATTAGTAACTTTGGCATACTAATGGCGCATTGTTGGATGATGCGCCATTAGTATCCTTTGGCATACTAATGGCGCACTGTGATGTGATGCGCCGTTAGTATGAATATTAGGTTTTTTATTTATTTTTTAATTTTCTATTTTTTGCACAGGTTACAAAATGTATTATTGGACAGAATATAGATAGCAGCACACAACAAGAACATATTCATCGAATACAATAGAAGATTAGTCTCTGAATACAATTCATCATATTAGTCTCCGAATACAATTCATCATATTAGTCTCCGAATTCAAAAGACCGAACAAAGATAGAACATTATATTACAAGTCTCGAGACCGCGAGTAGCGCGTTTGTCTTCACATTACTAATCGATATAGATCATCTAAACTACCATCACATAGAAGAGAGCTGCGGTCATCATGATGAGCATCATCACGATGAAACTCGTCTTCATCCGGTTCCTCCAACGCTCCCTCCCCTCTCCCGCTAGATAGCGGGCGTATCTAGATTCCGCCTCGGCCCTAGTGGTGTACCCTTTGTAACTGTTACCGCTGAATCGTTGAACCTATCTCCGACACTCCTCCCAATCGTCGTAGACTCTGGGAACCTTACCCTTGTACACGACATACGACGGCATCGCTATGCACTAGCCAAACGAAACGTTAGTACCAATTCACAGACAATACATAAGCAATATATAAGTATGCAACAGAACGATCGGAAGAGAAAAGCAAGACATTAATAACATCGATTACATCTAAGTTGAACGACTGTCGAAACCAAAGAGACATACTACAAGTTCATTAAAGTTTAATTACAACATGAGCCAATCGATGTTTCAGAACTAGACACATCATCACTACTTGCGACTCGACTCAAGGGACCGGAGCGTGGATGAAGCCGCCGTCTATCGTGGGAGTCATGAAATCGCGGGCGTTGTCAGCCTGCATTTGTAGCATTGTGTCGATGTCACTGTTGGACGGTTGATTTCTGAGGTGAACTGCCCCGAGGTACGAAGGACATCTTGATGGATGATTTCCGCAAACTCCGACTGCATGCGAAAGAATTCTTATCTGATGTCCGAGTCCTGGATTGCCGACACGCTCGCGGCCCAATCTTTGAGTTTACTCGGTAGCAGAAGTTGATGATGGTCCCGTACGATCGCCCGCATGTGATGGATGGCGTAGTAGGCACCCTTCTAACCGCCAGGCGGCTGCTTGACGTAGCAGAACGTCGTATTGTGGGAGAACACGTGCTTGCCGTACTTACGAATAGGCCTGGTGAAGGTGCCTCCAAATTTGGCGTAGCCGAGGAGAACATCATCAAGAACATTCTTGACATTTGTGTAGTCTACCTTCGACTGACGGTCCGAGTCGAAATACGTGGCCATGGAATATTTGGGGCTTGGGAGGATGAGTGTGCAATGTGTGTCACTGCACAAAACACGGAATGTTAAAAGAAAAACGATCGAAATCTAAGAATTCATATGTTACGGGGCAGTTGAGGGGAGGACTTACTCGGGAAAGTAAGGCACGAGGAAGTTATCCTTATCTCGGTTTGCCAGAATGACGCCTTCGAGGTAAGAACTCGCGACTTGCCGGTCCCCAGCGCTGCCAAAGATCTTGGCACGCATGTAGAAGGGGTCGACTATCACGATGTCCGGGGTCTTGTCGCGAATGATCTGCATCTCCATACTCAGCGAAAATAGCCGAACGAAGGTGTAGTGCAGCGGATGAAGGTTGAACATAGCATAGATGTCATCAAACCGCAGGACGATCGTACCCCCGATGGAGTTATCCACAAAGCCCTTGCCCTCTGGCACCTTGGCCGCGAAAACCGGGTATGCCACATCCTTCTCTCTGAGACGCCGCTTCTCCAAAGAAAGAACACTGTTATGAAGACTCCGCATAGCACCGGTTGCAGCATTGAGCATATTACTCGGTAGCATCGGCCTACCCGCCACATGCACCCTCCTCATTACATCCTCAGGTGAAGGTGGCCCGTCCTGAGCACGGATCGTACTCGGTGCCGGCTGGGTCGCACCCTTGTTAGTCTTTCTTTTCCGTGCCTTCTTCTTCTCCTGTAATGGGACCGAGTTCTGCTCACAGACCGCCTTCTTGAGTGTGTTGGGGCTGATAATATTTTGCACCTCGCCAATCTGAGGCTCGGTGAAGTCGGCAGCTAGAGGCGTCTCCTGAGAATTGAACGGCAGACGACGCCTGTTGCAACTTGGTTTCTCCGCGGTACCAGCTAGATCGCGCACGTCTTTTGTAGGGTTGGGTTCTTGAGAAGGAGGCCCCATGGAGTCACCACCGTACCCATGATCGGCAAAGTACTGATCGACGTTGGCAAATGTATCGTCGTCGTTGTCGTCGTCGTCGTTCGGATCCTGTGCCATATGCATGTTATGATCCAGTGGCATAGGGATGTCCGGCACCGTTGCGGCGGTCTTGCCATGGGGCCGACTTGGCGCCGGGATGACTGGGGGTGTTGTCTTTGGGGTGGTGTCCCCCGCCCCCAAACGAATCTGGCTCTTCGGCCAAAGCAAGGGCCAGCTAAGGCAGGCACTGAGGGTCATCACATCATCTTCGTCGGCCCCGACGGGTCGAATCGGAGGTAACAATTCGTCGCAGCCTGGCAGCACCCAAACCAGTTGAACCCTATACAAGTTGGGTGGCATCCTAGTACCGTGGAACACGGGGTTGCCCGGTTGAACGATTTTGCCCTTGGCGACATTGACCAACTCGTTGTTCACGAAGTGCAGGAGAGTGCACGGAACATCGGCGACGCCGTGCGAAAACATGTAGGGCGTTAGGGATGCCCAGCCAAAGGCAAGGAGATGAAGTCCTCGGCCGAGAGAGGCTTAATTAGTTACGGTGATGATGGCGTCGAGCTCGGATAATGTCGAGGCACCGCCAACGGCGGGTGGAGTTGACGGAGGGGCCGCTTGCTGCAGAGGTGCCGGCCGGCGTACACCCGGGTGCATTAAGCTCCTGTGCCGGCATCGGAGACACCAATGCCGCCTCCGCTGGAGACACCAATGGCCTCGCCATCGCGTTCTGCGAGTTGCTGGCCGTGAAGCTGGGAATCGGGGGCGGCCCCTGTTGGCCGCCCGCAATCCACGCCTGCAACCCCTCAATCAAGGTAGGCGCAATGGCAGTGATCTTTGCTCCCAGTTGTTGTTGCACTTGCTCTTGGACAATCTCCGGAATCTGCACCACTTGTGCCTTGAGTTCTTGAACCTCCCGCGACTGGCTTTCCGAGCTGGTCTTTTTCTCCTTTCGCCCACCAGCGTTATAGTATGACGACCATTTTGTGGACAAGCCTTTGCCGGCCACATGACCAGCTGACGACGGCTTACTGAGCTTATCCTTTTTCTTCATTACATTCACGCCCTATTTAGAGTGGTGTCCCAAGGGTTGCTCTTAGTCAACCCCGCGCTACTGCTTTCAATCGCCTGCGGAAGGAATGTGAACCATTTAGAAATTTGGCTTCATTAATTAGAATGCAACCATATGGAGCTAATTACGTGGGGGTGTATTCCTTACCAGAACAAGCTCAAGCGCCCTGGTCTTCGGATCCGTGGTAAGCTCCTTTGTTTTCGGGTCCTTCTTGTACCGGGCCCTGACAAAGTTCCTGGTCTGCTTGTCACCGTATTTATCGAAGAGGGGCAGTAGGCCTTGCTCGGCACGCTCTGCCTCCTCCTTGTCCCATATAGGCTCCGCCACTCTGTAACCGCCGGGACCGAGTGTGTGTTCCCCTAAGTTCAGCTCCCGCATTTCTTTCCCCCACTGACTTGATTCGGAGGTTGCGGTGCTCGAGCACTTGATCTTGAAGTCGTTGTAGTCATCTGCGGTGATCGAAGGATTTTTCTCCTTGATCTTCTCATAACTAAAACCTTCTTCAATCATTCTCTTCACCGTGCTTTTCCAAGTTGACAGGGCCGTGCTCATCTTCGTGACGGCGGCATTGTTCACTTTATTCCCTTTGAGGCTTGTGTTTTCAAATTCAGCGGGGAACTTGTATCGTTCGTGCAGCTTCGTGAAGAGGAGGTTGCGCAAATTCCCTCGGTCAGGATGCCTCAGGTTCTCGTTGTTGATCAAAACGGTGCTCCGGAGAATGCACCCGAGCTGAAGCGAGTACCCCTTGACTATTCGTTCGGGCGCCGTTGGATTCCCGTCGGAGTCCACTTCAGTAAATTCCTCCTTGACAGTGCGGAGCACGGTCGCGTGCCGGTCCTTCCGTTGCCTCTTCAGTTGGCTGCCATTTGTGCGTGCGCCGCCATCATCAGTGGTGGCATCCTCGGCGGCACCATCAGTGGTGTCATCCCCGACGACACCATCAGTGGGGTCATCCTCGGCGGCACCATCAGTGGTGTCAGGATCGGTGGGGAAGGCGGCGTCCTCATACAAGTGAGGTTGTTCCTCCATCTCCTGGGACAGCTCCCAGAATGCCTTGCCGCCCGAACCCCCGGCCTCATCGTTGTGGGCCATGTTTCTCTCTAAATAGGAAAAAAGTTTGGTCAAAAAGTTGGTTATTGTCAAGGAACAAGATCATGGTCTCACATTTAGGGTTTGTCGACACCGAGGCATCCTAAAAGCTAAGCTTTTATCATTGAGGGTTTTTCGAAGCCGAGGCACCCTAAAAGCCTAAGCTTTCATCATTTAGGTTTTTATCGACACCGAGGCACCCTAAAAGCCAAGGTTTTATAATTTATGGTTTGTCGACACCGAGGCATCCTAAAAGCTAAGCTGGGAAGAAGAATTCTAAGTTGGGCCTAATCACTTGGCTCTATTGCCGCCTATGGTTTAATGCAGCAAGAATAAAGGGGCAGTTGATCCTACTTAATTAACTACTAAGATACCCCGGCCCATGCATTAGTCACAAGAACCCCGTATGTCCTATTTTTAGCAAAGTCATGCTAAAATTCACGAAAAATTTCAGCATGACCTTTGCTGAAAATAGGACATATGGAGTACCCGAATTTGCCGGAACGGAAGTTAATCGACATTCCAGCAAACTCAAGGGCCTCTCGGGGTACCTGCAAAATCATCACGACATGATGGTCGGAGATAAAACCCAGTAGTGCAAAGTGGGGAAATCTGCCATGTCTAAACATGGATATTTCCAGTAGCTGATTGGACCAGTGAAGCTATAAGATGTTACAGTACTACTTCAGCAGCAATAATAACAGGTTGAAGCTTCAGCATTTTCTTTATGAATGCAGATAAATCAGTAAGTAATGCACAAGTACTTTCTGCTGCTGTTGTGCTAGATAAATCAGTAAGTAATGCACAAGTAGTTTGTACTACTGTCACTAGCTAAATCATCAAGTAATGGACATGTAGTGCATAATGCTTCCAAATTTCATGTGTAAATAGGGACATGTATCGCTTTCTACTTGTTTATATTCTTCTGTTGTGCATTTGTTGCAAGGGAAAAATGACTACCTGAGGAACCTATTAACTAGTTGAAAGAAACAGTCAAATCCAGTTAAACTGGACATATTGACTGAGAAATATCACACATCAAGTGGTTTGCTAGGCATGTTTTTTCAATGATAATTAAGGTTGTGAAGAAGACCAAAAGTTTGTAACCTGTACGGCCAGTAGGTGATGCATGAGTTAGACCAAAGGAGAGATTTCTTGCTTCTAATTTTTACGGATTATGCATTTCTTTTTCCATGTGCAGTTAAATATCAAGATAAGATGGCACAGTAGAAGTTTGATCCCACAACTACAAATATTTTGAATTTGACCAAACAATATCTGAACTAGATGAAGAAAACAGAGTTCATTTTCCTTTAAACTGCAAAAAAATCCTACATTTGTTTACAAAGGGAGTAAAGCATAAACACTACATGCGCCTCTTAGCTATTTCTCATTTCAAATCTTTTGCTACGGCAAAAATATTTTAAATTCAAAGTATGTATAGATAAATAGAAACAATTATATGACAAATTATGCATTTATGCTGGGGAGAAGACCAAAATGGGGAGTTGCTACTAAGTGTACACTTGAAACTCCATGCTTTTTTATCGAGTAGTGTTACCGAAAGCTTGGCACGGGAAAAGAAGACAAACATTTATATGGTACTGCACGCACCAGAACTTGGGGAGTTTTTTAGCTTTCTTAGCTAGTTAGATCCTAGTTACTCAAATTCTGATAACATACGCCCACAATGTTTCCCTGGATCCAAAAGAAATTGTTACAGCATCACACATTATTTTTCAGAGAGCAGAATTCAGGTTCCCTAGTTCTAACTATGGATAAGATGTCAAAGGAAACAATGAAAACATAGGGTATAATGCTGAACACGGGCTCTCGGTTTGTCTTGCCATAGTACGAATCCATGTGTAAGAAAAAAAACATAATAGTGTATCACTGCCCACCTAGACAACAAGAAACATAATAGGCTATATGTTTTTTGAAGAAGAGAAAGACATGGCTTAATCAGAAGTAGCAACATAAATAATATAGCTCCAAACACCTTTTTTTAAATAGACCAGCTATCAGCAGCTCCATGTGCTTAAAACCACAAGACTTATTTAATCACCAGCTCCGAACGCAAATGTTCACAACAGGAAGAAATTATAATCATCTTATGAACAAGACTTGTAAGCAACTATCAGTTAGCCTAATGATGATGCCTGAGAAGTGAGGGTTGACAGAAAGAACACTAACTCCAAATTAGATTATGAGTTAGATGATGATTACATTTAAAATTTTAAGCCTATATAATTCCAATTTTTACTCGCAGCCTAATGGAACACTGTCAGGAACCAAAACTTAAAGCCTAAAATTACTGGATAGTACATATTTCCCTTTTCAGTTTGTCGTTCATAAATAGTTTCTAGTTTTATGATGCTTACAATTTTAGAATCAGTGTGAAGAGCCCATGGCAATAAGCCAAGTATCTTATCTAGTTACATCCTAGTTGCTCAAATTTTGTTAATAACACCCACAATGTTTCCCTGGTTCCAAGCTTAAAATAAATTGTTACAGCATCCGACATTATTTCATGTTTCTTGCTTGCACTTAACTCAACCTTAGGTGGAGGAAAAAAATCTACCTGCATGACTGCCTCCCCGTCGCAAACAATATTATCTGCCTACTTGACAATCTACATCTTTCTTTTGCTGAGCAAGATCTTGAACTAACTACCTAATTAGTGTATGAGAGAAGATTCGACCAGATCCATGGCATCTCATAAATCATGATGATGGTTTTAACCTTCTGTCTCCACACCCTGTCCTAACATTAATCAGAACTTGGAGAAGATGGAGGGGTGAGGAGAGAAGGGAAAGGGGGGCTTACAGGCAGTAGGACTTGGAGAAGATGACGATGTCGTGGCCACTGGCGTCAAAGAGGTGCGGGCGGCGGCGGTGTCGAAGAGGTGGCGGCGGCGGTGGTGTCGAGGGCGCTGGCGTCGAAGAGGCCTCGCGCGCGAAGAGGTCGAGGTCGGAGCGGTAGGCAGGGCCAGCGGCGATGGTGACGATGGCTCGGCGACGACGGGCTCAGTAGGGGCGGCTAGGGTTCGTGGGGAGGGAAGGGGAGCGACGGGGCGGCAAGCGTGTGAGGTGGAGGGGGGCAGTGGAGGCCGGGGCGGCGACGCAGTCGAGGCCGAGGAGTGGACGAGGCGGCGGCGCAGTGGAGGCGGCGGAGCAGAGGCCGCGGAGCAAAGGCGATCTGGCGCAGTGCGGGGGGAGGGGATATGGCGCAGAGAGGGAGAGGGGGGATCAAGTCGAGTGGGGAGGCTTACTAATGGCGCACCCCCCTGGTGCGCCATAAGTACATCTATACTAATGGCGCACCTCCCCCTGGTGCGCCATTAGTATTGTTTTTTTTTCTGTTCGAGCCCACAGGTTATCTACCACCAGAGTCCATCTACCTCAAACCACATGTACTAGACCGACTGGTGAGCACGCAGCACACCCACTGGGAGGTCCTGGGTTCGATTCCCAGGCTCCCCAAATTTTTTTTATGCATTTAAAATATTGTTTGACACTTATTTGTGTTTAAATATGTTCAAACTTGTTTAAATCATAACGGTAATATTTTTTTATAAAACAGTAATAATTTTTTAAAAAATATCATCACATTTGTTATTTGAAAATATTTATGAATATGAAAAAATATCGTCAAATTTAATATTTGAAAATATCATGAGTTCATGGGTCGGCGGCGGCGGCCGGTGGAGCGGGGGAGGGTGCGGTGGGTCGTCTG
>LR738714.1:224274709-224337455 GCA_902687465.1 Secale cereale
ATAAAACAGTAATATTTTTTTAAAAAATATCATCAAATTTGTTATTTGAAAATATTTATGAATATGAAAAAATATCATCAAATTTATTATTTTGAATATATCATGAGTTCATGGGTCGGCGGCGGCGGCCGGTGGAGCGGGGGAGGGTGCGGTGGGTCGTCGGCGGCGGTTGAGTAGGGGAGGGTGCGGGGGGTCAGCGGCGGCGGCCGGTGGAGCGGGGGGTGCTCGGCGGCGAGGGGGACCGGATCTGGCGAGGTGGGATAGCGATCGAGATGGAGGGGGATCGAGATCAAGTGTCCATGAAATTTAAAAACATTCAAAAGTTCAAAAAGTGCCCATGAAATACAATCGAGAAATGAAGGCTACGATTTAAATACAATCGATCTTAGCTAGCTAGCTATCTGTTTACAATCTTCTTGCCCTTCTTTTTCGCAAATGGAGTTCTTCTTGGGAACAGACGTCCTTTAGGTAGGGTGGTCCTCCTTCTTCTTCTGGTGTATGCTGCTACTTCATCATCGTCGTCATGTTCGATCTTCGGGTCGCCGTACTTGTCGAAGTCTTGCTCATTGGCTACTCCATCCATTCCGATGATCTTCCTTTTGCCTCTCCTCACGACAACACGACTGGGCTTTGACGGGTCAGTAATGAAGAATCATTGGTCAACTTGGGAAGACAGTACCCATGTCTCATTTTTCGCGGTGACGTTTGCGCCCGCGGTCTTGGATTTGGCTTCGGGTATAACCATGGTGGTGAAATACCGGTCTTCTTTTAGGACGCTCTTGGCCCATCTGACACGGAACATCGAGACCTTCTCTCCAGCGTAGCTCAGCTCCCAGATCTCCTCGATCCTTCCGTACTATCTGTCCTTGTCGTTACCGGTGTAGGATTACATCGTTAACCCCGGAGTTCTGATAACCATCGCTCTTCATGTCCTTGGCCTCGGTGTAGAATGTGTAGCCGTTGATATCGTACGCCTCATAGGTCATCAGGTTGTGCTCGGCGCCCTGTAACAAGGCGAATATGAGTTGTTCTTCCGCGGAAGAATCCTCATGTAAAGGGTACGACAGAAGCTTCTGCTTGAACCAACGCGTGAAACATGAGTTGTGCTGTTTGATTATATCTCCGTCCGTCCTCTGTTGGCCTCGGTCATTGTACGTCTTCTCAATAAAGGTTTTGTGCTCTACCACCCAAGGATCGACCACGTCTATGTGCTGTAGCGCGACTAGGTTTGCTCTTTCAAAGTTGGCGAGTCGACCCTCGAAGTCGACATGCATTTCGCGGCGACCCTCACGGTGACCCCATCCAGCGAGCCTGCCGAGGTGCTTGTTGACGGGCAGACCAACGGGGTTCTCGATGCCTAGATAATTCGTGCAGTAGGAGATGCACTCTTCGGTCAGAAAACCCCTGGCTATGCTTCCCTCTGGACGTGACATGTTGCGAACGTATCCTTTGATGACACCATTCATCCTTTCGAACGGCATCGTGCTGTGCAGGAACATCGGCCCGAGTTGGATGATATCGTCCACGATATGGACCAGCAGATGCACCATAACGTCGAAGAATGCGGGCACGAAATACATCTCAAGCTTGCATAGTATCACCACGATCTCTTCCTGTAGCCTTCTGAGTTGCCTCACGCCAACCGACTTCCGAGAGATGACGTCGAAAAAGTTGCATAGGCCAAATAGCATTTCACGGACGTGCGCGTCCATGATCCCACGGATTGCAACTGGAAGTATCTGCGTCATCAGCACGTGACAGTCGTGAGACTTCATCCCGCTGAACTTCTGCTTCGCTGGGTCTAGGTATCTGCTTATCTTCCCCGCGTAACCGTAAGGAAGTTTTACTCCTACGAGGCAGGTGAAAAACTGCTCGATCTCCTCCTGACTTAGAGTGAAGCACGCGGGAGGGTAGTCATTTCCGGTCTTCTTGGCCTTTTTGCCTTTGCGACGACTTTCCGTGTCCTGCTTCGCCTCATCATCATCATCATTATTGTGAAGCTCCTGCCTGATGCCCATTGATTTCAAGTCTGCCCTTGATTTCGGCCCATCTTTGGTCCTCTGGCATGTTGAGCAGGGTACCAAGCAGACTCTCGCACACGTTCTTCGTGATATGCATGACATCAAGGCTGTGAGGCACACGGTGGATCTTCCTGTATGGCAAGTCCCAGAAAACAGACCTCATTTTCCATACCTTCAGCAGCAGCTCTGGCGCCTTTCGCTTCTTTCCCGGCTCTGGCGCCTTTTGCTTCTTTCCCGGCAGTGGGCAATCTTTCCAATTTTTCAACAGCTCGTCTATTTCCTCGCCGCTCCTCGTACGCGAGCGTCCTCGGGGTTCGGTTTCACCATCGAACAGATCCTTGCATTTTCTCCACAGGTCATCGTCGCGAAGCCACCTTCGATGTCCCATGAACACGGTTTTCGAAGACCCGGGATCTCTATCTAGCTGGCGATACGTTGTGTCATCCATGCACCTGACGCATCCAGAAAATCTGTGGACCACCTGCCCCGCGACATATCCGTAACCGAGATAGTCGTGCACCTTCGTGAGCAGTGCGGCTCTCATAGGGAAATATTCTTTCTCTGCGACGTCCCACGTATTGGCCGGCGTTTTCCACAACGTGTCTAGCTCCTCTTTCAGCGACCCCAGATACAGATTGATGTCGTTCCCTAGTTGTTTCGGTCCTTCGATTAGCATACTCATGTGAATGTACTTCCTCTTCAAGCACAACCAGGGGGGAAGGTTGTACATCCACACAAACACAGGCCAGGTGCTATGTGTGCTTCTCTGGCTGCCAAACGGATTGACTCCATCGGTGCTCGCGCCCAGCACGATGTTCCTTAGATCGTTCCCAAATTCTAGGTCTTCGAAGTTCAACGCTTGCCACTGGCTCGCATCTTTAGGGTGACTCAGCATCTTGTCTTTTGTATCTATCTCCGGATCATTTGCGTCATCTTCTCGCTTCTTCTCCTCCCTATCCGCGTGCCAACGCAGGAGCTTTGCTACCTTAGGGTCCGCGAAATACCGCTGCAGACGAGGAGTGATCGGAAAGTACTACACCACTTTTCGAGGAGCTTTCTTCCTCTTCTTGTATCGAGTGACGCCGCACACCGGACATATGGTAGACTCCGCGTGCTCGTCCCGATAAATGATGCAATTGTTCATGCACACATGGTATTTCACGTGTGGTAAATCCAGAGGACACACGATTTTCTTCGCCTCCTCGAAACTGGTCGGGCACTTGTTCCCCTTGGGAAGACGTTCATGCCAGAATGACATGTTCTCGTCGAAGCATGCGTTGGTCATTTTGTGTTTTACCTTCATCTCCAGAGCCATGAGCGTTACTTTCAGGCGGGTATCCTCGGGCCTGCATCCTTCATACAATGGAGTAACCGCGTCTATCTCCAGTTGATCCATCTTGGCTTTCTCTCGGGCGGCAGCTCTTGCGTTATCGGTCTGCTTGAGAAGCAGCTCTTGAATATGAGGGTCCTGCACCTAGCCCATCGATGGTCCAGCGTCGTCTGCTCCGCCGGCATCATCATCTTCATGATCATGCCCGTCGTCTCCTCCGGCATCTTCCTCATCATCATCTCCTGCATCTTCTACATGATGACTATGCACGTGTACAGCATCACCGTCGTGATCATCTCCTGGAGATTCTTCGTCTTCTCGCCCGCCCGAGCCGCGGTGGTTGTCTTGCTGCCCTTCCTCATTTCTTGCTCGGCCCCCATGGACGACTTCGTAGTCATCTTCATCACCTTGCCACCGATAGCCATCGATGAAACCACGCAAGAGCAGGTGGTCCCGCACCTGCCCGGAATCCGGGTCCGCAATAAGGCTCTTCAGCTTGCATCTTCGACACGGACATCTTATCTCTGTCTCGTTCTTTTGAAGCATCTCGGCCTTCGCGGAGCTCAAAAACCTATTCAAGATGCCTTCGGTCATCGTGCGGACCATGGTCGCCTGCGGGGTAGAGCAAAACGATATTTTAGAACCAAGAAAAAATTTGGCATGACTTTCCCTAAAATTAGGACCAAAAAGAATGCTTAATGCCAAAATTCTCGCTGAAACGGAAATGAATCAACATTCCGGCAAAATATTGGCAACTATCGCATTTCAAATACCGGTACACCTGCTAACACAAACACATATGCAACACCACAAACATATGCAACACCAAGAACATACATAGATCTAGCTAGGCCATGAAAAGTGCATGTGCACATTGTTGTAGGGAGAACAACATAAAGATAGCTTCCCCCCTTACTTACCTATCAAAAAAAAGGTAATTTAACCACTTAATATGAATGAATCTATGGTGGAAATGAGGTGACAAAGAGGAGGCACCCGAGACAAGCTTTGGAGGAGGAGGTGGAGAGAATGAAGTGGGGAGAAAGTGAGTGGGTAGGAGTGGCTGTCCAAAATATCTTGTTGGTGCCCACTTACTAATGGCGCACCACCTCCAAATGCGCCATTAGTAACCCAGGTTACTAATGGCGCACCTGCTGGTGGTGCGCCATTAGTAGTTTTGCAAAAAAAAAACATTGCGCCATTAGTAGTTTTGCAAAAAAAAGAATAAAAAATATAATAAAAAAACAACAGTAGTGGCGCACTGTGTGACTAGTGCGCCATTACTAGTTACAACTAGCACAGTGCGCCATTAGTATGTTTGGAAAAGGAAAAAAAATTGATACTAATGGTGCACCCTGAGCCCGGTGCGCCATTAGTGTATTCAACTCTAATGGCGTACCAGTAGGTGGTGCGCCATTAGTATATACTAATGGCGCACCGCATGTCTGGTGCGCCATTGGTGTCAATCCCATCAATAGACCTTTTTCTAGTAGTGTTTGATGAGACATGCTCATAACTTCCTCAATCATGTTGATACCCCTTGGGTAGAACTAATTTGGGAAAGATACTACTCTGTGGAATTACCTTGGGACAAAAGGGAAGGCTCTTTTTGGTTGAAAACTATCTTGAATCTGATCCCCACCTAGAAACAGATAGCAACTTGCACACCTGGTAATGGAGCTTCAGTCTCATTTTGGTATGATAAATGGAAATCTCAGGCACTAGACCAGCTTTACCCAGAACTTCACTCCTTCACTAAAAATGATAAACGCTCTCTCTCAAGTATTTCATGGATCAAGAGGACTGGTATACTAATTTCCATCTGCCATCATCAGTGCAAGCTCATGAGCAATTCTTAACACTGCCTGATCTCTGCTCGGATATCACTGATGAGGCAAAAGATAACTGGATATATCTGGGTCAAACCAACAAATTTTCTTTAATGGCAGCTTACAAGCAGCTTCTAGGAGAGCGTGAGGATCAGCCTTTCTTCAAACAAATTTGGAAGTCAAACAGTAGGCTGAAGCATAAAAAACATTTTGTGGCTAATAGCTCACAACAGAATTCCTACAAGATCCTTACTCATCAGCGGAGGCATGCACCTTCACGATCCCAATGCCAGATCTACAGGTGGATTTCAATACTGTCCGTGAGGTACTTTCTGATTTCTTTGTGGACAAACAGTTGGGGTTTTCTGAGATCACGCAATGTCATTTTGGTCAAGCATATGTCAAGATGCATAGTGTTTTTGATCGAGATGAATTGGTAGCCAATGGTACTCAGTAGTTTATTGATGTGCATGTCATATTTGAGAAACACAACCGAGGACTGAATTGGAGGAGATTAGATCTAAACAGAGAAGCATGGATTTTACTGTGTGGTTATCCATTTTACAGAAGAAATATTCAAGAAATCAACAATGCTGTCAGTAAATTAGGTAAAGTTGTTATGTGGGATAGAGTCAGAAGCACTAGAGCTAATCAGATGGTTAAGGTGAAAGTGGAGGAGCTAAGGGATATACCAGCTAGTATTGTCTTTGGAGATGATGATCACATTGACTCTCTTACTGTTCTTGTAGTCATTCTTTAGCATCAGATCCTTGGAGAAGAACCACCAGATGAAGACCCCATTCATCCTAATGGCAACCCACACCCTGCTCCTCAGCATGAAAACTTTCACCCAAATCAACATAATAACTTCTTGGGACCCATTCAGCAGCATGAAGCACCTGCTCATCACAATCATCATCAGGCTAATCATGTCAACTTGCAACTTGCACTCAATAATGGTATGAATATGGAACCACGGAATCTGAATGAACTTGATGAGCCAGAGAAGGATCTGCCTAGATGGGGTCATTGGGCTATGCCTCAGAACAACCAGATTGATCATGAGTTACATTAGGGAGAGTTTCTGCAGTTGGATGATCTTTTGGCACCAATGGAGGAGGGGGAGCTTCCTGCTGGCAATATGTATGGGAATAGTAACATCACCATTTCTCCAGGTTACCCTGACAGTGCCAACTCTCTTTCCTCTGCCAATGGTCCCTTGGCGCCACTAGGAGGAGGTATCCTAGATTTGAATGAGTTTATTGGGCCCATTGCAGATGGCCCAGCTCAGGGAGCCCATGTGCCACTGGTGCCTCGGGTGATTGAACCAATTCAGCCTGCACTTGAGGAGGGCCCAGTATGTTGGGAAATGTTGCATGGAAAACAAAACAAAATACACACACGGAATGATCTATCTACGGAGATACAAAGCAACGAGGAAGAGAGTGTGTCTACGTACCCTCATAGACCGTAAGTGGAAGCATTTCACCATGCCGTTGATGTAGTCGAACTTCTTCTCGCTTCAACCGATCAAGTACCGAACGCACTGCACCTCCGCGTTCTGCACACATTCATCTTGGTAACGTCCCTCGCCTTCTTGATCCATCAATACGTCAAGGTAGTAGATGAGTTCCGTCAGCACGACGGCGTGGTGACGGTGATGGTGAAGTGATCCGCGCAGGCTTGAACTAAGCACTACAAAGATCTGACCGTGGGAGTAAACGGTGGAGGGGGCGCCGCACACGGCTAACAATTGTATGTTGTGTGTTCTAGGGCGCCCCCCCCCCACACACACACATATATATATAGGTGGGAGGGAGAGGGAGGCAGCCAGGGTACGCCCCGAGTAGGATCTGAATCCTACTTGGGGTTTCCTCAAGTGGCACCCCCTACCTTATTTCATCAGAGAGAAAAGGGAAGGGGAAAGAGAGAAGGAAGGGGGGCTGAACCCCCTCTTATCCTTCTCCAATTCGGCCTCCTCCATAGGGGTCGCGCCACCACTTGTGGGCTGGTGTGCTCCCCTCTCACGGCTCATATGGCCCTTATATTCCCCCCGGGGGTTCCGGTAACCCCGCGGTACTCCGATAAATACCCGATGCACTTCGGAACACTTCTGGTGTACGAATACTATCGTCCTATATATCAATCTTTATCTCTTGACCATCTCGAGACTCGTCGTCGTGTCTGTGATCATATCCGGGACTTCGAACACCATTTGGTCACCAATCATATAACTCGTATAATACTATATCGTCATCAAACGTTAAGTGTGTGGACCCTACGGGTTCGAGAACTACGTAGACATGACCGAGACACCTCCCCGGTCAATAACCAATAGCGGAACCTGGATGCCCATATTGGCTCCTACATATTCTACGAAGATCTTTATCGGTAGAACCATTATGACAACATACATAATTCCCTTTGTCCGTTGGTATGTTACTTCCCCAAGATTCGATCGTCAATATCTCTATACCTAGTTCAATCTCGTTATCGGCAAGTCCCTTTACTCATTATGGAATACATCATCCTGTGACTAACTCATTAGCCTTTTGCTTGCAAGGCTTATTATGATGTGCATTACCAAGAGGGCCCAGAGATACCTCCCCGATACTCGGAGTGACAAATCCTAATCTAGATTCACGCCAACCCAACAAGACA
Source organism: Secale cereale (assembly GCA_902687465.1). Taxonomy (NCBI): domain Eukaryota; kingdom Viridiplantae; phylum Streptophyta; class Magnoliopsida; order Poales; family Poaceae; genus Secale; species Secale cereale. The sequence continues at coordinate 224,282,551 of LR738714.1, forward strand.
CCTTCGTAGATACCTGTAGAGCATCTTTATAATCACCAGTTACGTTGTGATGTTTGATAGCACACAAGGCACTCGTCCGGTATCCGGGACTTGCATGACCTCATAGTCATAGGAACATGTATTTGACATGGATGAAAGCAATAGCAACAAAATGTACGATCAAATGCTAAGCTAACGGATGGGTCTTGTCCATCACATCATTCTCATAATGATATGATCTCGTTATCAAATGACAACGCATGTCCATGGTTAGGAAACCTTAACCATCTTTGATCAACGAGCTAGTCTAATAGAGGCTTACTAGGGACACGGTATTTGTTTATGTATTCACACATGTATTTAGGTTTCATGTCAATACAATTCTAGCATGAATAATAAACCTTTAACATGAATAAGGAAATATAAACAATAACAACTTTATTATTGCCTCTAGGGCATATTTCCATGAGTCTCTCACTTGCACTAGACTCAGTAATCTAGATTACATTATAATGAATCTAACACCCATGGAGTCTTGGTGTTGATCATGTTTTGCTCGCAGAAGAGGCTTAGTCAATGTGTTTGCAACATTCAGATTGGTATGTACTTTGAAAATTTCTATGTCTCCATCCTTGACCAATTCACGAATGGATTTGAAGCGTCTCTTGATGTGTTTTGTTCTCTTGTGAAACCTGGATTCCTTCGCCAAAGAAATTGCACCAGTGTTGTCATAAAAGATTGTCATTGGACTCGATGCACTAGGTATTACCCCTAGATCGGATATGAACTCCTTCATCCAGACTCCTTCATGTGCTGCTTCCAAAGCAGCTATGTACTCCGCTTCACATGTAGATCCCGCCACGACGCTCTGCTTAGAACTGCACCAACTAAGAACTCCACCATTTAATAAAAATATGTATCCGGTCTGTGACTTAGAGTCATCCAGATCTGTGTCGAAGCTAGCATCGACGTAACCCTCTACGACGAGCTCTTCGTCACCTCCATAAACAAGAAACATATCCTTTGTCCTTTTCTGGTACTTCAGGATGTTCTTGACCGTTTTCCTGTGATACACTCCTAGATTATTTTGGTACCTTCCTGCCAAACTTATGGCAAGGCACACATTAGTATGGTACACGACATTGCATACATGATAGAACCTATGGCTGAGGCATAAGGAATGACTTTAATTTTCTCTCTATCTTCTACAGTGGTCGGGCATTGAGTCTGACTCAATTTCACACCTTGTAACATAGGCAAAAACCCTTTCTTTGACTAATCCATTTTGAACTTCTTCAAAACTTTGTCAAGGTATGTGCTCTGTGAAAGTCCAATTATGCGTCTTGATCTATCACCATAGATCTTGATGCCCAATATGTAAGCAGCTTCACCGAGGTCTTTCATTGAAAAAATCTTATTCAAGTATCCTTTTATGCTGTCCAGAAATTCTACATCATTTCCAATTAATACTATGTCATCCACATATAATATCAGAAATGCTACAGAGTTCCCACTCACTTTCTTGTAAATACAGGCTTTACCGTAAGTCTGTATAAAACCATACGCTTTGATCACCTCATCAAATCGTATATTCCAACTCTGAGATGCTAGCATCAGTCCATAGATGGATCTCTGGAGCTTGCACACTTTGTTAGCACTTTTAGGATCGACAAAACCTTCTGGTTGCATCATATACAACTCTTCTTTCGGAAATCCATTAAGGAATGCAGTTTTGACATCCATTTGCCAAATTTCATAATCATAAAATGCGGCAATTGCTAACATGATTCGGACAGATTTAAGCATCGCTACGGGTGAGAAAGTCTCATCGTAGTCAACTCCTTGAAATTGTCGAAGCCTTTTGCAACAAGTCAAGCTTTGTAGATAGTGATATTACCATCAGCGTTTGTCTTCCTCTTGAAGATTCATTAATTCTCAATGGCTTGCCGATCATCGAGCAAATTAACCAAAGTACATACTTTGTTCTCATACATGGATCCCATCTCAGATTTCATGGCCTCAAGCCATTATCGAAATCTGAGCTCATCATAACTTCTTCATAGTTCGAAGGTTCATTGTTGTCTAGCGACATGACTTCCAGGACAGGGTTACCGTACCACTCTGGTGTGGTATAGTTCTGGTTGACCTTCGAGGTTCAGTAGTAACTTGATCCGAAGTTTCATGATCATTATCATTAGCTTCTTCTCTAGTTGGTGCAGGCATCACCGAAATAATTTTCTCTAATGATCTACTTTCCAATTCGAGTGAAGGAACAATTACCTCGTCATGTTCTACTTTCCTCCCACTCACTTATTTCGAGAGAAACTCCTTCTCTAGAAATGGTCTGTTCTTAGCAACAAAGAGCTTGCCTTCGGATCTGTGGTTGAAGGTGTACCCAACCATTTTGTTTGGGTATCCTATGAAGACGCACTTCTCTGATTTGGGTTCGAGCTTATCAAGCTGAAGCTTTTTCACGTAAGCATCGCAACCCAAACTTTAAGAAGCGACAACTTTGGTTTCTTGCGAAACCATAGTTCATACAGTGTCGTCTCAACGGATTTAGGCGGTGCCCTATTTAACGTGAATGTAGTTGTCTCTAATGCATAACCCCAAAATGACAAAGGCAAATCGGTAAGAGACATCATAGAATGCACCATATCTAATAGAGTACGGTTATGACGTTCGGACACACCATTACGCCGTGGTGTTCCACGTGGCGTGAGCTTTGTAACTATTCCACATTGTTTCAAATGAAGACCAAACTCGAAACTCAAATATTCGCCTCCATGATCAGATCATAGAAACTTTATTTTCTTGTTACGATGATTCTCTACTTCACTCTAAATTTTTTTAACTTTTCAATTGTTTCAGACTTGTGTTTCATCAAGTAGATATACCCATATCTACTCAAATCATATGTGAAGGAAAGAAAATAACGATACCCGTCGCATGCTTCAACACATCGGACGACATATATCGATATGTATAATTTCCAGTAAGCCATTAGCTCGCTCCATTGTTCCGGAGAACGGAGTTTTGGTCATCTTGCCCATGAGGCATGGTCCGCAAGTATCAAATGATTCATAATCAAGTGACCCCAAAAGTCCATCAGCATAGAGTTTCTTCATGCGCTTTACATCAATATGACCTAAACGGCAGTGCCACAAGTATGTTGCACTATCATTATCAACTCTGCATCTTTTGGCATCAATATTATGAATATGTGTATCACTACAATCAAGATTCAACAAGAATAGACCATTCCTCAAGGGTGCATGACCATAAAAGATATTACTCATATAAATAGAACAACCATCATCCTCTGACTTAAATGACTAACCATCTCGCATTAAACAAGATCCAAATATAATGTTCATGCTCAACGCAGGCACCAAAATAACAATTATTTAGGTCTAAAACTAATCCCGAAGGTAGATGTAGGTAGCGTGCCGACAACAATCACATCAACCTTGGAACCATTCCCGACGCGCATCGTCACCTCATCCTTAGCCAGTCTTCGTTTAACTGCAGCTCCTGTTTCGAGTTACAAATATGAGCAACTGAACCAGTATCAAATACCCACGCACTGCTACGAGCACTAGTAAGGAACACATCAATAACATGTATATCTGTCGGAGACATTGACCACGGGTGTCTTCATCGACCACCAATAATGCTTGAAAATATCGGGGCCGACTGTGCCCCTCCATCCATCCACAAGCAAGGCCGCCTTGTTGGGCCGCCTGGCCCAACGAGCCAGCTGCTGGCAGGCTGCAAGGCACCACCAGGCGGCTCCAGTAAGTCAGTATCTAGCAGGCGGCCTGATACGTCTCCAACGTATCTACTTTTCCAAACCCTTTTGCCCTTGTTTTCGACTCTAACTTGCATGATTTGAATGGAACTAACCACGATGTTTTCAGCATAATTGCCATGCTGTTGTTTTTGTGCAGAAATAAAAAGTTCTTGGAATGACCTAAAAATCCACGGAGAATTATTTTGGAAAATATAAAAAATACCTGCAAGAAGATCCAGACCAGGGGGCCCACACCCTGTCCACGAGGGTGCCCCCCTAGGACGCGCCCCCAGCCTCGTGGGCCCCTTGGTGCTCCACCGACGTATCCCCATATCCTATATATTCATTTTCGGGGAGAAAAAAATCAAGGAGGAAGAATTATCGCGTTTTACGAGACGGAGCCATCACCAAGCCCTAATCTCTCTCGGGAGGGCTGATCTGGAGTCCGCTCGGGGGTCCGAAGAGTGGAGATCATCGCCATCATCATCATCAACCTTCCTCCATCACCAATCCCATGATGCTCACCGCCATGCGTGAGTAATTCCATCGTAGGCTTGCTGGACGGTGATGGGTTGGATGGGATCTATCATGTACTCGAGTTAGTTTTGTTAGGGTTTGATCCCTAGTATCCACTATGTTATGAGATTGATGTTGCTAAGACTTTGCTATGCTTAATGCTTGTCACTAGGGCCCGAGTGCCATGATTTCAGATTTGAACCTATTAAGTTTTCATCAATATATGTGTGTTCTTGATCCTATCTTGCAAGTCTATAGTCACCTACTATGTGTCATGATCCGGCAACCCCGAAGTGACAATAATCGGGACCAATCCCGGTGATGACCATAGTTTGAGGAGTTCATGTATTCACTATGTGTTAATGCTTTGGTCCGGTAATCTATTAAAAGGAGGCCTTAATATCCCTTAGTTTACAATACGACCCCGCTGCCACGGGAGGGTAGGACAAAATATGTCATGCAAGTTCTTTTCCATAAGCACGTATGACTATATTCGGAATACATGCCTACATTACATTGATGAACTGGAGCTAGTTCTGTGTCACCCTAGGTTATAACTTCTACATGATGAATTGCATCCGACATAATTTCCCATCACCAATCCAATGCCTACGAGCTTTTCACATATTGCTTGTTGCTTATTTACTTTTCCGCTGTTACTATCACAAAAACTACAAAAACACTATCGTTACTTTTATTGCTGCTACCGCCACTATCATATTACTTTGCTACTAAACTATCTTGCTGCAGATACTAAGTTTCCAGGTGTGGTTGAATTGAAAACTCAGATGCTAATACTTAAGAGTATTCTTTGGCTCCCCTTGTGTCGAATCAATAAATTTGGGTTGAATACTTTACCCTCGAAAACTGTTGCGATCCCCTACACTTATGGGTTATCAAGACTATTTTCTAGCGTCGTTGCCGGGGGGCATAGCTCTATTCTTTAAGTCACTTGGGATTTATATATGTTGATCACTATGAAGAATTTGAAGGACTCAAAAACCAAGATCTTACCCTCAACTACGAGGGAAGGTAAGGAATTGCCATCTAGCTTTGCACTTGATTCTCCTTCTGTTATGGGTAAATTTGCGACACCTACTCATGATATTGAATCTGATATGTCGTATGTTCTTGATGATGCCACTTCTGCTATGTATGATGAAACTACTTCTATGCTTGATAATATTGTGCCACTTGGTGAATTTCTAGATGAACAAATTGCTAAGGTTAGGGAGAATGCAAATATTGAAACTGGTGATATTTATGAAAGTGATGATGAAGCTTCTCCCAATAGATATGAATTGCATGTTGTTCCCGAGGGTTATGTTATGGATGAAGAAACTGCTAGAGACTTTCTTGCTTGCAACGATAGATATGATCTTAAGAAATTATTAGCTAAGCTGAAAGAAAAGTCCTTGGATGCTAGAATGAAACATGACTCTGCTTTTGCTACTTCACCTATCTATGTTACTGATAAGGATTATGAATTCTCTGTCGGTCCTGAGTTAATTACTTTGGTTGAATCTGATCCTTTCCATGGCTATGAATCTGAAACTATTGTGGCACATCTTACTAAGTTGAATGATATAGCCACCCTGTTTACCAATGATGAAAAGATTCGCTACTACTATATCCTTAAGTTGTTTCCTTTCTCGTTAAAGGGTGATGCTAAGACTTGGTTTAATTCTCTTGATCCTGGTTGTGTGCGTAGTCCCTAGGATATGATGTATTACTTCTCTGCTAAATATTTTCCCGCTCATAAGAAACAAGCTGCCTTACGGGAAATATATAACTTTGTGCAAATTGAAGAAGAGAGTCTCCCACAAGCTTGGGGGAGGCTTCTCCAATTACCTAATGCTTTGCCTGATCATCCTCTTGAGATGAACTATATACTTGATGTATTTTATAATGGACTAACCGATGCTTCCAGAGACCACCTAGATAGTTGTGCTGGTTGTGTTTTCAGGGAAAGAACAGTTGATCAAGCTGAATTACTATTGAATAATATGCTGGCCAATGAAAATAATTGGACACTTCCTGAACCAGCCCCTAAGCCAACTCCAAAGAAAAGAGGTGTTCAATTTGTCAGTCCTGAAGATATGCAAGAGGCAAAGAAATCTATGAAAGAAAAAGGTATTAAAGCTGAAGATGTTAAGAATTTACCACCTATTGAAGAAATACATGGTCTTGATAACCCGACACAGGCAGTAAAGGTAAATTCTCTTTATAGATTTGATGAAGGTGATATTCCTTGTTATAAGTCTGCTAGCCAATGCTTAGATGAGTTTGACAATTTTATTGTGAAACAAGAAAACTTCAATGCTTATGTTGGTAGACAATTACAACACAATGCTATATGATTGAATGCTTGAGTGATTATCTGTCTAGAGCTAAAGGTGAACTGAAACTCATTAGTAAACATGCTTCCATGGTCACCACTCAAGTAGAACAAGTACTTAAGGCTTAGAATGATTTGCTCAATGAATTAAATAGTAAGAATAATGACTATGCTATTAGAGTTGCTACTAGAGGTGGTAAGATGACTCGGGAACCTTCGTATCCTGAAGTCCACCCGAAGAGAATTGAGCAAAATTCTCAGAGAGCTAATTTAGATGCACCTAGTTCTTCTAAGAAGAAGAAAAAGAAAAATGATAGGACTTTGCATGCTTCTATTGAACCCGTAGCTGACACACCTTAGAATCCGAATGATACATCTGTTTCTGATGCTGAGACACAATCTGGTAATGAACATGAACCTAGTGATGATATAAATGATGATGTTCATAATGATGCTCAACCTAGCAATGATAATGATGTAGAGATTGAACCTGCTGTTGATCTTGATAACCCACAATCAAAGAATCAATATTATGATAAGAGAGACTTTGTTGCTAGGAAGAACGGTAGGGAAAGAGAACCATGGGTTTACAAACCCATGCCTTTTCCTCCGAAACCATCCAAGAAAAAGAGATGAGGATTTTGAGCGCTTTTTGAAATGATTAGACCTATCTTTTTGCGTATGTGTTTGACTGATGTGCTTAAAATAAATCCTTATGCTAAGTATATGAAAGATATTATTACCAACAAAAGAAAGATACCTGAAGTAGAAATTTCCACCATGCTTGCCAATTACACTTTTAAGGGTGGAATACCTAAGAAACTAGGACATCCGGGAGTACCTACTATACCTTGCTCCATTAAACGAAACTATGTTAAAACTGCTTTATGTGATCTTGGAGCCAGTGTTAGTGTTATGCCTATCTCTTTATATCATAGACTTGACTTGAGTAAGTTGACACCTACTGAAATATCTTTGCAAATGGCTGATAAATCAACTGCTATACTTGTCGGTATTTGTGAGGATGTGTCTGTTGTAGTTGCAAATGTAACTATTCTAACGGACTTTGTTATACTTGATATTCCCGAGGATGATAGCATGTCTATTATCCTTGGTAGACCCTTTTTGAATACTGCAGGGGCTGTTATTGATTGCAACAAAGGCAATGTGACTTTTCATGTCAATGGTAATGAGCATACGGTACACTTTCCGAGGAAACAACCTCAGGTCCACAGTATCAATTATATTGGAAAAATTTCAACTATCACTATTGGAGGTTTAGAATTTCCTCTTCCTACTGTCAAGAAGACATATGACATTCTTATTGTTGGGGACATACATATCCCCATTAAGGTAACCTAGTGTTATTTGAAAATTCTCCGGTTTCATGTTATTCGGAAAGAGTTTATTAACAAGACCTGATCAACCTTGTTAATGGATTCCTTTTGATGAGCATGGGATAGGTGAATCTAGATAGCACAAACCTTCTGTACCCTCCTTTTACTTTCCGTTAATTAGGATAAATAAAGCAAAAATAGTTTTTTTGTCTGTTTCAGACTTATCCGTGCAATAAAAAATACCCTGAAAATAAAAGTTCTCCAAACGCCCTGAAAATGAAATATGATTTTTTCTAGAATATTTGAGAACATATGGCACAGAACACACAGCGAGGGGAGCCAGCACCTGGCCACGAGGGTCCAGGGCGTGTCCCCCTGCCAGGGCACGCCCCCTGCCTCGTGGGCCCCACGTGGCCCCCCTCCACTTATTCCTGCACCCACACTCTTCTTCTTCCTCCCAAAAAAATCACCAACCGGCTCAAACCCGAGTTCTAGCTCATCTTGCTGCCATTTTTGATCTCCTTGCTCAAAGCACCATTCACCAAACTGTTTGGGGAGATTGTTCCTTGGTATGTGACTCCTCCATTGGTCCAATTAGTTTTTTGTTCTAGTGCTTTATTTATTGCAAATCTCCGCTGCTGTGGTGACCTTGTTCTTGAGCTTGCATGTCAAATTTTCTTGGTCCCAAGTAGTTCTAATGCATGATATAGTCTCTAGGCACTAGTAGGAGTTGTTGATATCAATCTTGTTGAGTTGGTTAACTTTTATTTTGAGTTACTAAAAATTTCAGAAATTTTTAGGAAAGGAAAATGATAAAGAGATTGTTGAGGGGCTCCTCCAGTAAGAGCTCAGAGGAGAAGAAGAAAGAAGAAAATAAGAAGCCCAAATATAATCTTCCTCGCATGGCGGAAGTTCGACCGTGCGAATGGCCTTGTAATGATTTCATGATGTCCGCCGGGATTTACGAAGACTTTTATTGGTTGGCAAATAATGCAGGCCTCACCGACTTCCTCCATGACCAGCATGAACAGCATATATCTCGTTACATCAGATACCTTCTACAAGTACCAGGGCCAGGCACAAGCTTTAGAGCCTGATCCGGAGCCACCACTCGATCCTTACCGTCAGTCTGTTTATGGGTGGGATCCGGATGAGCTTGCAAACCAGTGGCACCCAGAGGACATGTCTCAGTACACTGGAGGGAGTAGCTTCGATCCGTGGCCATAGACCAACTTAGGCCAAAAGCATAAGCTTGGGGGAGTACGTGTTTCTCACCGACTTTACATTCATGTTCACACTTATTCTAGTTGTCGGTGCTCACACTCTTTCATTGTACCTTCCATGTTTAGTTTCATTTCTTTTTCTTTGTCTTTTTCTCGTGTGCTAGAAAAAAACCCTTAAAAAACAAAAAATATTAGTTGTAGCTTCTAGCCAGTTTACTTTCCTTGTAGTAGTAATTAAAATAAAACCCAAAAATATTTACCGTTCTTATTTTGCTTGTTGGGAGCTTTCCCATGTAAATGGTTTCTTTTCTTTTCTTTGGGGGTTAAAGAGTAGAAGACCATGATTGAAAATTCTTAGTGGCTCTCATATGCTTTATTGTTGATTTAACCTTGAGCCATATTACCTTGTCTTCTCTCTTGTATTAAATGCTTGCAGATTCCAGCTTAGTCCAATGCACGTGCACTATTATTATTATCCACACTATTCGGTCGTGCAAGTGAAAGGCAATAAGGATGATATATGATGAACTAATTGAGATGAGAAAAGCTGGTATGAACTCGACCTCTCTTGTTTTTGTAAATATGATAGTTCATCGTTCCTGATTCAGCTTGTTATGAATGAAACATGCTTGCAATGACAATTAGAGATCATAACTGCTTATGCCATGCTTAATTAGCTGCAAGTTTATAATGGTCTATCTTGCATGCCAACATGATATTAAAATGGTTGTGATGTGGTATGATGGGGTGGTATCCTCCTTTGAAAGATTCAAGTAGTCTGACTTGGCACATGTTCACGCATGTAGTCGAAACAAAATCAACATAGCCTCCACGATATTTATGTTCATGGTGATTTATATCCTACTCATGCTTGCATTCATTGTTGATTACTTTTAATGCATGTTCATGACCGTTGTCGCTCTCTAGCTGGTCGCTTCCCAGTCTCTTTCTAGCCTTCACCTGTACTAAGCGGGAATACTGCTTGTGCATCCACTTCCATAAACCCCAAAGTTATTCCACATGAGTCCACCATACCTTCCTATATGCGGTATTTACCTGCCGTTCCAAGTAAATTTGTATGTGCCAAACTCTAAACCTTCAAATGAAATTCTGTTTTGTATGCTCGAACAGCTCATGTATCAACTAGGACTCCGCTCATCATTCACGAGAAAATGGCTGGTAACCGGGATGCCCAGTCCCATGCTCAAAATCATAATAATTAAACAAAACTCCCCAGGGCTGTTGTTGGCTTGGACGGTACCCATTGTTTCGGACCAGCCGTGGCGTGTGCTTGTTGGTGGTTGGGGGAGTATAAACTTTACCATTCTCTTTGGGAACCGCCTATAATGTGCGTAGCATGGGAGATATCGAGATTCTTGGTTGTTATGTTGGCAATGAGAGTATACCGCTCAAAATGTTATTCATCTCTATTTAAAAGTCGAGCTCTCGCACCTCTACAAATCCCTGCTTCCCTCTGCGAAGGGCCTATCTATTTACTTTTATGCAGAGTCATCATCCTCTTATAAAAGAGCACCAGTAGGAGAGCACCTCTATCATTTGCATGTATTACTATTAATTTGCATTGAGTATGATCATGATTGGATCTCTTTTACCATGAATTACAATGTCTAGCCAGTCCTTGATCTTTAAAGGTGTTCTGCATTTATGTTTTGCTGTCTCAGAAAGGGCTAGAGAGATACCATCTTGTTATATCATATCATGATTGTTTTGAGAAAGTGTTCTTATCCGAGGTTTATTATTATTGCTCGCTAGTTGATTATGCCATTGATATGAGTAGACTTGGGACCTGAAAGTTATTGTGAATGTGGTTAGTTCATGATCTTGCTAAAAACTTGAATGCTGGCTTACATATTGACAACAACAAGAGCAAACAGAGTTTGTCAAAGTTTTTCTTTATCACTTTCAGTTTATCAACTGAATTTCTTGAGGACAAGCAAAGGTTTAAGATTGGGGAAGTTGATACGTCTCCAATGTATCTACTTTTCCAAACCCTTTTGCCTTTGTTTTCGACTCTAACTTGCATGATTTGAATGGAAGTAACCCGTACTGACGCTGTTTTCAGCAGAATTGCCATGGTGTTGTTTTTGTGCAGAAATAAAAATTTCTCGGAATGACCTGAAAATCCACGGAGAATTATTTTGGAAAATAAAAAAATACCTGCAAGAAGATGTAGACCAGGGGGCCCACACCCTGTCCACGAGGGTGGGGTGGCGCCCCCCCTAGGGCGCGCCCGCCTGCCTCGTGGGCCCCCTGGTGCTCCACCGACGTATCCCCAGATCCTATATATTCACTTTCGGGGAGAGAAAAATCAAGGAGGAAGAATTATGGTGTTTTACGAGACAGAGACGCCGCCAAGCCCTAATCTCTCTCGGGAGGGCTGATCTGGAGTCCGTTCGGGGCTCCGGAGAGTGGAGATTGTCGCCATCGTCATGATCAACCTTCCTCCATCACCAATTCGATGATGCTCATCGCCGTGCATGAGTAATTCCATCGTAGGCTTGCTGGACGGTGATGGGTTGGATGGGATCTATCATGTAATCGAGTTAGTTTTGTTAGGGTTTGATCCCTAGTATCCACTATGTTCTGAGATTGATGTTGCTATGACTTTGCTATGCTTAATGCTTGTCACTAGGGCCCGAGTGCCATGATTTCAGATCTGAACCTATTATGTTTTCATGAATATATGTGTGTTCTTGATCCTATCTTGCAAGTCTATAGTCACCTACTATGTGTTATGATCCGGCAACCCCGAAGTGACAATAATCGGGACCACTCCCGGTGATGACCATAGTTTGAGGAGTTCATGTATTCACTATGTGTTAATGCTTTGGTTCGGTACTCTATTAAAAGGAGGCCTTAATATCCCTTAGTTTCCAATAAGACCCCGCTGCCACGGGAGGGTAGGACAAACGATGTCATGTAAGTTCTTTTCCATAAGCATGTATGACTATATTCGGATACATGCCTACATTACATTGATGAACTGGAGCTAGTTCTGTGTCACCCTAGGTTATAACTTCAACATGATGAATTGCATCCGACATAATTTCCCATCACTAATCCAATGCCTACGAGCTTTTCACATATTGCTTGTTACTTATTTACTTTTCCATTGTTACTATCACAAAAACACTATCGTTACTTTTATTGCTGCTACCGCCACTATCATATTACTTTGCTACTAAACTATCTTGCTGCAGATACTAAGTTTCCAGGTGTGGTTGAATTGACAACTCAGCTGCTAATTCTTAAGAGTATTCTTTGGCTCCCCTTGTGTCGTATCAATACATTTGGGTTGAATACTTTACCCTCGAAAACTGTTGCGATCCCCTACACTTGTGGGTTATCACGGCCTAGCGCCCCGTCAAAGTCTGCACCCACTTAACTGTGACAAGACAAGGCGTGGCTGCAGTGTAGCCTACCACCCCAGAATCGGAGGCAAGCATGGCCACAGTGCATGTGTACCTCCCGGATGCCCCTCGTCCAGCACGGCATTGTAGCCACATGGCCCACGACGTCGCCCACGACAAGCAGCAGTACGGCCCGCAGGTGGTGGACCCGAACTGTCTACGAGCCACCAGAAGGCGGCAAGCCCCCAGCAGGCGGCGCCAAGGATGGCCCGCCCTCCAGCAGGCAGCCCTTCTTCCCTTGGAGTCTGTGAAGCCATTAAGCTGATAAGACGGGGCATGGCTATAGTGAATGCCCGCCAAGCGGCGGGACTATAGCCATGCCCTCCACGACAAACCCTCTGTCATCAGAGGCGAGGCTACAGTAAAAGGCAGCCACCCAGGCCCGCAGACGGCGGGCCCCAGGCGACGGACATGTCTCCAGCAGCCGGCGGGACCCACCAAGCGGAGGGACCCAGTAGTCGGCGGAGAAACCAGCGTCCAGAGATGTTGATGGCCAGGGCCCGCACCCGTCCAGATTACCATTGTACCCCTGGGGGTAGGCCTATATAACCCCCCCCAGGTCTCCCCATGCAAGGGGTTCAGAACTTTACACCACACACATTCATCTAGAGAGGGAAGAACTAGGGCTAGCTTTGCTCAACTTTCTTCTCTAACCAACACAACTCAAGGAGCAACCTTGTAGCTACCCTATTGACGATAGTGAAAGTGCAAGTTATCGACTAGAGGGGGGTGAATAGGCGATTTTTACGAAAGTCTTCAATACATGATTTCTTTTGAAGACAAACAGATGAAATGAACCTATATGATAAGCAGCAGAAGATAAATGTTTCCAGGCACACAATAGTCAAGTAAGCATCATAAAGATAATACAAAGACTATTGATAGCTAGATAACATGGATCGAGATGGAAGATATAAATGAAACTAAACAGGGGATAGTGTTCGCACAGTGAAGTCAAATAGATCGGACAAACAAGCAATGACTTCACAAAGACAGACTGAAATGTAAATGAGTTGGAAGATAGAACCGACAGCTTGGAGACGCAGGGGATTTGCTAGACCAGTTCCACTTGTTGTGACAATTGTACGTCTGGTTAGGGAGGCTGAGATTGAACTCTGAAGACCGTGTCTTCACCTTATTCCCCTTGATCTAAGGACACCCAGTCCTCGCCCAATCACTCTAGTATGTCTTCCAGGTAGACTTCCGAACCTTCACAGACTTTGTTCACTAGCGATCCACAATGACTCTTGGATGCTAAGAACACGACGCCTAACCGGCTGGAGGATGCACAGTCCTCAAGTGTAACAAGTCTTCAGGTCACATAGACAGAAAGACTAAAGTGATGCCTAACATTCTTTGGCTCTGGGTGTTTTGGGCTTTGTCCTCACAAGGATATTTTCTCTCAAAGGCTTCGGAGGTGGGTTGCTCTCAAACGACAAAAGTCGTGCACTAACTCTGAGCAGCCACCAATTTATGGTGTAGGGGGTGGGCAATTTATAGCCATGAGGCAACCCGACATGATATGTTCAAAATGACCCTTGGTCACAAAGGAACTGACATGTTTCCAACGGTCGGATTGTGAACATACGCGGCAACTTTGCTTGAGCTCCAAGTAAAGCTGACTTATCTAGCTCTGGATAAGATTTGCCCTCATTTTGACTTCGCTCGAAGACATAGGTGTTTGGTTGAGCATCACTTCAGTCATCTAACTATGTTCACTTGGACCCCACTTAACAGTACGGTGGTTCCTATGACTCAAGAAAGGATAAAAAGAACTACGAAAGAAACTATGTCTTCGTGTTCTATAGTCTTCAATGACTGTCTTCATAGGTCATTATCTTCACGTGAATATCTTCACGAGCCACCATTGTCTTCAATGTCTTCACACATTTTTAAGGGTCATCTCTGGAAGGTAAACCGAATCAGTGAGGGACTATTTCCTGTGTTATCCTGTAATTCTCATAAACACGTTAGTCCCTCAACCACGTTTGTCGTCAATACTCCAAAACCAACTAGGGGGCACTAGATGCACTTACAATCTCCCCATTTTTGGTGATTGATGACAAACAGGTTGAAGTTTTTAACGGGGATAATTTATGTGAAACTATAGATAACACGGTCATTGACTTCATGAGATTGAGCGGGCTCCCCCTGAAGATGTGCATATAGAAAGTTTGCTTTTGAATGCAAAGGCACATGGCAGGTTTTTCTTTGTCGAGATCTCCTTCAATCTTATGAAGATAATACATCATGCATACAAGGATGTAGTGAGATAATGATATGCATAATGGAAAATGGGCGTCTACTGAATGACTTCATGCGCATAGGATAGATATTTAACCAAGCAGAAGAAATAGTAGCAAATGTAGCAGACGACCATCAAGTTTAAGTGTTACAACTCAAGAGCCAAATGTTTCAAAAAGAGAGTTGTAAGAATTTAGCAAAAGTAAGGTGATACGTCTCCAACGTATCTATAATTTTTGATTGTTCCATGCTATTATATATTCTGTTCTGGATGTTTAATGGGCTTTATTATACACTTTTATATTATTTTTGGGACTAACCTACTAACCCAAGGCCCAATGCAGATTGCTGTTTTTTGCCTAATTCAGTGTTTTGCCGAAAAGGAATATCAAACGTGGTGTAGGGTGGAACCCTACGTGGCCAATCTTTCACTAAAAGGAGGGATCCTAATGATGAACACGTGATACATGAGGGAAAAACACAAGAGGGACAAGAAGAAAACACTCAAACCGACACGTATAGGTCACACAAATGCTAGATCCGGGTACACAAAGTGCGATACACGATACACGATCAACTAAGGACGATACAAGTGGTGGTAGTCATCTCCGTGAGGAGGTCTTGATGTTCTTCTCCATAAAGGAGGTCTTGAATCCGGTGGATCTTCTCCGAAGAGGCCGCGGTCTCGTAGGAGAGGAACCACTAGGGTGTTTAGATGAGCTATCACAAAGCTACTCTAGGAAGGAGGAAGTCAACGAGTATATATTACATGGGGCGACGCAGTCGGGTCGGACATCCGCTGGGTCACCGGACGTCCGGTGGCTCGGGAGGGACTGGACGTCCGGTAATCCTCGGATTTCCGCTAATTACGTTCTGTAGTCGGTGTCATGGATGTCCGGTCGCCTCCGGTCGTCCGGTCATCTGGGAGTCGCCGGTCGTCCGGTGATCGTCGGATGTCCGGTGCCTGGAGGTGACCGGTCGTCCGGAAGAGGTCGGATGTCCGATGCCTGTAGCATCTTCAGCCGCGCTTCTACTTGTTCCAAGCACTTGTCGATCCTGCCGTCTTGTCCGCTGTGTAGAGCTGTCCCGTGGCCTTCATCCAAGTACCTGAGTATGCATAGAGTTTCTGATGATGGTAGAAGCCATGTCCCATGTGACTCGAGAGGAAATTGATAAAGGAGCGAGTTCACCTCGGCTTCGAGAGCTCTTGCACGGGCTCGTGTCATAGGTCCTTTGGGCACTTGGTGAGTCGACGGTATGTCCATGGGGATGACCTTGGGATGCTCCGCATCATCTCCCCTCCCTTGGGAAAGATCCGACCTCAGATCAAAATCTTCATCACCATGGAAAGGAGATAGGTCCTTGATGTTGAAGGTAGTGCTCACGTTGTACTTGTCTCGTGGAATGTCGATCTTGTAGGCATTGTTGTTGTAGCGTGCTAGCACCTTGAAAGGTCCGTCGGCCCGAGGTAGTAGTTTCGACTTGCGTTTGTTGGGGAAGCGGTCCTTTCGAAGATGAAGCCATATGAGATCTCCCAGTTGGAACACCATTGGTGCCTTGTCGATGTTGCGCTTGGTGGCTATGCGTTGTACTTGTTGCTCGATCGTTGCTCTTGTATCTTCGTGCACCTTCTTGAGATAGCTTGCTCGTGCACTTGCATCCATGTTGATGCGTTCTTGTAGAGGTAGAGGTAGGATCTCCAATGGGGACAACGGGTTGAAGCCGTAGACGACCTCAAAGGGGGACTTGCCGGTAGTCGAATGTCTTGCGCGGTTGTAGGCGTACTCGGTGATGGGCAAGCATTGATCCCATTGCTTGATGTTCTTCTTGATCAACACGCGAAGAAGCGTCGAAAGTGTGCGGTTCGTCACCTCCGTTTGGCCGTCGGTTTGTCGATAATATGCCGAAGAGAAGAGGAGCTTGATGTCGAGTTTTGCGCATAGAGTCCTCCAAAAGTAGCTCAAGAACTTGACGTCCCGGTCCGACACGATCATCTTGGGTACTCCATGTAGACGAATGATTTCCCTACAAAAGATATTTTCAACATGTCAAGCATCGTCGATCTTGTTACAAGGGATGAAATGATCCATTTTAGAGAATCTATCCACGACAACAAACACGGAATCTTTTCCATTTTGAGTCCTAGGCAATCCAAGTATAAAGTCCATGCTTATGTCTTCCCATGGATGGTATGGAATAGGAAGTGGCATGTAAAGACCATGAGATTGAGCTTTTGACTTAGCTTTGCGACATGTAGAGCATCCGTTGGTGAGGCGTGAGATGTCACGAAGCATCTTGGGCCAAAAGTAGTTCTTGGAGAGCGTAGCAAATGTCTTGTCGCGTCTGAAGTGTCCCATGAGTCCTCCGCCATGAGATTCCTGCAAAAGGAGAAAACGAAGCAAAGACTCGGGAATGCAAAGTTTGTTAGCTCTCATAAGATATCCATCCTTTATGTAGTAACGTTCCCAAGAAGTGTGAGTCAAACACTTAGCACACGGATTTGCAAAGAAAGGATCATGATCATATAAATCTTTTATGTGCTCAAAGCCAACAACATTTAACTCAAGTTGTGTAACAAGCATGCATTTACGGGAAAGCGCATCATCCACAACATTCTCTTTGCCTTTGATGTATTTGATGACATAGGGAAAAGACTCAATGAACTCACTCCACGTAGCGTGACGCTTGTTTAGCTTAGTTTGACCCGTGAGATACTTAAGCATCTCATGGTCCGTATGAGGAATGAATTCATGAGGTCTAAGGTAATGTTCCCAAACACGCAAAACTCTCACCAAGGCATAGAGCTCTTTATCATAAATGGGGTAGTTAAGTTGCGCTCCGGATAGCTTCTCGCTAAAGTATGCAATTGGGCGCTTTTCTTGCATGAGCACGCCACCTATGCCGGTACCACTAGCGTCACAATGAATCTCAAAAGGTTTATCAAAGTTTGGTAGGGCAAGAAGCGGTGCGTGTGTAAGCAAGCTTTTTATCTCATTGAACGTGGTGTCTTGCGAAGGACCCCAAATGAAGGGTGCGTTCTTCTTACTCAAGGCGTGTAGAGGCATAGCAATTGTGTTAAAGTCCTTCACAAAACATCGATAGAAACTGGCTAAACGAAGAAAGCTACGCACTTGAAGGAGATTCGTTGGTTGTGGCCAAGTTTTAATTGCTTCAATTTTAGTTTCATCAACGTGAACACCTTGGGAAGAAACGACAGATCCTAGGAAAACGACCTTCTCAACGCCAAAAGTGCATTTATCCATGTTTGCATATAAGCGCTCTTTCCGAAGGGTTTGTAAAACCGTACGGATGTGTGTCACATGGTCCTCAAGCGACTTGCTAAAAACGAGGATGTCATCGAAATAAACCACTACAAAGACGCCTATGTAGGGTCGGAGAACGAAATGCATGAGTCGCATAAATGAACCGGGCGCTTCCAATAAACCCATTGGCATGGCCAAGCACTCATATAACCAAAACTTGGTTTTGAAATCCGTTTTCCACTCATCACCCTCTTGAATGCGAATTTGGTAATAACCACTTTTAAGATCAATTTTCGAAAAGATGGTGGCACCACACAATTCATCAAGAATGTCATCTAAGCGTGGGATAGGGTGACAGTATCTAACGGTGATAGCATTTATCGGGCGACAATCGGAGCACATGTGAAAACTTCCATATTTCTTGGGCACGAGAATAACCGGAACGGCACAAGGCTCAAGCTTTCACGTACATGACCTTTGTCGATGAGTTGTTGTACTTGTCGTTGTATCTCCTTGGTTTCCTCGGGGTTGACACGGTAAGGAGCCTTGTTTGGAAGTGGTGCGCCGGGTATGAGGTCGATGCGGTCTTTGATTCCGCAAAGTGGGGGTACACCCGGAGGTAGCTCATCGGGAAAGACGTTCGAGAATTCCTGCAACAAGTTAGACAACACTAAAGGTAGAGGTGGTGAAGTGTTAGAAGGTTTGGCCTCCCCTTTGCATAAAAGCCCAAGGTGA
This sequence comes from Secale cereale, assembly GCA_902687465.1. Classification (NCBI taxonomy): domain Eukaryota; kingdom Viridiplantae; phylum Streptophyta; class Magnoliopsida; order Poales; family Poaceae; genus Secale; species Secale cereale. The sequence goes on from LR738714.1 coordinate 224,301,410, forward strand.
AAGACACTCGAGGGGTTCTCACACACTTCTCTCATCTCACTTTTGGTGGCAAAAAACACTAGTTGTTTCGTGTCACTCATCGTGGAGTCGCTCATATTTGGCTTGTGGCTCTCACTCTCCTTTTGGTGGCTCACTCTCTCACCATTCTCTCCACAATGGTTGGTAGGTAAGTATTTGTCGGCGGCTACTTGAATTGGAGACATTGGACGTAGCACGAATTCCTTGCCCTTCATCTTGAAGCTATAGTAGTTGGTCCGTCCATTGTGTGTGACTCCACGATCGTATTGCCATGGTCGTCCAAGAAGAAGGTGGCACACGGACATAGGGACCACATCACACTCAAGTGTGAACTCGTAGGCGCCTATCTTGAAGGAGACTTGCATGGTATGCTCGACGCGAAGAATTCCGGCGTCGTTAAGCCATTGGACCTTGTAGGGATGAGGGTGCTTCGTCTTGACCAGTTGTAGCTTGTCGCATAGCTCTTCGCTTGCCAAGTTATGACAACTTCCTCCATCGATGATGACCTTGATGGAGCGTCCATTGATGCCGGCCTTGGTATGGAAAATGTGAAATCGTTGGTCGTCATCGTTGGAGTGTCAAGACCTTGGAGACAACGAGATTTGGACTCGAGTCATTGTCGCAAAACACTTGATGGTCTTCATCTTCATTCACTTGTCGATGCATAGCTACATGCTCAAGGGCCTCCATCTCATCGTTGCTCATTGAGTCATAGGATCTGTCATCCTTTGTGCGAACGGTCTTGCACTCAAATGACTTGTGGCCGCACCCTTTGCATTTGAAACACTTGATGGAACTCATCTTGGAGTTATCCTCGATTGGAGTTGTAGATGATGAAGCTCTTGGCTTGAAGTTGTTTGTAGAAGGTGGACGACTAGATGTAGTCGCATTCTTGTAGCTTGACTTGTCACCGAAGTTTGTAGATGGCTTGGTAGAGGTAGGAGGAGCCGAAGTAGTTGAAGCTTGGTTGTAGGAGCCGAAGTTCTTGGAGGTGAACTTGGAGTACTTGTAGTCCTCTTGAATTTGTCGCTCCGCTTTGGTTGCTTGGTGTACTAGCTCAAGGAGGGTCGTGTAGGGTTGAAAGTCCGCAATCTTCTTGATAGGATAGTTGAGTCCATTCAAGAATCTCGCCATCGTTTGTTCTTCATCTTCCGTGATGTTTGCTCATATCATGGCAATCTCCATCTCCTTGTAGTACTCTTCAACGGACTTGGTACCTACCTTGAGGAGTTGTAGCTTCTTGAACAAGTCACGGTTGTAGTGTGTTGGCACGAAGCGTGCTCTCATTACTTCCTTCATTTGAGCCCAAGTAGTGATAGGAGGTTCACCTTTGGCTTCTCTTCTCTCGATGATTTGCTCCCACCAACTGAGAACATAGTCTTGGAACTCAAGGGAGGCCAGTGCAATTTTCTTCTCTTCATCAAAGTTGTGTAAGCGGAAGATCTTATCAACTTTCAATGCCCATGAGAGGTAGTCTTTGGGATCAATGCTTCCGGAAAACTTTGGCATGGTGAACTTAAGCTTGCCATAGCGATGCTCTTCATTGTTTGCTTGCCTATTGTGAGGGCGTTCTTGATTTGGACGATTGTCAATCTCATATTGCTCTGGTCGGAGTAGATGTTCATTGTCATGGCGTACTTGTCGAGCTTGTGGTTCTTGTTGAGCTTGTTGCTCTTGTCGCGCTTGAGGATGAACTTCTTCTTGCATTCGTGCTTGATGGCGCCTCTCTTGCATCTCATCACGAAGGAAATCCTCTTCTTGAAGAGTATGTCGATTGCGAGTTGCCACATTGCGATGTGAATCACGTAATGCTCGTTGCGCCTCAAGAGCTTGAGCTTCTCGGCGTTGTTGTGCTTGACAATTAGCCTCGGCAACTTGTTCTTCTTGATGTCGACGTGCTCGCTCTTGTTATTGTTGGTGTAGTCGTTGCCGTTCTTGCGCTTGCTCAAGTGTAGCTTGGTTTTGATGATGTCAGCTTTCTTGCTCTTCGAATAGCTCTTGTGAACTCTTGTCATGAAGTGGATTTCGGTTGTCATGTCGAGCTTGGCGTGCGGCTTGACGAAGAGTGTTTGATGTAGGGGTACTTGAGCCGGACGTGTAGTCGGTATGACGGCTTGAGGGGCTTTGTCTTTGAGAAGAAGTGGATGAGGAGCGTCGGTTGACTATCAAAATCCGTAGCTCATCGAATTGAGTAGACATGTTGGTGTTGATGATGTCGAATTGCTCTCTTGTTCTTCCTTCAAATTGTCGTGCGTCGGCGGCGACTTGCTCAATGTGCTCGCGCATAGCTTCATTTTCTTGATGTAGAGCTCGTTGGACGCCGAAGAGATGTAGTTTGGTGACGTAGTTGTTCGATTCTTGAGGATCATGGAAGAGCGAGTTCGAAGATGTACTTGTCCTATCCATCATTGCAAGCAAGGGTGTGAGTTGGAGAAAGGAGAAGACAATACCAATTGTACCTTGACCGAAGTTGAGAATGGATCAATGATCACTCAATAATGTAACCCGGAAATAGTACTATTGGTACCACTTTGTGTCGATTCTCACACCTACACAAGTAAAGCTTTGAGAGAAGCTTGGTTAGGATGGTGGCACAAATTCAATGCAATTGTCAAAGTGACTCAATGATGTTGCAAATGATTCAAAATTTGCTCATGCAACAAGTAGATCACAAGCAAAGTAGCACACGGAACACACGCACGGATAGATAAATGTGGTTGTGCAACCAAGGGTGGGAGAAAATGTGGAATCCACGGAAAATGCTCGTGTTGCACAACACTAGAGAGATGCTAACCGATTGCTTAATAGGGGGATATGCACTTGTGCACGACCTATAAGAGCCAAAACGTAACGACTTCCTTTCACAAGTATACTATGAGTGTATGATGTGCCGATGCTTAAGCACAAGATGATGTATTGCTATCTCATATGATCTCTTTTGATGCAAGGCGTATGATGCTATTTTCCTTTTGCTTATAAGCTTTGGGTGGGTCTTTTGTTTAAAAGCTTGTGAGCTCTTTCTTTGGCCACTTATGCATGCTTCTCGGATCAAGGTAGCTATTGTGTATGCGGATCACTCTTGTGTCACACATAGATATGATGTTGAAGTATGCAATATGTATGACTATCACTAATGTGCACAATTGTCGTGGCCCGGCAATACTCAAATGGCTAGTCTCAATGGGAAATCTACGCAAAATGGTCTATAGGGTGACAAAGCAAGTGCAAGGTAGAATGACAAAGCGTCGTCGATGTTACCGTCCTTGTCGAGGTTGAGAGGTGGTCTCGTCGATGTCGCTCCGTTCCGAGATAGCCGAAACACACAAGGAAACGAGAAAGCCACAACTCAAATGATCCAAGACACAAGAGGTAAGACCGTAGAGATGTTGGTTAAGCCATGTTGGTGGTGGTATGGTATTTGTGGGTGTATGAAAGGGTAGGTGGTTGCGGAAGGTGGAACAAAACTGAGTAAGTTCAGTTTCGTCAGGGTTCGTCGGACGTCCGGTGGGTCGCCGGTCGTCCGGTCGCCGGACATCCGGTATGTGTTGGAAATCCGGTGAAAACTGATGTATATGTGGTTCTGATCGTCCGGGGTGTGACGGACGTCCGGTGCTTCGCGGGGGTCCGGACGTCCGGTAAAACGCTGGTTGTCCGGTTGGTCCGGGCTAGGGTTCCAAGTATTCGTCGACAAATTGGTCAAACTTGGCCAAATTTGCAGAAGAAAATTGGGGAGGAGGTGGTGAAACTCTAGATCCACTCGTGACACAAGAAATCCATGGAACAAATCCAACAAAATCTCGCCAAATGAACAGATCACAAAAAAAAATGGGGCTATTTTTGGTGGGGAGTTTTCAAAATTGGGAAGAACACAACAAAAACAAGCTAGAAAACACGGGTAGGGTCTCCAATTTCTTGAGAAACCTTGGCTCTTGATACCATAATGGTGTAGGGTGGAACCCTATGTGGCCGATCTTTCACGAAAAGGAGGGATCCTAAGGATGAACACATGATACACGAGGGAAAAACACAAGAGGGACAAGAAGAAAACATTCAAACCGACACGTTTAGGTCACACAAATGCTAGATCCGGGTACACAAAGTGCGATATATGATACATGATCAACTAAGGACGATACAAGTGGCGGTAGTCATCTCCGTGAGGAGTTCTTGATGTTCTTCTCCATAAAGGAGGTCTTGAATCCGGTGGATCTTCTCCGAAGAGGCCACGGTCTCGTAGGAGAGGAACCACTAGGGTGTTTAGATGAGCTATCACAAAGCTACCCTAGGAAGGAGGAAGTCAACAAGTATATATTACATGGGGCGACGCAGTCGGGTCGGACGTCCGCTGGGTCACCAGACGTCCGGTGGCTCGGGAGGGACCGAACGTCCGGTAATCCTCGGATTTCTGCTAATTACGTTATGTAGTCGGTGTCACGGACGTCCGGTGGCCTCCGGCCGTCCGGTCGTCTGAGAGTCGCCGGTCGTCCGGTGATCGTCGGACGTCCGGTGCCTGGAGTTGACCGGTCGTCCGGAAGAGGTCGGACGTCTGGTGCCTGTAGCATCTTCAGCCGCGCTTCTACTTGTTCCAAGCACTTGTCGATCTCGCCGTCTTGTCCACTGTGTAAGTTGTCCCGTGGCCTTCATCCAAGTACCTGAGTATGCATAGAGTTTCTGATGAGGGTAGAAGCCATGTCCCATGTGACTCGAGAGGAAATTGATAAAGGAGCGAGTTCACCTCGGCTTCGAGAGCTCTTGCACGGGCTCGTGTCATAGGTCCTTTGGGCACTTGGTGAGTCGACGGTATGTCCATGGGGATGACCTTGGGATGCTCCGCATCAAAACGGAGTCCAAACGGAATGAAACCTTCGGGAGAGTTATTTTTCGAACCGTATCTACCCAGAAGACTTACACGCGAGGGAATGAGAGAGGCGACCACGAGGGGGCAGGGCGCGCCCCCCACCCTCGTGGGCCCCCTCTGTCTCCCCCGGTGCCCTCCTTCCTCCTATATATATCCTTGTACCCTAAAAACATCGAGGCATGTTCCGGAGCACCACCGGAGGGGGGGTCAATCATTGAGTGCTTCTACATCAACACCATAGCCTCACCGATGAGTTGTGAGTAGTTTACCACAGACCCTTCGGGTCCATTGTTATTAGCTAGATGGCTTCTTCTCTCTCTTTGGATCTCAATACAAAGTTCTCCTCGATTTTCGAGGAGATCTATTTGATGTAATCTTTTTGCGGAGTGTTTGTCGAGATCCGATGAATTGTGGGTTTATGATCAAGATTATCTATGAATAATCTTTGATTTTTTTTCTTAAATCTTTTATGTATGATTATAATATCCTTGCAAGTCTCTTCAAATTATTGGTTTGGTTTGGCCTACTAGATATGTAGTCCTTGCAATGGGAGAAGTGCTTGGCTTTGGGTTCAATCTTGCGGTGTCCTTTCCTAGTGACAGCAGGGGCAACAAGGCACGTATTGTATTGTTGCCATCGAGGATAAAAAGATGGGGTTTATATCATATTGCTTGAGTTTATCCCTCTACATCATGTCATCTTGTTTAAAGTATTACTCTGTTCTTATGAACTTAATACTCTGGATGCATGCTGGATAGCGGTCGATGTGTGGAGTAATAGTAGTAGATGAAGTGATGCCTATATATAATGATCATGCCTAGATATTCTCATAACTATGCGTTGTTCTATCAATTGCTCGATAGTAATTTGTTCACCCACCGTAGAATTCTGCTTTCATGAGAGAAGCCACTTGGGAAACCTATGGCCCCCGGGTCTATTCTCAACATACTAATCTTCCATCTACTTTACTTTGCACTATTTACTTTCTGTTCTTATACAAAAAATACCGAAAATATTATCCTATCCTATCTATTAGATCTCACTTTCGTAAGTGACCGTGAAGGGATTGACTACCCCTTATCTCGTTGGATGTGAAGTTCTTATTTGTGTGTGCATGTGTGAGGGACTCGTGCGTGGTCTCCTACTGGATTGATACCTTGGTTCTCAAAACTGAGAGAAATACTTACACTACTATGCCACATCACCCTTTCCTCTTCGAGGGAATACAACGCAAGCTCGAGAAGTAGCAAGAAGAATTTCTGGCGCCGTTGCCGGGGAGATCTACGCACAAGTCATATACCAAGTACCTATCACAAACCCTTATCCTCCGCACTACAATATTTGCCTCTCGTTTTCCTGTCCCCCACTTCACCCTTGTCGTTTTATTCGTTTGCTTCTTGTTTGCTTGTGTGTTGGATTGCTTGCTTGTCACTATGGCTCAAGATAGTACCAAATTGTGTGACTTCTCCAATACCAACAATAATGATTTTATTATCACGCCTATTGCTCCTATTACTGATGCTGAATCTTGTGAGATCAATACTGCTATGTTGACTCTTGTCATGAAAGATCAATTTTCTGGCCTTCCTAGTGAAGACGCCGCTACCCATCTAAACAACTTTGTTGATTTATGTGATATGCAAAAGAAGAGGGACACGGATAATGATATTGTTAAATTGAAGCTATTTCCGTTTTCACTTAGAGATCGTGCTAAAACCTGGTTTTCCTCTTTGCCTAGAAATAGTATTGATTCACGGAATAAGTGCAAAGATGCCTTTATCTCCAAGTATTTTCCTCCCACTATGATTATCTCTCTTAGAAACGATATTATGAATTTTAAGCAACTAGATCATGAGCATGTTGCACAAGCTTGGGAGAGAATGAAATTAATGATACGTAATTTCCCTACACATGGTTTGAACTTATGGATGATTATACAAAACTTTTATGCTGGCTTGAATTTTGCTTCTAGAAATCTTTTAGATTCGGCCGCGGGGGGCAATTTCATGGAAACCACCTTAGGAGAAGCTACCAAACTCCTGGATAATATTATGGTTAACTACTCTCAATGGCACACCAAATGATCTACTAGTAAAAAAATGCATGCTATTGAAGAGATTAGTGCTTTGAGTGGAAAGATGGATGAACTTATGAAATTATTTTTTACTAAGAGTGCTTCTTCCAATCCTAATGATATGCCTTTATCCACGTTGATTGAAAATAATAATGAATCTTTGGATGTGAATTTTGTTGGTACTAATAATTTTGGTAACAATGCTTATAGAGGAAACTTTAATCCTAGGCCTTTTTCCTAGTAATTCCTCAAATAATTATGGCAATTCCTACAATAACTCTTATGGAAATTTTGGTAAGATGCCCTCTGAATTTGAAACTAGTGTTAAAGAGGTTATGAATTCGCAAAAGAATTTCAATGCTTTGCTTGAAGAAAAATTGCTTAAGATTGATGAGTTGGCTAGAAACATGGATAGAATTACTCTTGATGTTGATTCTTTGAAACTTGGATCTATTCCACCTAAGCATGATATCAATGATTCTCTCAAAGCCATGAGAATTTCCATTGATGAGTGCAAAGAAAGAACCGCTAGGATGCGTGCTAAAAAAGATTCTTTATGAAAGCGTGTTCTTCTAGTTATCATGAAAATAAAGATGAAGATCTGAAAGTGATTGATGTGTCTCCTATTAGATTCTTGTTTTCTAGTATGGATCCTGATATAGATGGGACTGGAGATGAGTCTACTTTAGTTAAAAGGCGTCCCAATGATTCAGAGTTTTTAGATCTTGATGCTAAAATTGTTAAAAGTGGGATTGAAGAGATTAAAACTTTGCATAGCGATGAACCCCCTATTTTGGATTTCAAGGGATTTAATTATGATAATTGCTCTTTAATAGATTGTATTTCCTTGTTGCAATCCATGCTAAATTCTCTGCATGCTTATAGTCAAAATAAGGCTTTTACCAAACACATAGTTGATGATTTGATGCAATCTTATGAAGAAAAACTTGAATTAGAAATTTCTATCCCTAGAAAGCTTTATGATGAGTGGGAGCCTACTATAAAAATTAAAATTAAAGATCATGAATGTTTTGCTTTGTGTGATTTGGGTGCAAGTGTTTCTACAATTCCAAAGGCTTTGTGTGATATGTTAGGATTCCATGAACTTGATGATTGTTCTTTAAATTTGCATCTTGCGGATTCTACCATTAAGAAACATATGGGAAGGATTAATGATGTTCTTATGGTTGCCAATAGGAATTAGGTGCCCGTAGATTTCATCGTTCTTGATATAGATTGCAATCCTTCATGTCCTATTATTCTTGGTAGGCCTTACCTTAGAGCGATTGGTGCAATTATTGATATGAAGGAAGGAAATATTAGATTCCAATATCAGTTAAGGAAAGGCATGGAACACTTTCCTAGAAATAAAATCAAATTAACTTATGAATCCATTATGAGAGCCACTTATGGATTGCCTACCAAAGATGGTAATACCTAGATCTATTCTTGTATCGTGCCTAGCTAGGGGCGTTAAACGATAGCTCTTGTTGGGAGGCAACCCAATTTTATTTTATTTGTTGTTGCTTCTTGTTAGGAATAAAAATTGCATCTAGATTCTGTTTAGATGTGGTTTTCTGTTTTAATTAGTGTTTGTGCCAAGTAGAACCTTTGGGAAGACTTGTGTGAAGTTTATGTGATCATGCTGTAAAAAACAGAAACTTTAGCGCTCACGAGATTGGCTGTAATGTTTTACTGGAGAGTGCTTTTTAGTTGATTCTTTTTTCAGATGATTAATAGACAAAGTCCTCACGTTTACCAATTTATTTAAAAAAATTAGAGTTACATAAGTATTTGAAAGTTACAGATTACTACAGACTGTTCTGTTTTTGACAGATTCTGTTTTTCGTGTGTTGTTTGCTTATTTTGATGAATCTATGAGTAGTATTGGGGGGTATGAATCATGGAGAAGTTGGAATATAGTAGTTTTAACACCAATATAAACAAATAATGAGTTCATTACAGTTCCTTTGATTGGTGGTTTGTTTTCTTATACTAACGGAGCTCACGAGATTTTTGGCTAAGTTTTGTGTTGTGAAGTTTTCAAGTTTTGAGTATGGATTTGATGGACTATGGAACAAAGAATGGCAAGAGCCTAAGCTTGGGGATGACCAAGTCACCCCAAGGTAAAATTCAAGTACAACCAAATGCCTAATATTGGGGATGCCCCGGGAAGGCATCCCCTCTTTCGTGTTCATCTATCGGTTACTTTACTCGGGACTATATTTTTATTCACCACATGATATGTGTTTTGCTTGGAGCGTCATGTATGATTTGAGTCTTTGCTTTTTAGTTTTCCACAATCATTTTTGCTGGACACACCTTTTGAGAGAGATAAATATGGTTTAGAATTTATTAGAATACTCTATGTGCTTCACTTATATCTTTTGAGCTAGATAGTTTTGCTCTAGTGCTTCACTTATATCTTTTAGAGCACGGTGGTGGTTTTATATTGTAGAAATTATTGATCTCTCATGCTTCACATATATACTTTTGAGAGTCTTTTAGAACAGCATGGTAATGTGCTTGGGTTATAAAACTAGTCCTAATATGATAGGCATCCAAGATGAATATAGTAAAAACTTTCATATAAGTGCATTGAATGATAGGAGAAGTTTGATACTTGATGATTGTTTTGAGATATGAGGATGATGATATTAGAGTCATGCTAGTGGAGTAATTGTTAATTTGAGAAACACTTGTGTTAAAGTTTGTGATTCCCGTAGCATGCACGTATGGTAAAACCATTATGTGACGAAGTTGGAGCATGATCTATTTATTAAGTGTCATCCTTTGTGTGGAGGTCGGGATCACGTGATGGTTAACTCCTACCAACCCTTCCCCTAGGAGCATGCGTTGAATACTTTGTTTTGATAACTCATAAATTTTTGCAATAAGTATATAAGTTCTTTATGACTAATGTTGTGTCCATGGATTATACGCGCTCTCACCCTTCCACCATTGTTAGCCTCTTTTGTGCCATGCAACTTTTGTTGGTACCATACACCCACCATATACCTTCCTCAAAACAGCCACCATACCTAACTATCATGGCATTTTCATAGCCATTCCGAGATATATATCCATGCAACTTTCCACTGTTCCGTTCATATGACATGCTTCATCATCATTCACATAGAGTCATATTTTGTTCTAGCTTCGAGTTGTAATCTTTGAGTTGTAAGTCAATAAAAGTGTGATGATCTTCATTATTAGAGCATTGTCCCATGTGAGGAAAGGCCAAATAAAATAAAGATGGCCCAAAAAATATATTGAGAGGGGCTAATAAAAAAAGGAAGCCCCTCCAAAAAAATGAGAGAAAAGAGAGAAGGGACAATGCTACTATCCTTTTCCACACTTGTGCTTCAAAGTAGCACCATGATCTTCATGATAGAGAGTCTCTTGTTTTGTGACTTACATATACTAGTGGAAATTTTCATTATAGAACTTGGCTTGTATATTCCAACGATGGGCTTCCTCAAATGCCCTAGGTCTTCATGAGCAAGCAAGTTGGATGCACACCCATTTAGTTTCTTTTGATGAGCTTTCATACACTTATAGCTCTAGTGCATCCGTTGCATGGCAATCCCTAATCACTCACATTGATATCTATTTATTGGCATCTCCATAGTCCATTAATACGCCTAGTTGATGTGATACTATCTTCCTCTTTTGTCTTCTCCACAACCACCATTCTGTTCCATCTATAGTGCTATATCCATGGCTCACGCTCATGTATTGCGTGAAAGTTGAAAGGTTTGAAAAAATTTGAGTATGAAACAATTGTTTGGCTGAAACCGGGGTTGTGCATGATTTAAATATTTTGTGTGATGAAGAGAGAGCATAGCCAGACTATATGATTCTGTAGGGATAACTTTCTTTGGCCATGTTATTTTGAGAAGACATGATTGCTTTGTTAGTATGCTTGAAGTATATTATTCTTATGTCAATATAGACTTTTATCTTGAATCTTTCGGATCTGAACATTCATGCCACAATAAAGAAAGTACATTGAGAATTATGTTGGTTAGCATTCCACATCAAAAATTATTTTTTTATTATTTACCTACTCGAGGACGAGCAGGAATTAAGCTTGGGGATGCTTGATACGTCTCCAACATATATACAATTTTTTATTGTTCCATGCTATTATATATTCTGTTTTGGATGTTTAATGGGCTTTATTATACACTTTTATATTATTTTTGGGACTAACCTACTAAACCAAGGCCTAGTGCAGATTGTTATTTTGCCTATTTTAGTGTTTCGCCGAAAAGGAATATCAAACGGAGTCCAGACGGAATGAAACCTTCGAGAGAGTTATTTTTGGAATTGTAACTACCCAGAAGACTTGGAGTACACGGGAGGAAACGAGAGAGGCGGCCACGAGGGGGCAGGGCGCGCCCAGGGGGCAGGCGTGCCCCCCACCCTTGTGGGCCCCCTCTGGCTCCCCCGGTGCCCTCCTTCCTCCTATATATATCCTTGTACCCTGAAAACATCGAGGCAACAGATAAAACCCTAATTCCACCGCCGCAACCTTCTGTTCCCGTGAGATCCCATCTTGGGGCCTGTTCTGGAGCTCCGTTGGAGGGGGGATCGATCACGGAGTTCTTCTACATCAACACCATAGCCTCATCGATGAGTTGTGAGTAGTTTACCACAGACCTTCGGGTCCATAGTTATTAGCTAGATGGATTCTTCTCTCTCTTTGGATCTCAATACAAATTTCTCCTCGATCTATTTGATGTAATCTTTTTGCGGTGTGTTCGTCGAGATCCGATGAATTGTGGGTTTATGATCAAGATTATCTATGAACAATATTTGATTCTTTTCTGAAATCTTTTATGTATGATTATAATATCCTTGCAAGTCTCTTCGAATTATTGGTTTGGTTTGGCCCACTAGATATATAGTTCTTGCAATGGGAGAAGTGCTTGGCTTTGGGTTCAATCATGCGGTGTCCTTTCCCAGTGACAGGAGGGGCAGCAAGGCACGTATTTTATTGTTGCCATCGAGGATAAAAAGATGGGGTTTATATCATATTGCTTGAGTTTATCCCTCTACATCATGTCATCTTGCTTAAAGCATTACTCTGTTCTTATGAACTTAATACTGTAGATGCATGTTGGATAGCGGTCGATGTGTGGAGTAACAGTAGTAGATGCAGAATCTTTTCGGTCTACTTGTTACGGACGTTGCCTATATAAAATGATCATGCCTAGATATTCTCATAACTATGCACTTTTCTATCAATTGCTCGATAGTATTTTGTTCACCCACTGTAGAATTCTGCTTTCATGAGAGAAGCCACTAGTGAAACCTATGGCCCCCGGATCTATTCTCAATATATTAATCGTCCATCTACTTTACTTTGCATTATTTACTTTCTGTTCTTATACCAAAAATATTGTCCTATCCTATCTATCAGATCTCACTTTTGTAAGTGATTGTGAAGGGATTAACAACCCCTTATCGTGTTGGCTACAAAGTTCTTATTTGTTTGTGCAGGTGCGAGGGACTCGCGCGTGGTCTCCTACTGGATTGATACCTTGGTTCTCAAAACTGAGGGAAATACTTACGCTACTGTGCTGCATCACCCTTTCCTCTTCGTGGGAATACAACGCAAGCTCGAGAAGTAGCATAAGGCACCCGACCCATATATGGACCCGCTTGGAGACTATCAACTCATATGCTTCTTCCCCTTTTGTCAGTAAGGACCAAAAAGGTTTGAAGACATAGAGTATCTATGCGTTCCCAAGCGGTGAAGATGCTGGTGCAGTCGGGTCGACGTTGGAGTTGGGTGGTGCAGAAGGGCCTGACGCAGAGTCGTGATGTAGTGAAGTGATTGCTGGAGAAGTGGCGTCGTATTCTTCATCGATGACACGAGCAACAATAGTTGCAGCCGAAGATGAATACTTAGAATCTTCAATGGAGGGAGTTGGACGCCAAGTTGCAGATTGTGGAGGCCTGGGGTCAAACTTGAAGCGCTTCGTCAAGCCTTATCGAAGCGATGGGTTCCCTTAAGAGGAGTAACCCGAAGGTAAGCCTTATCGCCAACTTCAAAAGTCACAGCCTTATGATGACTATCATATTGGCTCTTCTGGCAAGACTGGGCTATTTTCAATTTCTCACGAACGATGGGAACTTGCTCTCCTGCTTCCTGGATCATATCCAGACCAAAGAATTGTCTTTCCCCGGTTTCTGACCAGTTAAGAGGTGTTCGACATCTTCGTCCATATAGAACTTCGAAGGGAGCCTTGCCCAAGCTGGCTTGATAACTATTGTTATAAGCGAATTCGGCAAATGGAAGACACTTCTCCCAATCCATACCGAAAGAGATGACAGAGGCTCGAAGCATGTCTTCCAGAATTTGATTGACTCGTTCCACTTGACCACTTGACTAAGGATGAAAGACGGTGCTGAAAGAGAGATGAGTCCCCATAGCATTCTGGAAACTTCCCAAAATCATGAAGTGAAAAGACTTCCACGGTATGAGTTAATCTCCAACGGCACACCATGAAGTGATACTATCCGAGAGATATACAAGTCTGCTACCTGGCTAGCGGTTATACTCTCTCGAACAGGCAGGAAGTGGGCTACTTTGGATAGGCGGTCGATAACGATGAAGATAGCATTCTTCCCTTTCCTGGTCCTGGGAAACCCGGTAATGAAGTTCATACCAATCTTGTCCCATTTCCATTCAGGAATAGCTAAAGGTTGAAGGGTGCCAGCAGGCCGTTGATGCTCTACTTTGACTCGACGACAAATGTCACAGTTAGCAATGAATTGAGCGATTTCTCTCTTCATCCTAGTCCACCAGAACCTCTGACGTAGGTCCTGATACATTTTGGTACTACCGGGATGAATCGTGAGAGGAGATTCATGAGCCTCCTTAAGGATCAACCGTCTCAGGTTTAGTACCTTAGGAACCACTAAGCGGTTTCTATAGTGCACGACTCCTTGGTCATCAATTGAGAAACATCCCGCGACTCCTTCCTTAATGTTCCTCTTGATACGGGAGATTCCCGGATCAACCTTCTATGCTTTGATGACCTGATCGGTAAGGGTAGGTTTCGCCACCAAGGTGGAAAGGAATCCTCGAGGAACAATGTGAAGGTTAAGCTTACGAAATTCCTCGTGGAGAAGTGGTTGCCCTTGTTGTAACATCAAGTTGTTACAATAAGACTTACGACTTAGTGCGTCAGCCATGACATTGGCCTTCCTAGGGGTGTAAGTGATTCCTAAGTCGTAATCTATGAGCAACTCAACCCAACGTCTTTGCCTGAGATTCAAATCCGGTTGGGTGAAGATGTATTTCAGACTTTGGTGATCGGTGAAGATTTCACAGCGATTACCAAGAAGGTAATGTCGCCATGTTTTGAGTGCGTGGACTGCAGCTGCAAGCTCTAGATCATGTGTAGGATAGTTATCCTCATGTGGACGCAATTGTCGAGATGCGTATGCGATCACTTGACGATCTTGCATGAGTATGCAACCTAGTCCTTGTCGCGAGGCGTCGCAATAGATAATAAAATCCTTGGAAAAGTCTGGTGGTACCAGTACGGGTGCAGATGTCAGGCGTCTTTTCAGTTCCTGAAAGCTGGACTCGCACTGTGGGGTCCACTCAAACTTTTTATCTTTCTTGAGGAGTTCAGTTAGAGGTTTAGCAACCTTGGAGAAATTCTCGACGAAGTGTCGGCAATAGCTCGCTAAGCCAAGGAAACTCCTAACTTGCTTGACCGATTTAGGGGGAGTCCAATCAAGGACGGCTTGAACTCGCTCGGGATAGACGGCAATACCCTTGCCAGAGATTACATGGCCAGATAAGTCACTTCTGGCAACCAGAATTCACACTTGGAGAATTTGGCATAAAGGCGGTGCTCTCGAAGTTTAGTCAATACCAGCCTTACATGCTCGGCATGATCTTCCTTGTTCTTGGAGTAAATGAGTATATCATCGAGGTATACTACGACGAATTTATCCAAGTATTCCATGAATATAGAATTCATTAGCCGGGAGAAAGTGGCTGGGGCATTGGTTAACCCAAAGGACATGACGGTGTACTCGTATTGGCCATAACGAGTAACAAAGGCCGTCTTAGGAATGTCCCCGTTCTTGATTTTGATTTGATGGTAGCCCAACCTCAAATCCATTTTGCAAAAGACTGAGGATCCAGCGAGCTGATCATACAGGTCGTTGATCCTGGGGAGCGGATACTTGTTCTTTATGGTGACCAGATTGACAGGTCGGTAATCTACAACCATCCGTTCCGTTCCATCCTTCTTCTTGACGAAGAGGATGGGACAAGCCCAAGGGGAAGAACTAGGACGAATGAAACCCTTTTTCAAGGACTCGTCGAGTTGTTTCTTAAGCTCAGCTAATTCTAGGGGTGCCATCTTATAAGGTCGCCTAGAGATTGGGACAGGTCCTGGAATAAGATCTATCACGAACTCGACATCTCTGTCAGGTGGAACACCGGGCAGTTCTTCCGGAAAACATCCGGAAAGTCACGGACTACCGGAATATCTTCGAGTTATGGTAGAGGGCTGGCATTAAGAGAGTAGAGCTGACGTTCAGCCATTCGGGTCAAGACATTGACTGTCTTGCCGGATGGGTGTGTAAGTTGAACGGTCCTAGTGTAGCAATCAATCTTGGCGTAATGAGCCGTCATCCAGTCCATACCCAATATGATGTTTATGTCCGAGGACTTGAGAGCAATTAGTGATGCAAGGAAAACAAGTCTATCGACAAGAATTTCATTTCCATGGCTTACCCTAGAGGTTTGCCACTTTGAACCAGGAGTTTGAATAACCATGGAAGTAGGCCTGTCAGAAAAAGTCATGTTGTGCATTCGATCATAGCTCTCAGATATGAACGAATGAGATGCTCCAGTATCGAAAAGAATAGATGCCGGATGGCAGTTAACAAGAAGCGTACCAAGGACGACGTTAGAATCCTCATAAGCTTCCTCAGCAGAGACATAGTTTACATGACCACGTGCAGTGGGGATTGGCTTGACATAATTCACCTTTCCGGTTGGCTTACCACGGCCAACGGGCTTTCCTGGCTGGTTCTGAGGACACTCACGCATGTAGTGCCCCGGTTCTCCACACTTGAAGCATGTCACAGTGCCAGTGCGTGGAGCAAAGTTGGTAGGTGGTCCTCCATAAGTCTTGGCAGGTGCATACTGTTGTATTGGGCGAGGCGCCTCGTAGGATGGCCTCGGTGTGTATTTGGGTGGCAGGGCAGTGTTAGGAACCCACACACGGCGCTTGTGAGAGCCAGAGCCGGATGAGGAACCAAGATCACGAGGATGCTTGCGTGTGGCTTCAAAATCAGTCTGGCCTGTCTCAACACTGATAGCTTTGTTCACCAACTTCTGGAAGGAGGTGCACTCGTGCAGACGTAGATCTCGGCGGAGTTCGGGGCTGAGTCCCTTGCGGAACCTCGCCTGCTTCTTGGCATCGGTGGATACTTCCTCAGGTGTATAGCGTGCCAAGTTGCCAAACTCGCGACTATAGCCATCCACGGTTAACCGGCCCTGGGTGAAATTGCAGAATTCCTCCCGCTTGCGATCCATGAGACCTTCCGGAATGTGATGTTCACGGAATGCCTCACTGAACTCAGCCCAAGTAGTGATTTGGCCAGTGGGACGCATAGCCTCAAAGTTTTCCCACCATAGACTGGCAGGGCCCTCAAGATGGTAAGCGGCGTAGATAACCTTGTCAACTTCGGCCACACGGGCAGAGTGTAGCTTGTGGGTGATACTACGAAGCCAGTCATCCGCATCCAGAGGTTCAGTGGAGTGATGGAACTTCGGTGGGCACATCTTGATAAAGTCATTGATTGACATCACGTCATTCCTCTGACGGAACCCAGTGTTCTGCTCTATGCGTTCCAGCAGACGGTTGGTCTCTCTCTTGTTTCGTTCTACCTCGAGCATAACTTTAGCCAAGGAGGGTGGCTGGGGCAGATTCTCATCTCTAGCCCGACTAGCCTCACCCTGCTCCTGAGCAGCAGGAGTGCTGCGAGTGTTGACCATCCTAGGAAAACAAAACAATGGTTTAGATCAAGCTGGCAAAAACTTGACATAGGAGTGCAGAATGTAATGGATGACACGGAATGCAGAGATGTTCATCCGTACGACATGGTAATATAGAAACTGCCATATATACACTAGTGGTCATACACACCAAACATAGTTTAGTACAAGCCAAGGCTAAAGTACAACTGCGGTGAAAGACGATACATCTCATCAGAGGCATTCCAAGATCCTATACATTATTTAACTACACCTCCGGAACTCAGTACTAGCTAAGTCATATTCCACAAGACACGCAGGACTGTGGAGATACAACAACTACGATACTACTACTGCCACGGTCTAGCTCAGACATTCCCGTAGTAATCTTCGTAAAGATTACCACCATAGCCTGGAAGTGGAACAGATGGATCTTTAAACTCTCGAGCACTCGAAGGCTGTGGACCATAGAGACATGGATGTGGCCTCGGTCCCAATGCTGGTGGTAACCGACGCCCACGTGGAGTTGTAATACCCCCAACGTCACGCCAATCCATACGATCAGGCAGGCGAGTCCGCACGGGATACAAATCCCGCATATCCAAATATCCGGCGTGCACAGCAGGTGCAAGCCGTGTCAAAGTAGTCCAGTGGGCGTCTCGAGTGTTATACAGCTCCATCCGGAGGGCACGGACCTCACGGTCCCTATCCCCCAACATCTGGACAGTAGTCTGAAACAGTGGCTCCTCATGAGCAGCATTAGTATACAGACCAGTGTAGTAGCCTTCCTCTCCAGGAAGTGAGGCTGGCAAGTAACAGAACTCAGTGTTCAGCAGCAGGGCATGCCTAGCCCGGATGATGGTCATCATCGAATAAGCGGCATCCTGCATTGCCATCTCAATAGTAACCCCGAGTCCATAATACCAATGGATGGGGTCGTTAGCTCCGGGATATGAGGGGTATATCCGGACTGTGCAGAAATACTGACTCTGATTGAAATCCCGGTACTGTTCCTCCACGGTGTACTCAGGATACCAGCGATAGCCAGTCTCAGTCAACACACGGAGTAGCATGGCCGTGTGACCGGGCACATTAATGCACTGAGTCAAATGAACCACTTGGTGAGGTGTGCGGCCAGACATCTGAAACATGAAGTAATGCAAAGGCATTAGTATTTCTGGAAGAAATCGGGCAGCATAACAACTGTAAATGCTCAAAAAGGATTTCGAGACATCATACAAATGATAGCATAGCCACTCAACAATATCATATCAAGGTTCCGGGTCCAGCTAATCATCATACTAGAAGGGTAGAAACTGAACTGAGGCTTGAAACCAACAATCCTAAGAGTCTACGGATTAGTAACACATGAACCTAGTAAGGATAAGAGGCCTAGTCCTAAACCCCCGTAGAAAGAATAGACTGACTCAGATCAGAAGGGCATAAGGTAAAGAAGTAAAAAGAGCCTTACGTTCCCTTCCACAATCAATTCCCCTACATATAACTAAGAATTTTTCTAGACTCAACATCGACTAGTTTGGCTTGAGAAACCTACATGCAGTCCGGCTCTGATGCCAACGCTGTCAGGACCCCGATCCTAAGTCACACCGATCTAGCTTGTAACACGTCATATCACTTTGCGGCCTCACGCACGGTATCCCCACGGGTGCCACCTTACCTGGCCCGGGACCGTTTGCGCATTTTGGCACACGTATATGACAGTGTCGCTAGCATCCACATGATAGAGAACCCGGGCCGACATGGCTAGTTATAAACCAAAAGTGGCACTAAATTACAGAGACAGGTATTCATGACCCAGCAACGAACGTGTCGGTCATCAACGTATGAACCCGAGTCGTAGCAAGCTACATGGACTTAAAGGAACAACACGTGACATTTCCCCTAAGGGACAGACACAGGAACGAAGAAGGACACATGCCGGCTAGCCTACGAGTTCCGAGCAGTACCAAGCTACCAAGGCTCATTGGAAGCACTAGGAGGCATTTCCCTGTAAGATAGGCTACCAAAGGGAAACAACTAGGTGTCGGATCCCACACATACCAAGAATTTCAATCATACACACAATATGCTCAATATGTGCAAATACAACATTGCATCACAACAGAACTCTATGACTCAAAGTACTTTATTTAAGAGGCTCCAAGAGCCATACATAACATATCCATAGAGGTAGGGGTCACATGACCCAACACTCAAGTCATACAGTCATACAAGCACAAGCGGAAGCTAACATGTCTGAGTACATACAACTTGGAAAAATAAAACAGGCTTGGTGTAGCCTGACTATCTACAAGGCCCTTCACATGCTCCAGATCTCCTTCTGGGTAGCAAGCTACTCGTCAACGTCAGCGTCTATGTAAAACCCATCAAAAGGGGCAGGGTTCTCCTCTGCAACAGTTATTAAGCAAACATGAGTACAAAGGTACTCAGCAAGTCTTACAACATAACCTATCATACATGCAACATTATCAACAGGGGTAGTGGAGTTCATAGCAGAAAGCCAGCTTTGACTCTTGGCTAACCTATACTACGACTCTCAACAGATTGCAAGACAATACTACGTACACGAGTCCTCTACTCACCACAACAATACACCACCGAGGATCCTCTTCCGTCATCCTACGGAAGGGCCATCCACGGACTCACACTTGTCTTGAGGCTTTTAGTAGTATCCATCAACTTGTCGATGAACTGTAAGAGTAACCAAGTAGTCCGTACCGCGAACAATGGCTATTCGAATAGGTTGGTAACCCTGCAGGGGTGTACTTCTTCACACACGCTTCCACCACTTATCGCCGTTTACTCGACATGTACTCGGTGATACGTCCAAAACGTATCAATAATTTCTGCTTGCTCCATGCCTCTTTTGGGTGATATTGCTATGATATTTATACACTTCCATACACTTCTGATCATATTTGGACTAACCTATTAACTCAGTGCACCCCAGTGCCAGTTTCTGTTTTCTGCTGTTTTTGTATTTCAGGTTTTCCCATTACGTAAACTGCCAGAAAAATCCCGGAAAAATTATATAAATAATCAGCGTTCCGGAAGCTTCCACACGGCCGAAGTAGGGCCGGAGGGGGGCCACCAGGGCTCCAGGCGCCCTGGTGGCGCGGCCCCCCTCCTGGCCGTGCCGGGGGGGCGCCTGGGCCCCCCAGGCCTCCGCTGATGCCCCCCTTTGGCATATATTTACACCGCGTCCCGAAACCCTCGAGGACGGAACCCTTTTTCGCGATCTCATCTCTGTTCCGCCGCCGCCGCGCTTCCAAGATCGGGAGCACCAGGAGAACTCTTCACGGCACCCTGCCGAAGGGGAGGATCACCACCGGGAGCCTCTCCACCACCATGGACACCTCCCGGATGAGTTGTGAGTAGTCTCCCTTGGACCATGGGTCCATGACCAGTAGCTATGTGATGTTCTCCTCCCCTCTTTGTGCTTCACTAATTAGACCTCGTGAGCTGCCCTACATGATCGAGGCACATATGTAATCCTTATGATGTTGCTATGTTGAGTTTGCTGGGATCCGATGGATTGTGAGATTATGTTCAGATTGTGTGTGAGTAATATATTTGATTTACCTATTTTATATTTATGTTCTTGAGTAATTCTTGCATGTTCTCCATTGCTGTTTATTGCTTTGGCCAAGTAGTAGGTAGTAACTCCAAGAGGGAACGTTATGCTTGATTGTGGGTTCATGCCCCTCGATGACTAGCTTGAGTGACAGAAACATGAGTCTAGGGGATGTGTTGTTGCCACAAGGGGGAAAACAATGGTGCTTGTACTCGCGGGTGCAAGGATTGTTTACTTTACGCAAAGTTCTTTTAATGCAGTTGTCTGTTGCTTTGAGTTTACACTATGGGTGGGACTCGCAACTTAATACTAGCGAGATGTTCTGGATAGATATCTCAAGGTGGATGATTAGTAGTAGATGCAGATGGATTTCGGTCTACTTACCTTGGCGTACCGCCCATGCTTTTGAGCCTCAACCTTTCTTGCAGCATAGTTAGCATTGGTTTGCGCACATAATTCTGTCAATTGCCCAGCTGTAATTCGTTTACCTCACATAGCTGTTTTATCGTCTTTTGGGAGAGAGACATCACTAGTGAACATCATGGGACCCCGGTCCATATTACCATCACTGATCACATCCGCTATTTACTTTCTGTTTTTACTTACTAGTTGCAGCAATACCTATCACTATTATCTCTTGTGTTTGATCCTTTGTAAACGACAAGGCCGGAGGGATTGACAACCTCTCTGTACTCGTTGGGAGCAAAGTTATGTGTATCTGTGTGCAGGTCCAAGTTGATTGCTAAGTATCTGGCGCCGTTAGCAGTTGACACCTTCTTGTTGAACCTTGGAGTCTTAGGGGAATTCGATCCTTGGTATCTTTGCCAAGGGAAAACTACCGCTACACTGCATCTCAAACCTTCCACTTGGGGTAACCAACGAGGGGCGAGAAGCCATCAAGCAAAGTTTTCTGGCGCCGTCGCCGGGGACTCCACTTTTCAAGATAGGGGAGTTGTACGCTATCTTTTACCTTTGCTTTTTAGTCTTGTTAGTTTACCTTTCAGTTTTGCTTTAGTATCTTTTATCAAAAATCACAAAAAAAAAATTGCTAGTAGTCCTTTCTGTTTAGTCAAGCATGTTAGGATTTGGTGCTTTGAGGGAATCAGAAGTTCTAGACTTCCATCAAAGGGATGGAGAAAATATGAAGAAGGCATGGGACAGAATTTCTGATGCACATAGGAGAATCATGCCTTGGATACCTATAAAAATTGTGCTTAGAAATTTTTACCATGGTCTTTTTAAATGGTGTAAACACTCTCTTGATATTATAGCTGAAGAAGATTTCCTAGAGTGTGATGAAGCTAGAGCTCTTGAAATTATACATGGTCTATCTAGTTACTTTGTTTATGATCATAATTTTGATACTGTTATAGATAGACTTGCTACTATTGAGAAGAGAATGGATGCTCTAGACTTGATGAAGGTAGAGAAAACCAAACCCAATAAGAGAGATATTTTGGAAATAGACAATGATTGGGAGCCTTTGGTTAGGATTAGCATCTCTAATCAAGACTTCCTTGCTTATTGTGATATTGGATCTATGGTTTCTACTATGCCAAAAATTGTTCATGATTCTTTAAAATTTAACATGGATAGATTATCATGTTATCATGAACACACTAATGGAGATATTTCTGAAATCCAGGGAAGAATAAAAGACGTGCCAGTTAAATTCCTTAAAGGGATTGCAATGATTGATTTCTTCCTCATGAAGCCAAACCAAGGAAATATAGTGCTTGGAAGGGACTTCCTCCGAGCAGTAAAAGGCTTCATCAATATAGGTAAGGGACAAATCCGCTTACGCGGGAAGGCAAAAGGTGTGTACCCATTTCCTAGAAGGAACAAGAGTGAACTTGTTGAGGAACCATTTGAAGCAATTTATAACTCCGATTATTATGATGATTATTGATTCCTCTATGCATTATGCCTAGCTTAAAGGCATAAAAGAAAGCGCTTTTGGGAGGCAGCCCACATGAATAAAATTTTATTTTGCTTTTGTTGTGTCTTGATGTTATTACTACAGTAGCATCATCATTGTATCTTTACTTTTCAGTTTTGTGCCAAGTGTAGCCTCTGATTGCAAGAAAGTTCAAAAGTTGTGACGTGTTGTCCAGGAAACAGATTCTGTCCTTGGACAGAAAAATTCGTATAAAATCACCAGATCATCTTTTTGGTCTGAATTGTTTCGACAGCGTGCTCTATAAAATTGTCTTTCGGGCGTCTGTTCTGAGTTTTTTGATTTGAGTTGCAGAAGTGCCCCGAAAAAATCATTTACTACCTGCTGGTCTGTTTTTCACAGATTCTGTCCTGTTTTGCCTTTCCTTCATTTTGCAAACCTTGAGCTTGCTTTTTCTTTGCAAAACCCTTTTGGCAATCTTGAGAAACAGTAGAACTTCAAGAATATCCTTATTTCCAGCAAGGAACAATTATATTATTATGGGTACTAACCTCGCTAATCAGATTATGATGAGTTATGTATGAAGGGAGTTTTCAAGTGTGCGCGGGAAGATGATAAAAAGATTCAGGAGTGTCAAACGCTCAAGCTTGGGGATGCCCCCATGCACCCCCAAGAAATATTCAAGAAGACTCAAGCGTCTAAGCTTGGGGATGCCCCCGTGCATCCCCTTCTCCATCAACAATTATCAGTTCGTCTTTCGTTCCACTATATTTTTATCACTGCATGTGTTATGTGCTATGCTTGGAGCGTCTTGCTTTTAGTTTCCTTTTTAGTTTTCTTTAGCTTTGCTTGTTGTTCATAACGAGTTGGAACTCAGCTTTCTTTGTGTGGGAGAGAAACACGCTCCACTTCAACCTAGAACATAACATAGAATTTTCATGTCTATCTTTGCTGTGTGTGTTCTTTGTCTTTCAATAGCTACTATCATGTTCAGCTCTTAGTTTTCATGCTTATCTTTTTAAAGAGCTTTTGTTTAGTTGGTCGTTGGAACTCTCTTTATTTATCATGCTTATCTTATTAAGAGAGTTGGCTTCTGTTGCACTGGTCGATATGTCTATGATAAAATGCTATGTGCATAAGGATGCTTAGTAGTTCATGTTTTCTTATGGTTAGTCTCAAATAGCTGGGGGATTCTCAATGTGTTATTGGAGTACCAACATGATTTGTTTGCCTATGATGTGGTATGGTTTAGTAATATCTTCCTTCAAGAATTTATTTTGATTGACTTGGCGTATGCTCACGCATATTTAAGACTGTAAAGAAAGTCTGTCAAGCCTTGATGATCTTTAATTTCTGAGTAGCGATATAACTTCCATGCCTGATTCAATGTTGCTTTGTCGCTCTGCATGATTATGACCGTCATTGCTCTTTTAGTTGGTCGCTCCCAGTCTTTTGCTAACCTTTGCCTGTACTAAGCGGATTGACTGCTTGTGCATCCAAAATCCTTTAAACCAGTTATGCCATATGAGTCCACCATACCTTCCTATACATGGTATTTACCTGCCATTCCTAACGAAGACTTTCATGTACCATCTCGAAATTATTCAAAAAAGCATTCCTCTTTTGTGCCTCTGTTTTAGTTCATGAGGAAGTAGTAGTTAATTCATGATCTTTTTAAGTTGGACAAGCTTCACCCCGGGATTGCATGTCTAATGTGCAAACCCATAATACGAGAAGGAACTGGCATAGAGTGCGCCCGGCTCATTAAAAAATTATACAACAAACAAACCCTCCTTCACGCTTTGTTCATGAGAAATCAGAAAACTCTAGCAGTGATAAACAAAGGAGATTAAGAGGATGTGATCGTCCTCATTCGGGAGCCGTTCCTCGAAACTTGTCCATCTCAAGAAGTGATTGAGTTGTCTGCTAGCATTCGTTGATGAAACATGCATATTCAAAAATAATAATTATTACCTCTGTTTTTAAAACCAAGAGCTCTGGTACATGTATTGTCTTTGTTTCCGACTATGGGTTTTCAACTTTGCCAACAAAAGCCACGGTTCGAGAGTCTCCACCTTCTTTAAAGCACCAACTATTAAGAGCATGATTGTCGTTCTGAGTGTAATGTGCATTGTCCCAAAGTAGCATTGTCTTTTGCATGATTGTGATATCGTTTATTCTGAAATCATTGTATCTAGTCATCACTTAAACCTTGGAGGTGCCCCTGCATTTATGTTTTGCTTCACTAAAGGGGGCAAGCGAGATATCACTTTGTCATATTTGCACACCATACTCATTGCAAATCTTTCTGAGTATTTCAGTATCATATTGTAAAACTTTCAGTTCTTTGTGATTTTCTCATGAGGCAACTTAATTATTACAGATTCATTGTCTCAGTAAGCACTTGTCATGTGACTATGAAAAGTTCTTATATGGTTAATAGCATGTCATCACAGAAATTATGCTTGTTATCATTTACCTACTCGAGGACGAGCAGGAATTAAGCTTGGGGATGTTGATACGTCCAAAACGTATCTATAATTTATGCTTGCTCCATGCCTCTTTTGGGTGATATTGCTATGATATTTATACACTTCCATACACTTTTGATCATATTTGGACTAACCTATTAACTCAGTGCACCCCAGTGCCAGTTTCTGTTTTCTGCTGTTTTTGTATTTCAGGTTTTCCCATTACGTAAACTGCCAGAAAAATCCCGGAAAAATTATATAAAAAATCAGCGTTCCGGAAGCTTCCACACGGCCGAAGTAGGGCCGGAGGGGGGCCACCAGGGCTCCAGGCGCCCTGGTGGCGCGGCCCCCCCTCCTGGCCGCGCCGGGGGACGCCTGGGCCCCCCAGGCCTCCGCTGATGCCCCCCTTTGGCATATATTTACACCGCGTCCCGAAACCCTCGAGGACGGAACCCTTTTTCGTGATCTCATCTCTGTTCCGCCGCCGCCGCGCTTCCAAGATCGGGAGCACCAGGAGAACTCTTCCCGGCACCCTGCCGGAGGGGAGGATCACCACCGGGAGCCTCTCCACCACCATGGACGCCTCCCGGATGAGTTGTGAGTAGTCTCCCTTGGACCATGGGTCCATGACCAGTAGCTATGTGATGTTCTCCTCCCCTCTTTGTGCTTCACTAATTAGACCTCGTGAGCTGCCCTACATGATCGAGGCACATATGTAATCCTTATGCTGTTGCTATGTTGAGTTTGCTGGGATCCGATGGATTGTGAGATTATGTTCAGATTGTGTGTGAGTAATATATTTGATTTACCTCTTTTATATTTATGTTCTTGAGTAATTCTTGCATGTTCTCCGTTGCTGTTTATTGCTTTGGCCAAGTAGTAGGTAGTGACTCCAAGAGGGAACGTTATGCTTGATTGTGGGTTCATGCCCCTCGATGACTAGCTTGAGTGACAGAAACATGAGTCTAGGGGATGTGTTGTTGCCACAAGGGGGAAAACAACGGTGCTTGTACTCGCGGGTGCAAGGATTGTTTACTTTACGCAAAGTTCTTTTAATGTAGTTGTCTGTTGCTTTGAGTTTACACTATGGGTGGGACTCGCAACTTAATACCAGCGAGATGTTCTGGATAGATATCTCAAGGTGGATGATTAGTAGTAGATGCAGATGGATTTTGGTCTACTTACCTTGGCGTACCGCCCATGCTTTTGAGCCTCAACCTTTCTTGCAGCATAGTTAGCATTGGTTTGCGCACATAATTCTGTCAATTGCCCAGCTGTAATTCGTTTACCTCACATAGCTGTTTTATCGTCTTTTGGGAGAGAGACATCACTAGTGAACATCATGGGACCCCGGTCCATATTACCATCACTGATCACATCCGCTATTTACTTTCTGTTTTTACTTACTAGTTGCAGCAATACCTATCACTATTATCTCTTGCGTTTGATCCTTTGTAAACGACAAGGCCGGAGGGATTGACAACCTCTATGTACTCGTTGGGAGCAAAGTTATTTGTATCTGTGTGCAGGTCCAAGTTGATTGCTAAGTATCTGGCGCCGTTAGCTGTTGACACCTTCTTGTTGAACCTAGGAGTCTCAGGGGAATTCGATCCTTGGTCTGTTTGCCAAGGGAAAACTACCGCTACACTGCATCTCAAACCTTCCACTTGGGGTAACCAACGAGGGGCGATAAGCCATCACTCGGCAACCTTCAAGCGGAAGCCCAGCGAGGGTGTCGTCCACGACCTGACTAACTACACAAGTCTCTCGTCCAGGTTTATCGCCTATTTGGGTTCCATCCGTGGGGAGATCCGGCCGGGGTGTCGCTCACGGCCCCAAACGATGTGTACAGGGTTCCCGAGTCACCAAACGGGCAACCGGTACACCGTGCCACGTACCTGTCGCATCACAGCCCATCCCGAGGGTCAGCGCTGTGCACGACTACCAGTAAACTACAAACACCAGAAACTAGTTGCAACTCCTGGACAGAGTACAAGGGCAGTTAATAAGCCGAGAGGGTCCATTGGTTTTGGGCCCAATGCATGGTAGTAGCTGAAACTCCTACCACACATACAGATCTCGGGTCCTATGGACGGTTCCAATGAAACAACCCACCACGTACTCCTACATGGCCTTTCATCGATACCTTTACCAAACATGTTCCACACTTCCCTCTCTTTACCGATATGATCAATTTACTCGGATCCATCACCCAGATGAACTAGACCTGACACAACTCTAAGCATAGCAGGCAACATAAACAAATAGCATGGTGGATCACACATCACATGGCGCAATCAACTCCTACACATGCTAGTGAGTTTCAACTATTTACTGTGGCAATGACAGGTCATGCAAGGGAATAGGGTTCAACTACCGCAGCAAGTAGCAGTTCACACGCTGTTGCCTTAATGCAGTAAAAAAGAGCAGGAGCGAGAAGATGGTTTTGTATCGGAATGATCAATGGTTGCTTGCCTGACAGAGTGGTTGTCGGGTACTGCTCTTCAGTTGGATACGCAGGAGTATCCTCGGGAGCAGGACCTAACACGGAGAACACCGGCGATACAATTAATAAGCAAACAGATGCAACAATATGATGCATGCTCATGATATGGCAAGATGCATGTGTTTTGGGCTAATGCATCTATAAACAGAAGGGTTTGAGCCCATTTGAATCAAAGATTCAAATTGAAGCCCAAACTATTATTTATTTAAGTGCATTATCATGTTTTAATGTGAACAGCAAGGTTAACTTGCTCAAACATGCATGAAACCAGTGCCATTGGAAAGATTGGATTTTTTTGATCAATTTTCATATATAAATCTTTTCCATCTAAGCTACTATTGAATTTATATGATTTATTGAAGTTTAAAGCATTTTCTGGAATTTCCTGAATTGTTTTTAAATCAAATAATCCCAGAAAATCCTTTACTGCGTCAGCATGACATCATGCTGACGTCAGCCAGTCAATAGGGCGTCCAGGTCAAACTTGACCAGTGGGCCCCACTGGTCAGTCTCTCAGTACTAACTAAAAAGAGCTTAACACTAAACTAAAAGTTAACAGGGGCTGGGCCCCACATGTCAGTGGCTCACTAAACTAATGACAGCAATTAGTACTTAATTAAAAACCTAAACTGAAATTAGTCAACGGCCGGCCCCACATGTCAGCGACACAGGGGGGGGGTCCAGGCGTGGTCAAAACAGGTCAACCCCACCGGCGTCTCGCCGCCGGCGAGAGCCAGGACGGCGGCGCGGCTCGGAAACGGCGTTGCGATGACCAAATTAGCGGCGGAGGGCATCTACAGAGAGCTGGAGGAGTCGCGCATCCAACGGGACAGGTCGGAGCAGCTGGGGTGGCCGGAAACGACTGCGGCGACCTCAACGGCGGCGGGCGGAGCTCGGGTGCCGATGAAAACTACGACACAGGGCACCGGAGGTCCAACGGTTGGTTCCTACGGGTGCTACGAGCGCTCACGAAGACGACGGGAATGTGCACAGAGCCAATTGGGCACCGGAGCCTCGTCGACGACGAGCTTGTGCGGCGGCGTGCTACGGCGAGCAAGGGGGCGGCGTCTACGGCGAGCAAATGGAGCGGGGAGGAGAGGGGTTCGACTCAGGAGCTCCCAGGGAGGCGGATGAGATGCTCAGCGGGCTCGGGGAAGCGTCGAGGCGGGTGCACGGTCGCCGGCGATCTCCACGGCCGTAGGTTGAAGATGGCGACGGTGATGGTGAAGCAGGGCTTCTGGCGTCGTGTAGCTCGGTGCGAAGGACGAGGAGGACGAGGCGGAGCTTCTGGGCAAAATAGTTGGGCGCGAGGGGCATGGTGGCTACGGCGAACGGCGTCGGTGGCGACGGTGGCGCTCGGCCACGAGGCGCGGAGCGAGGGAGACGAGGCAGGGAGAGAGGGGAGCGGCCGAGGGGGTCGAGGGGGTCTGCGTGGCGACGTCCAGAGCCATCCAAGGCGTCGGAGGGAGTAGCCAGGCAGGCAGGAGGTGGCCGGCGCGTCGGCGGCGCTCGCCACCGAGCTGCTTCGTGCGCTCGCACGGTGAAGAAGACGGGCGTGCCCCTGGTGGGCTGGGCCGTGCTGGGCCAGGCAGGTAAGTGGGCTCAGGTAGGTCTCTGCTTCCTCCTTTTTTTCTATTTTCTTTCTGTTTCATTTCTTTTGCAACTTTGTTGAATTAATAAAAATGCCAGAACATTTTTATAGCTCATAAAACTAGTCATGCCCACTGTATATAAAATGAACAGTATGGAACATTTTAGTTTATGATTATTTGGGCACACAAAATATTTTATAACATTTAAATGCCCAAATGCAATTACAATATGAATTAATCCAGAGACCTATGGATGTCCTAGAAAATTGTGCACCATTTTTGGCAGAGGTTTAAGACCAAGGCAAAAATGATGAACATTTTTGAAGGGCATTTTGGGTACATTGGAAAAGATTTTATCAGGCCCTAGTTGTTAGAAGAGGGGTGCTGGGGTTTCTGTCATTCCCATTTCAAGTTTCTGTGGAAAGTAAACATGATGCACACTCTAGCTAGTCCTAATGCAAGCACTGACTAGGGATGTGACAAAGCTCTAGAACCTATCAGAAGAGATTCTTGGCTTCTTGTATGGGCTCTTGTCAGAGTCAAAGAAGGTGTTGTTCGCTCTGAAGTTGTGCACACTAAATGAACCTTGTGTAGTTGCAGTGCTTGGAAGCCTAGGCAATCTGGTCTTGGAATTCAGTGTCTGAGGCCTACGCTCCACGTGATATTCATATTGTGGGCCTAGGGCAGCAGGAGGCGTCAGTATTGGCCATCTTACAGTTACAAGCTCATCTGCTTGATTGAAGGCTTGGGCCATGGTGTGAGGCACAGGGGGAGGAATAATCACTTCAGGGGCAGCGATGACTTCACGCTGCACAATATCTTCAGCCATGACAGTGTCATTGGCTTCAGTGTTCATTGGAGGGGCAGTCACATTTGCTTCACCTTCAGTAGCGCCAAGAAGAGGGGACTCATGCACAACAGAATCTTGAGGAGTGCGTTCTTGCATGACAGGCACTTCTTCTTCTTCTTGTACAACAGTTTCTTGGAGAGGGGGAGTGACTTCACAAGTTTCTTCCTTTTCTTCATCGGCTGATGCAGCCAGAATATCTTCAGCCGCCTTGGTGTCAGATTCAGGAGCAGACCCTGAAGGAAAGACATCAGGAAACACTTGACGTGCCACTGAAGTTGAGTTTTGTACTTCATCTTTAGGAATGCTGGACATGGAGGCTTGAGGCCTGAGACCTTTGTGAAGCCTTCGAAACTTGGGCGACGCTATTGGTGAAGCATTAATCTGCTCCATGTCTTCTTCTGGTGTTGCTGTGGAAGTCTCGAGTACCGGAGTGGTAACAAGAGACGGCGGAGTGCGAGGAGTGCCTTCATGTAAGGGGGTGTTTGGGGGTTGCTCTTCCCAAACTTCATCTTGAGCAATTGGCATTATGGGATGACCAATGCTTATGAGCTCACTGCTCGTTTGAGCAGGTGACTGAGCAGGTTGGGGTTCAAGCTGAGGAAGGACTTCATCGTCACCAACATTGTCATCATGACCAATGTATTCAGCTGCAGGAGAGTTAGCAGCTGGAATCTCTTTAGTCTTATGAGCCTCTGAGGTAGCGGGCTCATGGATAACAAGACGACACTCATGGTTGGAGGAGGCAGGCAGGGTAACAGAAATGGGTTCAACAACCAGCGGTTCTGTGGAGGAGACGCGAGGCTGATGTGAATTCTTTGAAGCTTTTGTCTTCTGCTTCTTCTTGGAAGGAGCAGCATCAGAGGCATCAAGGTGCTTGCATTTCTTAGCTTCAGCTTCAGCCTGCCTGGTCTTCTTTTGATCACAAGCTGCTGATGGGACCTTTGGCTTCGAGCCATTCATGCTGATAGGGAAGACAATGCTGGGTCTTTCCTGGCTTGGAGATTCAGTGTCTTCAGCAGTAGGCTTCTTCTTCTTTGGCTTCTTGGTGGTCAACTTGGGGTGAATATCTGGGCGTCCAAGAGCTTTTCTCTTCATAGCTTCATTGTGGGCTTGGACGCATTTCTCAACATAGTGCTTGAGATGTTCCCTGGAGCCCCTTGCAACATGACGGCGCTTCACGAATTCAGCCTTGAGGTCTGTCATCATGGTTTTGACGTTTTGAACTTCTTGGGCACTGAGGCTTGCCATATGCTTCTTGAACAGAGCCTTCTCATGATTAATTATGTTCTTTTGCTCGATAACCTTCTGTGCAACAGTCAGTTCTTGAGCAATATAACCTTGAAAGGTCACACCGATACCAATGGGAAGCTGAATATCATCAAGTGAAAGAGATGTATCTTCAAACCATTCATCGATGAAGTTATGGATGATATCAGCGTCAAAGAGAGGCAAATCATTGAAGCTTTCTGCATGTTGCTTGCTCTTGATTAGCATTTCCAGGGCATCATCAGCAAGATCTTCAACACTCGACAGATCTATGATGTCATCATCATTGCGTAGTATGCTGCCTGGAGTGAGTCCTTGACCAGATGGCTTCACTAGCTGCTTAGACCATTGAGAGATGCGAGAGTGATCCTCAGACTGCACACTGGATTCAGGAGGTACATTTTTCAAGGACTTCACACTTCAAGCTTTTGGGTCAGCAGTAGATTTAGAAGCCTTTGACTTCTTCTTGGGCTTCACAGACCCAGGAACAGATTCAGGTTCCATGTCTTCAGCAACATCTTCCATAGTTGCCCTTTGAGCAGCAATGTGGGATAGCAGTCCATCAAGGCCATTGAAGGGGCCAACACAATTTTCATTGGCTTCGCGTGTTCCATCAGACCGGGGCCGAGATGGGCTAGGATTGAAGTTAATGCCCAATTCCTTACTGTTCTGGGTTGGAGAGTTCTTGGCAAATTTGTAGTTTTCTTCAAACAATTCGTCATCACGACACCATCGAAGACTAGATGGGTCAGCATCTGAAGGCATTTGTCCCTTGACTATGCACGGACAAAAGTTTTTGACAACGGCTTCAGACATAGTCTTGGGTTCAAGCTTCTTGTACATGATATCACCCCATGGAGGGCGAATGGCGTTCTTGGAAGCGTACTCATGAGTCACAAATCTATACAGAAACCATTGTTCTGCCCAATATCTTCGTATCCATTGGATTCAATATTTGCATTCTCCACAGGTCTCTTCTGGGTCAGACTTGTACATGGCGAACAGATCTGGAGGAAGATCTTTGGCAGTGTCAGTACGTCTCTGTCTGCCACCTTTCTTTGACTGTTTTTCAGACGCCATTGGATTCAGACAAAAAGGCTTCACAAATTAGTTTATCTTCCAACGACTGGTCAGACAGGAACTGGCTTCAAGAGATTCAATGTGACGCTGTAAGAATTCTGTAAATGAATGCAGACTATGAGAACAAAGGGATTCTCCCACGGACATGTACATGTGACAGCATTAGAGATGCGAGGGAAGGGGAAGAGGTCATATGCATTCTCAGAAGATTTTGAAGATAAATCCGGTTTGAAGACATTGACCTCATAGTGCGAAGACATTCACTTATATGGAGTGAGTTGGTTCCAGATTTGTACGAATCCAAGAATAGGTACAAGTGAGGAATCTAACTAGCAGTGAAGCATAAGTGAATATACTTGCATGATATGAGAGAAGGATACAGAAAGAAATAGCTCTCTGATGTACAGAAAACCACTTGTGGTGAAGTTGCATGATTTCAATGGATCAAAACAACGGTAAAAAAAGAGATCTATTTACCGCACTGAAGAACTGCTAGACGGGAAGAGATGGATGCCGAGCAGATCGATCTTCTGTGCCCTAACTTGGCGGCGGAAGACACCTACGGCGACGGCGGAGAGACGAGGTCCGCGGCCGGCGGGAAGACGGTGTCGAAGAAGTTGCGGCAGCTAAGCGCTTCGTCTCCGGCATCGACTAGAGCTAGCGGAGGCGCTGGGGTTGAGCGAGATGGCGAGAGGTGGGAGTAGAAATTATGACCGCGAGGGAGGAGTATTTATAAGGAGAGATGGTGGCGCAGTGCAATTACGCAAGTTCCCCTGGCGGTTCACATCTGAATGACACGTGGAAAGCATGCAACTTATGGAGAGTTGAGCCACGATCCCACGCACGCCTGGTTGTCGGATGGGCATTTCGGTTTCTCCGGTTTTGGGGCAAAAATGATACGGCATTGAAAACGGATTTAATTGAGTGTCTCTATATCTTCAGTTGACAAGGACACAGTGAAGACATTCAACAAGTGTCAACTGAATGCATATGAAGAGATAGAGAGAGTTGGAGAGATTAAGCACGGAGAGGGTTAGGGTCCGATCACATTCACTTAGATCAAAAAGTTTGAATACATACCTATAAGTGAATGTTGCAGAGGACAGAACACCTATATATATTTATATATAGGTGTATTGCACTCTTACTGCAACACAGAGACGAGTGAACTTCATGTTGAAAAAACTGTACGTGTTGTTTTTTCGGTACCTTTTTTCTCTAGTTTTTTAACCGTTTGTCGAAACAATGCGTGTAATATACCGTTGAAAAGGTATGGATTATGCGCTACTTCACCATGTTGAACACTTTTCGAGATTCCGCACGGTTTAAGAGCAGTTTTGAAAACGGTGCGATCGACAAATAATGGCAGCGAGCATTTTTTTTGCGTTTTTTTCTAAACCGCTCGTCGGAATGAAGCATATGATACACCGTTGGAAAGATATCGCCGGCGTGCATCTTTTTCATATATAATTTTTTGTCTAATTCTTTACGGTTTAAAAGCAGTTTCAAATTTACTAAATCGCGGAATTCTGTTTTTTCGAATTTTTTCAAATTTTCGGTACTGTTTTCACACCAGTTTTCTAACCGTTTGTCGAAACAAGGTGTGTAATATACTATTGAAAAGCTATGGAGGAGGCGCAATTTTCATATGTTGAAATGTTTTTGAGATTCCTTAAGGTTTTTAGTTAATTTTGAAAATCGTGTGGTTGACTACGAAGGGCAGCAGCAGTTTTTGGCGAAATTTTTACAAACCGATGGTTGAAATGATTCAATATATACGCCGTTGGAAAGATATCGACGAGACGCAACTTTTTAATGTAGAACACTCTCTCTAAATCCTTTTGGTTTAAGAGCAGTTTTGAAATTACCAAAATGCGGATACTCTGTTTTTTCGTGACACCAAAATCAATGCGTGTACTGCATCAAATAGAAGAATGCACTGCTTCAGACGAAAAACCGCACTACATCGAATGAGGAAGCGCACTT
Source organism: Secale cereale (assembly GCA_902687465.1). NCBI lineage: Eukaryota > Viridiplantae > Streptophyta > Magnoliopsida > Poales > Poaceae > Secale > Secale cereale. The sequence goes on from LR738714.1 coordinate 224,335,624, forward strand.
CATGATTTCGTTTGTCAGACGTAAAATATTTCAAGACGAGCGAGTGAATCCACTTCACGTCAAATATAAGTGAATCGCAATAGTATGGAGAAGTGAACCTCATTACTTTTTTATCGTTTAAATGACATTTTTTGCACTTCACAATGTAGGTAGTGAACCGCGACACATACCAAAAGTAACCGCATTACTTTTTTTATTTTGCCTATTTTTGTGTTTTTACTTTTTGGGTCTAAGTGAACCGCAAGACTCTTCCAAATGAGCCGCAAGCACTCTCGAAAGTGAACCACACTACTCTTTTTTAGTATTTTAAACTTCTTCAACGAACACAACATAAACATTTGCAAATACATTTTTTTAAATGAAGTGTACTACAAAGTCCTTCGGAGCGGACTTTTTTAAAGACGGAGTGCACTGCATTTTTCTTTTTGTTTCTTCTCTACAGAGTTTTGGTTTTCCCATAGGTTTTAAAATGAAATATGCACTGCGGGGACGAGGCAAGAGGACTGCATTTGTTGTTGGCACGCTACATATTACACACAAGCATTCATCCATATCCATTTTCTACTCTCATTTCTTATGTGCATTTTCTCAAACAACCAAATGAACTTATTTTTAAGGAACGGTGATGCTCCCTTCTCCTTCGCTACTGAGTGCACATCAAATAAGCTGAGAAGACATTTGGTCACTGAATTTTTTTGGGCAACAGAACACAAGTTAGTTCATTTTTCATTTGTGCGTGTCGGAAGCGAGAGTCGAACTTCACTCTGTTACCAACCGCCCTGCAGCAAAACAAAAAATTTGAATCAAAAAAGTCAACAAAAGCGGGATTGAAGTGCGCGAGCTCCCCCCACGAGAGCACCTCCTCTGTCCCTCCGGCGAATTGCAAACGGCAGCATCGCCAACTACAGAGAGGGGCTACTCAACTGCACGCCATGCGAGGGATGAATACACGGGCAGAGCGGGATGGAGACAATCAGCCGACGAAGCAAACACTGATGAAGCGAACTGCACTCAAATGAAAAGAGGTCCGGGCGAAGAATCCGATCTCTGGAAAACAGCAGAAACAATCATGCAAACAACCACTCTGAAACTGCACGTCGGCAGGCCGCGAGCTTACCCCTGCTGTAGATGTGGGCTGCAGCATACTCCGGCCATGTGGGCTGCAGCCTATATGACGGCGCAAACTGGTGGAGGACTTGCAGCGTGGCCATGTGTGCACTGGACGCGGTAGAGGAGGGCGGGATGGCGTTGACTCGGGCACCAGTGTGCACTGCCACCATGGAGGGGCCGCCGGTGGAGGCAGATACAAAGGGGAGGGAGGCATCGGCGAGTGGATCATGCCGCCCTCCCTTGCCCCGCGCGTTCTACCTAGGTCACAGGGACCGGTGCATCTCAATCCCCGTGTGTGCGCTGCTGCTCCATGGCTCAAGAGTAGGGGGCGGACTGGTTCAGCACCGCATGGATTGATGGGATCCGCCGCGCCGGGAAGGCTCATGAGAGGAACCCCTGGAGGTTAGTGGTGGGCTGGTGGTGGCGGGGATCGAGGGCCCCGGCCATGGCGCTCCACTCGGATCTGAAGACGGGGGACGACATGGAGGAACAGGGGTCGCCAGGGACCCCTTCTAGGAGGCCGGTGAGGTGCGGTGGGAGGGGAGGGCCGAGGCGCGCCGGCCGGCGGCGGGGGATGGTGTTGGAGATCGGGGATGATGAAGGTGGGGAAGTAGGTGGGGCACCAGAGCCGGCCTGGCGGTGGGAGGCCGAGTTGGGGTCCGTCATGGGGATGAGTGGGGGGAGGGTGGCAGGTGGTAGGTGGGTTGGATTGAGGGTGTTAG
>LR738714.1:224338572-224451410 GCA_902687465.1 Secale cereale
ATATATATATATATATATATATATATATATATATATATATATACTAGTGCAAATGCCCGTGCGTTGCAACGGGCAAAAAAATTAATAGAACCAGCTTTGTGTGTCATTCCGCAACATTTCTTATAGAATGAATGCAACTCTAGCAAATATGTCCGTCCGTTGCTATGGATTGATTTAATTTCTATGGATTGATTTATAGAATTTCACTATTGGAAATCAGCTTTCTCTAACCATCATAAAGTTGCGATAACGATAGTCATCAGATCAATTTAGTATCACCGCCAGCACACGATACAATGCTCAATTCATCATACGCCACCTCTCATCCCCTCTATGTAATACATATTTTGATTTTTTGAGCCATTCCGTAGGTGCATGATGGATGAGGGACATATTTTCTTATGTGTTCAAGCATAGTACAGTAGCAGGAACGTACATTTCGTGCTCAAATATATCCAACTACTGAAGAATGAACCAAATAGGGGACAATCTTATGTTCAAGCATGAATTGTACAGTGGAAAAATAAATAAGGTAAGAGCACACATATGTTTCTTCCACCAGGTCAGCAAGCCTTTCAATGATGCTTCAGCACACATATGTCCTCACAAACAAGAGGGCAGAAAACACAAAGTAAATTACCAAGCCACAAGAGTAGGGCGTTTTGGAGCTCGGCCTCCATGGAGGCTGGATTTTTTGAAAAAAATCAAAATTCGCACTTTTCAGTTTCAAAAAATCATACAAGTAAACAAGCATGTTATGTGTATGTATGTAAAATTTCAGGATGAAATACCCTAAAATGCGATATGTGCAAAAAAGACAAATTCATGGACTTTGAGGATGAATAGTGCATCTACTAAAAAGCCTCAGATTTGTTCTTTTTGTGTAGCACTCATTTTAAGGTGTTTCGTCCTGAAAATTTACACACATATGCTTTATGTCTCTAAGTATGTGTGTATTTAAAAAAAATGAAACGTGAAAATTTGAATTTTGATCAAGTCAAACTCAGGCTCCATGGAGCCCGAGCTCTAAAGAGCATTTTCGAAGCCACAACAACTATTTAAGCCACTCCCACCTGCTGGGTCATTTCTTTGAAAAAAATCGGTGTGAACATTGTCATCCTCTTGGGCAGCAGATAGCAGTAAATGGGAAAGCAAGCAAGTGTGCATGCAGGCGCAACATGCATTCCCGACGAGTACATTACCTACTCCTCCTTGTGTTCCCCATCATTACCTTAGCTTGTGATCAATAATTGGTTGTTGCTGCTATATGTTGCTACCGACTGCCATAGCTAAAAGGGGATCAACAAATCCACACAGAATTCAGTCTCTTATAAGGCAACAAATCCAGAGATTGTACACGGAATTGTATCAATGATAAACTGAAAAAATTATCACATAATTGCTGCACAAATAGTGGTAACTTACTGTAACTTTCTATGTATAATGCTGCAGATTTATTTTGTGTTTAGAGTAATTTTTTCAGAGTTGGCTAACCTAAGATCCAAATATGAACAATTAGTGGAAATACCTATCTTAGCCCTCTTTGACAAATCAATTGTGATAATATCTCAAGTTTTAGTAGAAAATGAGAAAAACATTGTCAACTGGTAGGTTTCAGTACTCTATTACTCTGAAGTCTAGACTCTCAAGCACTGAAATCAGCAGGCATACAACACAAACAAACAATGGGTCTGCTAAAATGTAACTAATGAAAAATACAAAATTTAGATGCTTCACAAAGTGATCAAACACGATCTATTGCACCAATTTCACAGTAGATTGAAATTAACTGATCATGCACATATTGCATGTTACACATTAGCTCAACGAGACAGTTACTCTAGGGGGCACTATACATTTTTTGATAAAATTGAATTGGGAATAATTTTCTCATGTCAGGTTGCAGGTTGTAATAAGGTCCATAAAGCGTAAAACAATGACCCCGTTACACATCAATTACATCAGACGCCCTAATAACTCGATGGCTATAGCTAGGTAAGCTAATCCCAGCTTGAACTGATTACCTAGCTGCTAGCCGGTATGTTAATATAAATGATGGACAATAATCTGATGGTTTTACAAAAAAGGAAATATAAATTAAGATCTTGGTGAACAAAATATAAAATTATGATCTTGGCGAATATTATATGGTTCAACACCATTTATGTCCTATGATCCTTATGCACAGTAGTTAGACCTTTTTAGTATCAAGGCAAAAAAAGTATAAAGACACATGATTTATTGGCGAGTAAATGTCATAAAAATAACTTGCCATCCATTTCTAGATGTTAAACCCAGGAAATACAAGAGGTAATTGATTGACCGTCAGACAACTTGGCACCTATATGAATATCCGGCACAAAAGTTGTGAAGTGTTCGCTAGCTACCCAGAATTTGCTGCCACATTTGAACAATTTGACCTTTTTCTTGCGGGGAAGAACAATTTGATTGTTGACATGATAAATTTAAAGACCCCCAAAAAAAGCAAACATAACACCTCTATATAGCATATATGTATTCCAAAGAGGATGGATCAAATGGGCCGTCCACATGAGTATATATGTCCGCAACGTCAAGCGGCGCTGCCATGAGCACGCGAGGCCATGGGCGGCGGCCAGACGTCTGAGTTGACGAGGCATGCTGGCTCCACTATTATGGCTTATGTTCAGTTTGCATTTCATTTTCAGTTAAAAATGAGATGATTAGAGAGTAAAATAAATTGCGCCATGATGCATGGTTCACTTACCACCTTGGTACCTCCACCCAGTTGTCCATCTGGCCAGCTCACTGCCCATGTTCCGTTATTCATCACGCTTTATTTTGTAGATTGGTCATTAGTTGCAAAAAATAGCGTACTAAATTCTGTATCAGTGAACACGAAATGAAAAAGGTGATCGATAACATAGGGGTAAGATGTGAAAGGGGTGAATAAGGAACCACGTCAGTACACAACTCATGCTTAAAATAACTCCAAGTCATCTCCCTTATTTTAGCGTCGCCACCATCATCCGAACCACACCACTACCACGACATAATCCTGCCCTAGTCAATCTTCATGCTCATACAGAAATTACATGTGAATAGAATTACATCAACAAATATAGGATGTAAGAAAGCACTTTCAGCTTCACATGGGTCAAGCAAGTATCGACTGTATCATAATGTTACCATTCATTGTATTATGCTTTAGTTCCAAGAACTCAGATGCATCAACTTGATGCCTTTGTTTGAAATAAGAAGAGAACTCAGATGCATGAGTTGCCTTCCTCTGCTCTTGTTGTCGATGTACAATAAGAACACACAGAATGTAAAGCCCCATTTCAGAGACATGAAAGGACTAATAATACTGTAGTGGCATATGTCAAATAGCTATGCTGTAGGTACATTTGTACATGACCTAAATAAAGTAGAATGCTTTCAGATTTGAGTACACAACCAAATTAAAACTATTCACTATCATTATCACAATACAGTTGGGGTTGGTGGCATAGAATTCAAGTGGAGAAATTTCTTTTCAGTTCTCAATCGGTAGAGTGGAGTCTATTATATTGGTAGTTTTGCCTACTATTGCCTCTTCGATGTTCTTCTGCAGGCAAGAGTGAAATGCCATATTGTCTGCCTAGTTGACCAAAACATGAACAACAGTGTCCAGGTCATCAGTGGAAGAACCTGCATATTCTGTAAGAAAATATCAATAGGGCAATATATTTGTATACTATAGATATTATTAAGTCCTATAGTAATCAAATTTCTAAATTGCACATCATGTAACTTCAATGAGTATGTAACAGTAAAAAAATCCTATTTTGAAGACAAATCTCAAGAGTCGATTTGTTGGCTTTCATGTTGGAGTTGCAGGTAAGAATCAGTAAGAGAGCACGGCCGGTCTAGCAGATGTGAAGGAGACTGACCTTGGGCTGGTGGTGCGGGTGTAGCCGCAGCATTCGCGGCCTCAGGGCACTCCACCAGGCATCATAGGAAGGGGAGGGCTCTACGCCGTCGTGTGCCTAGCCGTCGACGCCACCGTAGTCGGAGGGTGGTCCTAGAAGATGAGCGTCTCGCACCTGTAGCAGGATTCGCGCCGCCGCACCGGATCCCTCCGTCCTCCGTCTCCCGGCTACGGCGAGCTCCTTCCTACGTCGCCGCACCGGTCCTCCTTTGCCCCTTCTTCTCTCCCTCACCTCCTTGTCTCCTCTCTGCCCAAGAGCCATGGACACCATGGATTCGCCCAGGAAACCGAGCTCCGCCCTTCCTCGACGTCACCGGCGATCCCCGTCGCGCCTCCCACCTCCGGATCCACCCCCGATCTGCATCGCGCCGTCGCGTTGACCTGGCCCTGACTAATAAAACCAGACTTTTGGACTCTGGACCGCGGGTTGAAAATACCAAATTACAGGGTCATTTTTGTAAAAGCGAAACATTTTCTTAAATTAGCCACATAAAAAGGGACCGCGGGTTGATTGTGAAAAACTACAGGGACGTTTCTGCAAAAACGCTGTGATGGTGAACCCGAGAGACTCAATCCATGCTTTATTATTAGGTAAAGATATATATATATATATATATATATATATATATATATCAGAGAAACCAAACAAATCAACATTGAGAAGATGAGTCTTGAAGACAAACCAAGTAAGAAGATAATGCTGTCATGACGCCAAATGAAAACTTCAAGAAGGTTTGGTGGTGACGTTACCCACCATATAGGAAGTATTAGACCAGGACACGGCGCACAATTATCGTGGCGCTCCAGAGTCGAATTCCACATTAATGTATTCACACTCAGAGTGTAAGTCTTCATGAGTTGAAGACATACGTTACTTCATGTGTTGCACATCTAAGTCATCAAAATTCATAAGCGTTAGGATGTCTGTCCAATCACATGAAATTTGACGATTCTAGGATATTTAGCTCACACCGCAGCTTGCAAAACGTTTTCTCATCCAAGGGCTTAGTGAAGATATCTACCAGTTGCTCTTCGTTGTTGACATGTATGATTTCAATGTCCTTCTTGATCACATGATCTCTGAGAAAGTGCTGATGAATCTCAATGTGCTTTGTCTTCGAGTGCTGAACGGGATTGTGAGCAATCTTGATGGCGCTTTCATTATCACAGAAGAGAGGCACCTTCACCATGTTGATGCCATACTCCTTAAGAGTTTGTTTCATCCAGAGAAGCTGAGCGCAACAGGATCCAGCAGCAATGTATTCAGCTTCAGCGGTGGAGAGAGACACTGAGTTCTGCTTCTTTGAAGACCAACAGATAAGAGATCATCCAAGAAAGTGACATGTGCCTGATGTGGACTTGCGACCAACTTTGTCATCAGCATAGTCAGCATCTGAGGATCCAACAAGATCAAATATACAGCCCTTTGGATACCATAATCCTAGTGTTGGAGTGTGAGCCAAGTATCGAAGAATTCGCTTCACAGCTAGGTGATGTGATTCCTTTGGTGCCGCTTGGAATCGGGCACACATGCAAACGCTAAGCATTATATCAGGCTTAGATGCACATAAGTAGAGTAAAGAACCAATCATGGAGCAGTATACCTTTTGATCGAACTCTTTACCATTGTCGTCGGAGCCCAATTGACCTTTGGTTGGCATTGGCATCGTGTACCCTTTGCAATCTTGCATTCCAAACTTTTTCAGGCAATCTTTGAGGTATTTCTCTTGAGATATGAAGATGCCATTCTTCTGTTGACGAATTTGGAGACCAAGGAAGAACTTCAGGTCACCCATCATGGACATCTGATATTGCTCTTGCATCATGTATCCAAACTCATCACTGTATCTTTTGTTAGTGCATCCGAAGATAATGTCATCCACATAGATTTGGCATACGAACAATTCTCCATCATATGTCTTCATGAAGAGTGTGGGATCTAGTGAGCCAGGTTTGAAGCCTTTGCTCTTCAAGAAGTCTTTGAGTGTGTCATACCACGCATGAGGTGCTTGTTTGAGGCCATACAGTGCCATGTTGAGCTTGTAAACCATGTCAGGGCGCTTTGGGTCTTCGAAGCCAGGAGGTTACACTACAAAAAAAGACACAGCCGTGACATTTTGGGCCGAACGAAACATTTTTCTGTCATACTTATGACACTTCTATGAAAATAATTGTGACAAACACGGTATCATCATAGATGTGGTGGGGTGCTACTTCTATGACAAAAAACCATGACAGAAAATGGGCTTTTAGTCTTGGGCGGGCCGGAGACGCAGTTGCATGACATTCTTTGGGTCGTCCATGACGGAAAAACCGTGGTAGAAGCGAGGGTGAGGAAAATATCGGGGTGTTCCTGGTTACGGTGGGTGGTCGGGGCCGAGCGATGCACATTTCTCTTGTACACGCACGCGCGTGGGTGCGAGGCATTGGGCTCTAACTGAACCCGAGCGAGGCGTTGGGCTCTAACTGAACCCGAGCGATTGCACTGCAGGCTACGCGTTACTGAACCCGAGCGATCTATCGATGGCTGTTAACTGAACCCGATCGAGCGATTCCTTCGCTACTGCTGCTAACTGAAGCTGATCGATGCTACCTCTGCATGAATAGTGAGCGTTGCTGGGGGGTTTAGATGAACAGTTCTCGGTGGGGGTGGCTGAACAGGACCCCGATCAATCGAGCCGGTTGGGGCTGCATGAACAGGACCCCGTGGAGGACTGGATGAACAGGACCACCCCGTGGAGGGCTGGATGAACAGTAGACGATGGAGGGCTGGATGAACAGTACCGCGTGGAGGGGTGGTTGAACAGTAGCCGCTAGAGTAGCGCGCAGTGGAGGCTGAACAGTCGCAGGTGGAGGCAGGAGGAGGTCGACGGTGGATGAACAGTAGCCCATGGAGGCTGGAGGGGGTCGACGGTGGAGATGAACAGTATACCGTGGAGTCCTGTTTTGCGATACGCCACACCCCTCCCGATGAACAGGACCCCCGTTTCGATCATAGCGCTCCAACACAAATCTGTTTCCTCCGTTTTGTTGTACGCCACACCCCTCCTGATGAACAGGACCCCCGTTTCGACCGTAGCGCTCCAACACAAGTCCGTTTCCTCTGTTTTGCGGTACGCCACACCCCTCCCGATCAACAGGACCGTCGTTTCGACCATAGGAGGTCTGTTTCCTCCGTTTTGCGGTACGCCAAACCCCTCCCGATGAACAAGATCCTGTTTCGACCATGGTCGGTCGAACACAAGGCTGTTTCCTCTGTTCTACGATACGCCAGGCCTCGTTTCCATCGGCTGTTCCGTCCAAGCCCTCCTGATGAACACGACGACACATTTCGTTCCGACCCAGCCGATTGGCTCCCCATGAACACGACGACGACGTTGTTTCTCCGTTCCGACCCAGCCACGTACACGAGCCCTAGCCGTACGTATGCGCGAGTAGGCATTCGAGACCCTGCCCATATGTACATATGTGGCCGTATTTTCTTTCTTGCACATTGTCCGCTATACGTACGTGTACATACTACGTGCGCGCCTCTAGTACGACACATGCGCGCCTCTACATCGACCAGTATGTACATACACGTTCGCGACCAGAATGACAACGCTACGTACGCTTCGACCAGGTGGGTCCCGACTGTCAGGCACTTCCTTGCTTGCGAAGATGTAACTGGTGCGTCCCAGCAGTCAGGGGGGCGAATCGTTTTAATTTTTACCCGGACGCACTTCCTTGCGTGCGAAGATGTAGCCGGTGGGTCCCAGCAGTCAGGGGGAAAGGTTTTTTTGCAAAATACGATGGCCCGTCCGGTGGGTCCCCGCTGTCAGGTGGAGGAAAAATTATTTTCCGCGTAATAAGGAGGTACTTCCTTGCTGCGACCGTGGACCCGGCTTTCGGCCTCTCCACGTACATTACTCTTCCGATGGAAGTCGGTCGTTGACCACATTGACCACGCCGCGCCGAGAGCACCAAGGCGGTGGACGACGGCGAGGCCTAGGAAGGGGACGACGCGGAGCCTGGGAAGACGCGGCAGTGGATGCCCACGCGGACAGAAGTACGAGGGTTCACTGGTTCGGCTGCGGTGTGAGGCTGCCGTTGCCGCAGAATAACAGGGGGTGTGGTTGAGTAGAGCGATGGCCTGGCCATCGGTGGGAGTAGTAGGCTGCGGTGAGGCCTTCGCGGCATCGCAGCCGGCCACGGGAGGCAGGAGCCCGAGGCACGACCGGCGCTGGTTTGGGCGGCTAGAGCAAGAAGACCAGAGGTTGAAGAAGCACTACGGCCGTTGGATGGACATCGTATGGTCAATGGAGCTAAAATCGTGCATATTGACTAAGTTGACAAAGCCCTTCGTCCCCGTCAACTTAGTAGGCCCACAAGTCAGCCTCCCACTATACTGGATCCCAGCTAGCAGGGGGAGTATTCATTTTTTTGTGCGTAATAAGGAGGCACTTCCGGTGGGGCCGAGCTGACAGCGGGGCGGATGTTTTTTTCGTGAAATACGATGGACCGTCTGATGGGTCCCAGCAGTCAGGGGGGAAAAAATTTTCGCCAAATACGGTGGCCCATCCGGTGGGTCCCTGCTATCAGGTGGAGGAATAATTATTTTCCGCATAATAAGGAGGCACTTCCTTGCGGCTGCCGTGGACCCAGCTGTCAGCCTCTCCACGACAGTACTCTTCCGATTAAGTCGTTCCTTGACCACGTTGACCAGGGCACACCGAGAGCACCAGGGTGGTGGATGATGGCGAGGCCTAGAAAGGGGACGATGCGGAGACGGGGAAGACGCGGCAGTGCATGCGCACGCGGAGAGGAGTACGAGGGTTCATTGGTTCGGCTGCGATGTGAGGTTGTCGTCGCCGTAGAATAACAGGGGGTATGGGTGAGTAGAGGGATGGCCTAGCCAGCGGTGGGAGTAGTAGGGGCGGGGAGGCCACCTCGGCATCGCAGCCGGCCACGGGAGGCAGGAGCATGAGGCACGACCGGCGCTGGTTTGGGCGGCTGGAGCAAGAAGACCAGTGGTTGAAGAAGCACTATGGCCATTGGATGGACATCGTACGGTGAATGGAGCTAGAATCGTGCATATTGACTAAGTTGACAAAGCCCTCCATCCCCGTCAACTTAGTAGGCCCACAAGTCAGCCTCCCACTATACTGGGTCCCAGCTAGCAGGGGGGTATTCTTTTTTTTGTGCGTAATAAGGAGGCACTTCAGGTGGATCCAAGCTGACAGCGGGGGGGGGGGGAACGTTTTTTTCGCGAAATACGGTGGACCGTCCGATGGGTCCCAGCAGTCAGGGGGGAACGTTTTTTCGCCAAATACGATGGCCGTCCAGTGGATCCTTGCTATCAGGTGGAGGAATAATTATTTTTCGCGTAATAAGGAGGCACTTCCTTGCGGCTGCCGTGGACCCAGCTGTCAACCTCTCCATGACAGTACTCTTCTGATTAAGTCGTTCCTTGACCATGTTGACCAGGCCGCGCTGAGAGCACCAGGGTGGTGGATGATGGCGAGGCCTAGGAAGGGGACGACGCGGAGACGGGGAAGACGCGGTAGTGGATGCCCACGCGGAGAGGAGTACGAGGGTTCACTGGTTCGGCTGCGGTGTGAGGTTGCCGTCGCCGCAGAATAACAGGGGGTGTGGGTGAGTAGAGGGATGGCCTAGCCAGCTGTGGGAGTAGTAGGGGGCGGGGAGGCCTCTGCGGCATCGCAAACGGCCATGGGAGGCAGGACCACGAGGCACGACAGGCGCTGGTTTGGGCGGCTGGAGCAAGAAGACCAGAGGTTGAAGAAGCACTATGGCCATTGCATGGACATCGTATGGTCAATGGAGCTAGAATCGTGCATATTGACTAAGTTGACAAAGCCCTCCGTCCCAGTCAACTTAGTAGGCCCACAAGTTAGCCTCCCACTATACTGGGTCCCAGCTAGTAGGGGGAGTATTCATTTTTTTGTACGTAATAAGGAGGCACTTCCGGTGGGTCTGAGCTGACAGCGGGGGGAACATTTTTTTCACGAAATATGGTGGCCCGTCCGGTGGGTCCCAGCAGTCAGGGGGGAAACGTTTTTTCGCCAAATACGGTGGTCCGTCCGGTGGGTCCCTGCTGTCAGGTGGAGGAATAATTAGTTTCCGCGTAATAAGGAGACACTTCCTTGCGGCTGCCGTGGACCCAGCTATCAGCCTCTCCATGACAGTACTCTTCTGATGGAAGTCGTTCCTTGACCATGTTGACCACGTCGCGCCGAGAGTACTAGGGCGGTGGACGACGGCGAGGTCTAGGGAGGGGACGGCGTGGAGCCGGGGAAGACGTGGCAGTGGATGCCCACACGGAGAGGAGTACGAGGGTTCACTGGTTCGGCTGCGGTGTGAGGCTGCCGTCACCGCAGAATAACAGGGGGTGTGGGTGAGTAGAGGGATGCCCTTGCCAGCGGTGGGAGTAGTAGGGGCGGTGAGGCCTACATAGGAGGCATGCACGGTAGGACAACTGTCGGGGGAAACTGTCCGCCACGAACACCTATGGGACCGGAGCCCCTTGTCTGTGCGGTACGAGGGCGGAGGGAGCACGAAGAGCAGATCGTAGCGAGCACGCGGGCAGTTTTACCCAGGTTCGGGCCGCGGTAGACGCGTAAAACCCTACTCCTGCTTTGTTGTGTATTGAGTTTGAGTGATCGGGAGCTTGAAGAAGCAGCTACACCGAGCGTGAGAGTGATCTAGGTTCCGAACCCCCTCCACATTGTGCATGGGCCTCCTTTTATAGTGCAAGGGGTCACCGACAGGTGTCAACGTAGGAGAAAGGGGTAAAAACGTAAAAAAGGTGGTAGTTGTAACAGTGCGGGAACAGTGGAGCTACAGTGCAGAACAGTGGTCTATACCTACTTTGACAGTGGGGGACAAGGGCATTTAATGCCCGTCGCCGTCGACCCCAAAAGCTCCCGCCTTTGCGTCTCCGTCTGCCACGGCGATGGATCCACCACCGTGGAGTGCCACCGTGTCCCCCAGGCTGCACAGCCATCCGCCACGCGTCCCTGGATAGGCCCCAGGGCGACGCGTGGACCGACGAGCTGGAGCGCGGGCACACAGCGCAGCCTTCCCGGCAAGCACCTTGCCGGGGCCTTGATCTTGCCGGGCCCGGGAGCTTGTCGGGCTCTGAAGCTTGTCGCTCCCCGGGCCCTCGCCGGATCTTCTAGTCTTCCTGGCAAGCTCCTCTTGCCAGGGCCTTGTGCTAGTGAGGTAATCTTGAGCCTGGTACGGCCTTCCCGGCAAGCTCCTCTTGCCGGGGTCTCGATCTTCTGTCTTGTATACTTTGTTTTTGAATGGTTTGATAGGGAGCAGGAAGGTCTCCGGCGAGCACGCGGCAAACCCTGCCGCGGGAAGCTGCAACTGCCCGTGCACAAGTTGGGGTACTGAGGTACCCCTACCTTAGTACACCGACAGGAGCCCCCGGGCTTGGGCCATACACGGTGCCGAGTGCTGTTGGGCCAGGCCCAAAACAGTGCACGGGCACACGCGGCCCGCGGCGCGCCGAATCCACTTCCGCATCCGCCGCATCCCCCTGTAACGGCACGCGTCGATTGCGGCGCCGTGGGATGGGACGTGCCCACGATCTCTTAATGGAAAGGGCGAAACGCCCCCCCACTTCCCCATAAAAGCAGAGGAAGCAAGAGCGGTTCCCCTCCTTGCGCTTTCATTGCATCGTCTTCCTCCTCCAGAGATTCTTCTTGCGCTCCGCCTCCACACCTCCGCCGCCGCCGTCTGCATCTCCGGCGTCGTCGGGCCCTTCGCCCCTCCTTCCTTCCGCCGCGTTCGCCATGGCCCCGAAGACCGACAAGGCGAAGGCGGAGAAGGCCAAGAGGGAGAAGTCGGAGCAAGCGGCGAAGCTCGCCGCGTACCGGAAGAAGCACCTCGTCTTCCCGCCGAAGCTCGGCGTGCGGGAGCTCTAGAACAAGTACTACTTGTTCTGGGCCAAGGACACCAAGGCGCACCCCCGCACGCGAGCTTATCCGGCCGCCGCCAAGGACGAATATCCCGGCGGGTACTATTTCTTCGCAGCCTTCTTCCACTGCGGTCTTTGCCCTCCTTTCTCTGATTTCTTCTGCGACATTATGCACACATACGGTTTCCATCTGCTTGACTTCACCCCCAACGCCATCCTCACCATGGCGGTTTTCGCACACATGTGCGAAAACTTCATAGGAGTACACCCAAACGTAGCGCTTTTTAGGCACTTCTTCACTCCTAGAGCAGAGGCCGACGCCCCCCTCTCCGGAGGAATTTCTTGGGTTTTCCGTCTGAATAAGAAGGGATCCTACTTGCCGGGGGAGCTCCGCGGCAAGTGGGAGGAGTGGCGCGCGGAGTGGTGCTGGATTGTTGAGGATGCGCCGCAGTCCTTCACCGCGCCGCGCACAACACCCATCGTGCGCGGCAGGGATTGGAGCGAGCTGGACTCGGACGACATCAAGCTCGACATCGCCCTCGTCCGGATTCTTCGTCTTCGGATGGCCAAGCTGTCAGTTGCAGAGGTGGGCGCAGACTTCCTCCGCCGGCGCATCGCCCCTCTCCAAGACCGGAAGAGGCCGGCCTGGGAGTACGGCGGCCCGGCAGACATAATGAGGCTGCGCCCCGGGCTCAACTTCAACTTCACCACGCTGGAGCTGAAGGGGATGGTCCGGGAACTCTTCAAGTACGACCCGGCACACCCTGAGTGGTTCAGGCCTCCCTGGGAAGTGGTGCCGCTCTGCAACAGCACCGTCCGGGACCGTCTCCTCGCCATGATGCCCATGTGTGACTCGCACGGCGTGGACCGCACGTGGATTGCGCCCAAGCCCATCGACGTCCTCAACTTCTACGACAACCTCGCGGAGGTGGCGAAGAACAAGAACGACCTCAAGGAGCACACGCGAGACACCACCGACCAGGAGATTGCTTACATAGCTTCTCGGGCTGAAGAGGCCGCTGCAGCCGCAGCGGCAGGAATTTTTGGATACACGCCTGAAGAGGCGGAGGTTGCGGACGCGTCCACCCAGGCGGAGGAGGCGGAGATCCGCAGATTGCTGCAGCTCCCTCCCGACGCGCTCGCCGGGGTCCCCTCCCTGAGGCACTCCGGGATCCATGGAATCGCGGCCGAGGCCGCGGCAATGGAGGGTGCCGCCGGAGGGAACAGAGGCGCCGCGAGGGGCGGAGGCGCCAAGGGAAAAGGGGTCGCAGCGCAGGGCGCTGGGACCAGTGAGCCGGCCGGGGAAGAGGAGGAGGAGGAGGCCGAGGACTCCGGCGGATCTACGGAGCTCTACGCCGACGACCTCTCCTCGTCGGAGAGCTCCCCGCCCCCGGCAAGCCCAAGGCAGTCCCCACCGAAGCGTCTCCGCAAGACGGCGACGGGGGAGAGGGCGCAGGCGCCCCGGCAGCAGCCAGCTCGCCGGGCAGCTCCCCGGGGGAGCCAAGCCGCGCCAAGGCCGACCGGCGCACCAGCCACAGCAGAGGCGGCCCGCGCGCAAGCCACGACGGAGGCGCCTCGCAGGCCGGCGCCGAGCCGACAGGGATCTTCTCGGAGCGGAGCAACGGCTCCGCCCGCTCCTCGGGCGCCGGCTACCACTGGGGCTGGGTCTTCACAGCCCCCAGCCCCAGGGACCACCAAGCGCGCGAGGGAATCTTCATCTTCCGCTCCTCGCGCCGACGCGCCGACGGTGGAGTACGACTTCTCCGCCTTGAGCGAGGACGACGAGGAGGACCAGGAGTAAGAGCCTAAGATCTTACACCTTCTCGAGTTTTGTCTTGATTTTTGTTGATGCTGACTCTGTTTGTTGCTTTGATTTCAGGACCTTGGTCGAGCGCGCGGCGAAGAAGGCCAAGGCGCCCGCGGTCGAGGCCGCGGAAGACTCAGCAGCCGCGGCAACAGGAGGCGCGCCGGAGCCGAGCCTGCCGGACCCAAGTGCTGCTCCGAGGAGCAGCCCCCAGCGCAGCCCGCAGCGCAGCCCCCAGCGTAAGTCTGGGGTTTATTCTTTCGCTTGTCGGGGTACGCCTGAGGATTTCGTCTTCATTCATCATCTTGACGTTTCTTATCTTGATTTGTGCAGAGGTGGAGCCACAGCGGGAAGAGCGCCCGGAGACCGTCGTCGAGGAGCCGCAGGCCCCGCCGTCCCCGCCAAGGCAGAACTCTCCGGCAAGGGAGAGTGCTCCGCCAAGGGTGGGTACTCCGCCAAGGCAGAGTACCCCGCCAAGGGCTAGCAGCCCGGCGAGGGCGGCCACTCCGCCAAGGCCGAGCTCCCCGGCGAGGGAGCCCGCCGCTGAGGACGTCCGCCAAGGTATGTTCCGTAGTTTGTCTTCTTGGCCTTGCCTCTTTTTGGATATTTGCTTGAATCTTGAGCTTCTTTTTCTTCTTTTCATTTTCAGACCCTCCTCCTCCCGAGCCGATGGAGACTGAGGTCATCAACATCGAGGACGAGGAGGGCGCGCAGGGCGGCGGCGGCGACGTCCCTGTTGTTGAGGACGCGGCGAGGGCCGCCGAGCCGGCCGCGCAGGAGACCGCTCCGGCTGCGGACGCAGCGGCCGGGGAGGGGGACGGCGACCGCACCGCCAACCCGGAGGTGGCGGGAGCATCAGATGCTGCACCGACCGCCGACCCCTCCGCCAGCAAGGAGCAGGGCTACTACCTGGAGGCCCCCAACGGCGTCTTCATCCAGATGCCTTGGGGGTCCTCATCGCGAGCTCCCGCGGAGGGCGAGGCGTTTGACGGAGAAGTCCTCGCCTCCGCAGGTTTGAAAATTGTCGAGGCGCCCGGCGGGAGCGAAGGGCCCGAGGAGGAGAAGCTGCTCCACCAGCTCCTGGCCCTTTACCGGGCCAGGCAGGCGAAGCTCTCTTCCCGGGAAGCCCTTGCCGCCAAGGCCGCCGCGGAGATGGAGAAGTGCGCGGCGGAGCTCAGCGCCGCCAACCAGGCGGCCCTCCGTGAGGTGGCGGAGGAGCGTGAGCGGCTCGCCGGCGAGTACCAGGAGTGGGTGCTCGAGAAGGCTGAAGCTGAGGAACAGCAGCGGCTCACCGGGGTGGAGCTGTCCCGGCGAGAAGGAGAGCTCGCGCAGCGGAAGGTTGAGCTCGACTCCCACGAGGAGGACCTTGCCGCTCGCGAGGCGGCCCTTGGCGGGGAATTGAAGGAGGCGAAAGCCGCCGCGGTTGCCGCGGAAGACGCCAAGAAGGAGCTCTCCGCCAAGGTTGCGCAGCTGGAGAAGGCGTTGAAGGTGAGCGCGGAGAAGGTTGCCGCGCTCATCACGGAGCGTGAGAAAGACGCCCACACGAATTCAGAGCTCCAGGTGAGCCTTTCCAAAAGGGGCGACGAGTTGAAGGCCGCCAAGGACTCCATCGAGGACTTGGAGTTGAAGGTCACTACCCTGAAGGACTCGCTCGACGCTGCCCGGGCTCAGGAGACCAAGCTGAAGGAGGAGCTCCGCAAGGAGCGGACCTTGGTGGACAGCGTCAACAAAGCATCCGAGCTCTTCCGCCAGACCATTGAGGTATGGACCGAAGACTTGGTATCTTCTGCGTCCAACATTGACCAGGAGCTGCTGGCGCTGAAGGTCGAACATCTCATCTACTCGCCGGATCCGGATCTCCCGCACAGCGCCAAGCTCAGCCTCTTCTTCAGAGGGATCGCGCCGGCCCTGGCAGGTCTCCGGAACCAAATCCCCGCGCAGCTGGCCGAGGAGTCGCGCCTGATCTGCGCGGGAACTCTGGAGCGGGTGCTGACGAAGATCGTGTACCGCAACCCGGGGATCAATCTCACCAACGTTCTTCGCAGCCTGCCGGCCGATGCGAACACGGAGGCCCTGAAGGAGCAAGTCGCCCACATCATCGCCAAGGTGGCTAAGATCGGCAGGAAGGAGGGCGACCGCGTAGATTAGGGCTCCGCTATCTTTATCTCTTTTTTGCTGCTGCACATTATGTTACGAACTCATTAGTCCATTGCGACAAGTTATCCTTTGTAAGATATTTATTTTGATCAATCAGTGCAATGTTATCTTCCTTGTCTTCCCACTTCGGCGTCAACTTGTTGGAATTCTTGGCGGACTGAACACGCCGAAGAACAAGGTCGCCTTCCTCGAGACTCCTGGCCTTGACTTTGCGGCTATGATAGCGGCGCAAAGCTTGCTGGTATCGAGCAGCTCGTACAGCAGCCTGGAGACGTTCCTCCTCAAGGAGCAATGCATCATCTTGCCGCAGTTGCTCTTGCTCGAGCTCATCATAAGCGAGCACTCGAGGAGATCCGTATACGAGTTCCGTGGGGAGAACTGCCTCTGCTCCATAGACTAGAGCAAAGGGTGTCTGTCCGGTGGCTCGACTTGGTGTCGTTCTGATTGACCAAAGAGCCGCCGGTAGCTCCTCTATCCAATTTCTTCCGCACTTGCGCAGCCTGTCAAAGGTCCTTGTCTTGAGTCCGCGCAGCACTTCAGCATTGGCTCTCTCCGCTTGACCGTTGCTCCTCGGGTGAGCAACAGAAGCGAAACAGACCTTGGCGCCAAGGTCTTGGACGTACTGCATGAAGGTGCGACTTGTGAATTGCGTACCGTTGTCGGTAATGATCCTGTTAGGGACCCCGAAACGGCAAACAATCGACCTGAAGAACCTGACCGCTGACTGTGCTGCCACCTTCCTCACCGGCTCCACTTCTGGCCACTTTGTGAACTTGTCGCTTGCAACGTACAAGTACTCAAAGCCCCCGACGGCTCGGGGGAAGGGGCCGAGGATATCGAGCCCCCAGACCGAGAAGGGCCAGGACAAAGGAATTGTTTGGAGAGCTTGAGCTGGCTGATGAATCTGCTTCGCATGGAACTGGCGCGCTTCACACTTGGTTACTAGTGCAGTTGCATCTTGGAGGGCTTCTTGCCAAAAGAACCCTTGCCGGAAAGCTTTCCCGGCAAGCGCCCTTGCGCCAATGTGGTGGCCGCATATGCCTCCGTGTATTTCCGCCAACAGCTTCTGTCCATCTTCCCTGGGGATGCACTTCAACCTGACACCATTGAGTCTTCTTCTGTACAGTTCGTTATCCACGAACTGGTACATACTTGACTGCCTGGTTATCTTCTCTATCTCTCGAGGGTCGTCGGGAAGTTCTCCAGTTTGCAGAAAACGGACTATCTACTGTGCCCATGCCGGAGACTGAGGCTCAACGGCAAGGACTAAAGGCTCGAGGGCCGCTGCGGGAACCTCAGCTTCTACGGCGAGGACCTCTGGTTCTGCCGGAGCTGACGGTCCCCCGGCAAGCTCGCCGGGGCGAGGCTTGTCGGGAACACTTGCTTCATCCGTATAGACCCGAGGATCTGCAGGAGCAAACTGTTCCTCAGCGTTGTGGTTGTTGATCTTGGGGACCTTGGCGGCGGTTTCAGGAAGATCCGCCGGCAAGTAGTCGCCGGAGACCAACTTTCTCTTCTTGGACTGCCCAATTGATGGTGTAACGGATGGCTGAGTCAGCTTGAGCAAGAAGGTCCCTGGTTCCACAGGTAACTTCATCGCGGCGCACTTTGAAAGGCCATCTGCTATTTCATTCTGAGCTCTCGGGACGTGCTCCATTTGCAAACCTTCAAAGTGCTCCTCAAGCTTCCTCACTTCATCTACATAGGCTTCCATCAAAGGGCTCTGGTAGCTCTTGTTAACTTGTCGGACCACCAACTGAGAATCTCCTCGTACAATCAGCTTCCTGATCCCAAGTTCGGCTGCAATCCTGAGGCCGGCGAGCAAGCCTTCATATTCAGCAGTGTTGTTCGTCGCTTGCTCCCTGGGAAAGTGCATCTGGATAACATATTTGAGGTGTTCTCCGGTGGGCGCGATGAGTACCACGCCAGCACCGGCGCCTTGCAGCGAGAAGGCACCATCAAAATACATTACCCATTCACTTGTCGCTTCTTGTACGGGTGCACTTGTTTCTTGAACTTCTTCGTCGGGTGTTGGGGTCCACTCAGCTATGAATTCTGCCAAGGCTCGGCTCTGTATGGTTGAAGTACTTTCAAACTTGAGTCCAAAGCTCGACAGCTCCAGTGCCCACTCAACGATCCTGCCTATTGCTTCTGGGTTATGCAATATCCTCTTCAGCGGAAAGCGAGTGACCAGTGTTATCTCATGGGCTTGGAAGTAGTGGCGCAGCTTTCTCGAGGACATGAGGAGGCCGAAAAGCAACTTTTGCACACCGGAGTATCTTGACCTAGCCCCCTGGAGAAGGGAACTCACAAAATACACCGGGCGCTGCACCATCTTCTTCCGCACCTCATCTTGTTCCCGCGCAGAGTCTTCCTTGTCGGGGCCAGAGCTTGCCGGAGCAGCCCCCTGCTTGTCGCTGGATTCGCTTGCCGGTGGTGCTGACTCCTCGTCGGACTCCCTCTCCGCTACTAACGCAGCACTAACCACTTGGTTGGTTGCCGCTAGGTATAGCAACAACTTTTCCTGTGGTCTAGGTGCGACAAGTATTGGAGTGGAGGACAGGTACCGTTTCAAATCCTGCAGCGCTGCCTCCGCTTCCGGAGTCCACTTCATGGGACCTGCCTTCTTCAAGATTTTGAAGAAAGGTAGGGCGCGTTCTGCAGATTTCGAAATGAACCTACTGAGGGCAGCCACACAACCTACAAGCCTCCTGACATCCTTGACGCGCTTTGGGGCCTCTATCTGCTCGATGGCTTTAATCTTGTCGGGGTTGGCTTCAATCCCCCTCTGTGACACAAAGAACCCGAGAAGCTTGCCGGAAGGGACTCCAAAGACGCACTTCTCGGGGTTCAACTTGAGCTGTATTCTGCGCAGGTTCTGAAACGTCTCCTCCAGATCTTGGATCAGGGTTTCCTTGCTCTTGCTTTTCACCACGATGTCATCCATGTAAGCCTCTACATTTCTGTGGATCTGTGGCTCAAAAGCAGTGTATACTACCCTTGCAAAGGTTGAGCCTGCATTCTTCAATCCAAATGGCATGCGGATGAAACAATAAGTGCCACATGGAGTGATAAATGCAGTCTTCTCTTCATCCTCTTTGGCCATAAAGATCTGGTGGTAGCCTGAATATGCATCAAGAAAACAGAGTAGCTCACATCCGGCAGTGGAGTCAACGATCTGGTCAATGCGCGGCAAAGGGAAGGGATCCTTGGGACATGCTTTATTCACATCGGTGAAGTCTATACACAGTCTCCACTTCCCGTTGGCCTTGCGCACGACGACTGGGTTTGCCAATCACGTCGGATGGATCACACCTCTAACTAGACCTGCTGCCTCTAGCTTCTTGATTTCTTCGTTGATGAACTCTTGGCGCTCCACGGCTTGCTTCCTCACTTTCTGCTTGATGGGCCGCGCATGAGGACAGACAGCAAGCTTGTGCTCAATTACCTTCCTGGGAACACCGGGGATGTCAGATGGTTGCCAGGCAAACACATCGACATTCGCCCGCAGGAAGGCAACGAGCGCGCTTTCCTATTTGCTGTCAAGGGTGGCACTGATGGTGAAGGTACCACCAGTGCCGTCCTCCTTGGCGGACACCTTCTTGGTTGCCGGAGGAGCGGCCATTCCTTTCTTACTCTTGCCGGTGGAGCTCGATGGAACGTCCTCGACGGCAGCGCAGCACTCCGAAGAGGTGCGGTTGCCGGAGTGGGTCCCAGAGCACTTGCCGGACTTGGTCTTCGTCTTCTTCCCCCCGGGAGCTTCAGCGGCAAGAGTGTCTTTCTCGGCTGCAGCTGCTGCGTCCCGGTAGATCTTGTCGGCGCAGACAAGCGCATCTTTCTTGTCGCCGTGGACAGTGATAACGCTTATCGGCCCCGGCATCTTCAGCACATTGTAAGCGTAGTGGGAAGCTGCCATGAACTTGGCGAGAGCAGGACGGCCAAGTATTCCATTATAGGGCAATGGAATATCGGCGACGTCAAAAGTGATGCGCTCAGTCCTGAAGTTGAGCTCCCCGCCAAAGGTCACCGGCAGAGTGATCTTTCCCTTGGGCTTGTTCCTTCCCGGGTTGATTCCTTGGAATGAACCGGTTTCTTCGAGCTCGCCATCTGGAATCTGGAGTTTCTTGATCACAGCAGAGGAGATCAAGTTCAGCCCGGCCCCGCCGTCAACCAACATTTTGGTGACCTTGAGGTTGCGGATGGTGGGTGAGACCAGCATCGGCAAGCACCCGACCGCAGTGGTGCGGTCAGGGTGATCCTCAAGATCGAAAATGATGGGCGTGCTGGACCATTTGAGGAGCCTGCGCGACTCCACGGGCGGCTCCGCTGCGTTCACCTCACGCACCCACTGCTTGAGCTGGCGGTGGGAGGTGTGCAGAGAGGCGCCACCGTCGACGCACAGGACTTCCGTGGCCTTCTGGAACTCCTGCTCGCTGTTATCCTCATCCTCCATGTCTTTGTCGTCGTCTTCGTCCTTGTCGCGGCCCCGGGGAGGTCGATCTCCTTGCCGCTGCTTGGCCTTGCCGCGGCGTCCTCCCCAGCCGTTGAACGGCCGCTTCTTGCTTGTCTCTTCCCCGCCACCTTGGGCCTTCTCCTTATCGCGCCTCTCGTACTCAGCTTTCTGCTGCTCGACGAGATACTCAACGCGCTTGCAGTTGGAGAGATCGTGACCCTTGGTGCGGTGGATCTTACAGTATTGCTTGTCGGAGGCGTCCTGCTTGTCGGCCGCCGCTACAGGGGCAGGCTCCTTGCCGGAGCCGCCAGCCTGCGTTTGCTTGGCGGGGGCCTCCTTGCCGGACTTCTCGACGGCAAGCACCTCTTTCTTGCCCTTCCTTCTGTTGTTCCGCCGCCGGCTCTTCTTTGCCGGGGCGGCGTCGTCGCTGTCGCTTCCTCCTGCGCCAGTATCCTCCCCGGGGAGTCTCCTCCCCTCTTCTGCGCGTGCGCACTTGTCAGCAAGAGCGTAGAGCTCGCTGACGTCCCGAATTTTGGTCATCGCCATTTCCTCACGCATGCGGCGGTTACGCACGTTCTGATGGAACGCGCTAATAACCGCGGCAGGGTGGACATCAGGGATGTTGTGCTGCACTCTGCTGAAGCGTTGGATATACTTGCGCAGGGTTTCGCCTTCCTTCTGGGCCAGAATATGGAGATCGCTCTCCTGGCCGTGGGGTTTGTGGCCGCCGGTGAAGGCGCCAACAAACTGGTGGCAGAGGTCGGCCCAAGAAGAGATGGAACCTTCCGGCAAGTGCATGAGCCACGAACGAACGTTCGGCTTTAGCACGAGCGGGAAGTAATTAGCCAAGATCTTCTCGTCGCGCCCCCCGGCAGCTTGCACAGCGATGGTGTAGACGCTGAGAAACTCCGAGGGGTGCGTCTTGCCGTCGTACTTCTCCGGTACGTCGGGCTTAAAATTCTTCATGCTGGGCCACTGGACGCGCCGCAGCTCGCGGGTGAACGCAGGGCAGCCTGCCGCGTACGGCAAGTCGCCTGGCTCACCGGGCGCGTGCGCGTCGACAGTGTTTCCAGCTCTCTTGTCTGATTGTCGCCGAGCTTCTCGGCGGCGCTCGATTGTGGTCAGAGCGTCTTCTTCTCGCCGGTCGTCGAGGACCTGGCGCTGGTCCCGACGGGCCCGCGGGTCCGACGAGGCTGTGGAGCCGTCATCGGCGTTGTTCCGGCGGGGCGGCGTCTTCTGCTTCCGCGGCGGGGAGTGTACGCTTGTCGCACCCCCGGCGGTCTTGTCGCCGTCAGCCTTCGTCTTCTCAGCTTGCAGCGGCCGCGAGGCCGACGGCTGCTGTGGAGAATCGTTGTTGGCGAAGGCTATCAGGCTCTGGATGGTGGCCCTCCAGTCTTCGGCCTTGTCTGCCGCTGGAGGGAAGTCGAGGAGCAGTTGCGCCCTTGCGAGCGCTTCTGCTGGAGTAGAGGGGAACGCGGGCGAGCGGTGCGAGGAGCGGGATACGCTCGGACTTCTAACGACGTTAGAAGGAGCGGGGTCCCGCGCCGGCGCCTTCGCTTTGCTTGTGCCCGGACGGGGGTCCGGGGCGTCCCGCGAGCCTCCGGTTTGGCCTTGCCCCAGCAAGCGGATACCACCTCCCGTGGTATGGCGCTGCTGGGTCGTCGTGTGCTGAGATGGACGCGGCGCGTCCACGGAGACCGAGGTTCGGTCGTCCGTCCTGTTCTTGGACCTGGTGGCGCCGTGAGTGTCCTCGCCGGCGACCACCCTTCCGACGGCATCTCCCCCGCCCACCGTTGGCTCTGGTGGCGGCGGGTGAGACGCAGACGGGCCTCCGACCTCCGAAGCCTTCTTCTTCGGGGCCATGGAGTTGTTGCTGATGAAGTTGCCGAATTCGGAGAGGTTGATGAAGAATGCGCCCGCGCGAACGCCGGATCAGGTTCTCACAACCTCGACGCCCCCTACCTGGCGCGCCAAAGATGTCGGGGGAAACTGTCCGCCACGAACACCTATGGGACCGGAGCCCCTTGTCTGTGCGGTACGAGGGCGGAGGGAGCACGAAGAGCAGATCGTAGCGAGCACGCGGGCAGTTTTACCCAGGTTCGGGCCGCGGTAGACGCGTAAAACCCTACTCCTGCTTTGTTGTGTATTGAGTTTGAGTGATCGGGAGCTTGAAGAAGCAGCTACACCGAGCGTGAGAGTGATCTAGGTTCCGAACCCCCTCCACGTTGTGCATGGGCCTCCTTTTATAGTGCAAGGGGTCACCGACAGGTGTCAACGTAGGAGAAAGGGGTAAAAACGTAAAAAAGGTGGTAGTTGTAACAGTGCGGGAACAGTGGAGCTATAGTGCAGAACAGTGGTCTATACCTACTTTGACAGTGGGGGACAAGGGCATTTAATGCCCGTCGCCGTCGACCCCAAAAGCTCCCGCCTTTGCGTCTCCGTCTGCCACGGCGATGGATCCACCACCGTGGAGTGCCACCGTGTCCCCCAGGCTGCACAGCCATCCGCCACGCGTCCCTGGATAGGCCCCAGGGCGACGCGTGGACCGACGAGCTGGAGCGCGGGCACACAGCGCAGCCTTCCCGGCAAGCACCTTGCCGGGGCCTTGATCTTGCCGGGCCCGGGAGCTTGTCGGGCTCTGAAGCTTGTCGCTCCCCGGGCCCTCGCCGGATCTTCTAGTCTTCCTGGCAAGCTCCTCTTGCCAGGGCCTTGTGCTAGTGAGGTAATCTTGAGCCTGGTACGGCCTTCCCGGCAAGCTCCTCTTGCCGGGGTCTCGATCTTCTGTCTTGTATACTTTGTTTTTGAATGGTTTGATAGGGAGCAGGAAGGTCTCCGGCGAGCACGCGGCAAACCCTGCCGCGGGAAGCTGCAACTGCCCGTGCACAAGTTGGGGTACTGAGGTACCCCTACCTTAGTACACCGACAACAACGATTACTAATTTCAACCAACCGTTCAAGACAGAATTCATTAAAATTTCCCACATTTTGATGGGATCCGAAATATTTTTATCCCGAAATTTCTAGTCAGATTAAATATAAATTTGTATTACGTAAAAATCTAACGAAACATTGCCCGCACAACAATTAAAAATTAAGATTTTCAAAATCCATAAATAATATTGTATAAACTAATTTCGTGCTTGTTGCATTTTTTATAGTTACTGCCCAGCTTTTATAATTACATCCCATTTATTATTTTTTAAAGTCAATTTTCCTGTTAATCCTAATGCATCCCTCCTAGGAAAGATTTGCAGCCCAGCGGGGCGGACAATAACAAGTTGACCTTGCCTGGGTATTCCTCAAAAAAATGTATAGCTGGGCTAGGCATTTTCATCTTGAAAAAAATTAATATCTGGGCTAGATATCTGTCCTGGGCTAGACGGGTCACGGCCCACGCAGTTAATACCTTGCTCTCCTCTGAACAACAACGAAAACATCGCCAAGAAAAACTCTACAGTGCTCACGCCTCAAAAACACAAATACTGCTCGAGCTGCTTGGTCCCAGCTGTCGGCCGTATCTTGTGCAGTTCTCTCGTTTATATTGACTACATAGGTTGACAATGGTGTCAGACCGTGATGTCAGGAAACCAGGAGGAAGCAAAAAAAATAGTTGTACATAATAAGGAGGAACTTACATACGTACGGCTATGGCCCTAGTGGGCCCCTACTGTCAACCAGTGAAAATAAAGTCATCTCCTGAATCCTCATGTTCATTGACCATGTTAACAATGCTCGGCGCCATGGCGAGCGCAACAACTTGAAGGACGACGGAGAGGGCCTCGTGGGCCCTACTGATGGTCTGATACAGCGCCCGCTGCTCATTCAGGAAGCCAGGATCATCGGACACCTATGAGCACCTTTGAGAGACTGAGACGGCAAGAAACATTAAGGCCGCGCTCGAGAGGTCTGGTTTATTTCACACATGTATTAAGATACAAGTGTAATTTACTCGTCATCGGAAACAACGCGTAAATACAGGCATAATGAAACCGAGGGCCCGAGGTCTGTAAGTAATACCGGCGGGTTACGCGTGTAATTTGAGAGACCGGTGTATATTTTACTAGTCGAAATCGACCAACCAAGCGCTTCGCCCGAGACCATCTGTTTTTATTTACAAGCGTCAGTTTTACAAGCGGTTTTGGTTGGAAAACGACAATCCAATCACGGCCTAAGATGATGTGATCAGAAGATCACATGGTTTCACGTCTAACCTACCCGACTTGTCGTATAGGCTATGAATGAAACATAAGACGATGAACTTCTTAAGCACGGAAACAACAGGAGAGGATGATCTTCCTAACAAGCAAATCAATGGCATTAGATCGACATGCAAAACAATATGAAGCATTATTCTTAGGACGCACGGTGAACAGCTCGTGATGTCGCATGCCACAACATTCCAAGCTCAACTTTGCAATCAAACACAAGGCCTGGCATTACATAGACAATATTCAGAACAAACTCTTAAAATATCTTAGATAAGTCAACATTCATGTGACTATGCATCTCAGCAGAGTAAATATTTACTTCTGAACTGAAGACAGGAATAGGAAAAAACCGATCGACGTTGCTCACAGCAAAGGGCGTCCCACTCAAAAATATCAAATGCATGTCTTCTTGCTAACATCAATGAGCAAAAATTGACTAGGTTTTCCAATTCCAATATATTAAACTAATGTCAACTTTGACAAGCTTTTCCCATTCAAAATATGTAATGCCTATGATTGTGGAACGAGCAGGGTTTGTCATCAGTTTGTCATCTGATAGTCTGGTGGCTCAAGGTGACGACGAATGATTAGAGAACCATTCGATGTATTGTGCATGATGAAGTATTATTATGGAGGGCACGAATAAATCTGAACATTTTGTGCAGTTCCACTAAAATCAAGCTGAGCATCCCCGTGGATTTCGTATTTATATCCTGCCAGAAAACAAAGACACATCAGCACACACATGAATATTGGCCCAGTGTCAACCCACCAATCGATGGACTAACAAACTGAAAGTACGGTAAACAGATTACCATACTCAGATGGCCCATCATTGTTGCTTAGAATGACATTGACAGATTTGGAGTCCTGTCCTAGCTTCATGTACTTGTTTCGGCACTTTTTGCCCAGTGCACTCCACGTGTTGTAGAGTTTCCTATGCTCTCTGCAGACTAGTCATGTCACCAACGTCTACTAATACTCTGTAAAGCTTCTCGATCATTCCTTGTGTAATGTAGCGCAAATAGTGACTGCTTCTTTCTGCAAAGTGGTAAGACCAACTGGACCCACTAATGCAGCAGTTTGCCTTAGACACATTGGCTCCTTTTGTGCAGTTCTTCTGAAATCATAGTCGGAATAAAACCGAGCTTTAATTTTGATATTCCTGTAAGCAACAAAAGGTATAAGGGAAACAATTACTAAGAAATAACGGTTGATGACTTGTACTCCCAGAAGAAAAGCATCTACTGGTCTACCTTATCTTAATGGGAAACAAAGCAGGAGAGTAGCAATTCTCAATCAATGTGATTCATTCATATTAACTGAGACATTATCTTAACAATGCCTTGTTTCAACATGTATAAAGAACGACAAAGCAGAAAAGTATCATTCCTAAAACAATGCGACTGATTCATTTTAACAGAGACATTATCTTAACAATACCTTGGTTAAACATGTAGAAAGAACTACAAAGCAGGATAGTACCATTTGTAAAACACTGTAGCTGATATATAATAACAGAGACATTATCTGAACAATACATTTCTTAAACATGTACTCCGGCCGATCCCTAACAGAAATGGTACTCCCGCCGATCCCTAACAAGTGTTGCAGTTTTGAACTAAGATTCACTAGTTAATTCTGAGGAAAGTCGGTACTGACCTTTCAAGACCAAGATTTGAAATAACTCGTGACGAAGACCTCAAAGAGATCTCAACACATATATGGAAATCCGGTCTCATTTTGTGCAGTTCCACCAAAATTAAGCAAAGCAAAATGTCACAATAGCAACAAGTTGAATAGATATCCCTGTTTAACAGAGGCAAAAAAGGAATCAATTACTGGCCAATAAAGGAGGATGAAACATGCGGCCACAAAAATGGTAATCCCGCCAATCCCTAACAAGTGTTGCATTTTGAAATAAGATTCAATAGTTAATTCTGAGAGTGGCATTGCTTAATTTTACCAGCGGCATTAGATTAACAGAAAGCATAAACAGTTCAGGGGAGAGTGGGCGCAACAACAACATGTGCTTCCATCTACTTATAAAGGGGGTGATGCATAGTTTATTTAAAACAGTACCAATACAAGTATCACAACATCTCAAAACACACTACACGATCATGTGGATGGGACATGGGACATGCTTGCACCATGTGCGTCCACACGTATAAATGGGTGATGCAGAGTATGTAGCCAAGCAGCATATCTGCATTGGTCCCATATTTGTTCTCTTTGAAACTTTTTCCGATGTGAGGGCAGCAAATCTAGTCCTGCACAAACTACCCGACCCCCCAGTTTCTTTACTTTTTCAACAAAGAGTTCGGTTCCTTACAGATGTGTGTACTGGGTTACCCCCTTTTTCCCTTTTCGACCAACAAAGCGGCCGGATAACTAGTATATACTACTTTCCATCCCTCCTTTCCTCATTGAACCACGTCCTAGATTCATGCTCCACCCCACCGCACCCTTCTTTCCTCTTTGAACCAAGACCTAGATTCGACTACAGAATCGAAAAAGATCAGCATGCAGCTAGACCAAAGATGGTTTCAAAGAAACTTATACCTTAGAGTCATCGGGATGTGGCAAGGCATGCGGCGGGAGGTCGGATCTACCCACACTACGTACGGCAGCGAGGAAGAAGGGGTCGGTGGCCCTCCCGCACAGGCATTGGGTGAAAGAGAAAAGTGCAGCCACCAGTGGATTACCTCCCTCGCCAAAGGCGATAGAGTGAATGCTGCACCTCCTCCCCTTCCCGGTGCGACGGGATCCGGACATGAAATTGTACAATGGTGTGAGCTTTCAGCTTTTGTTTCGTGTGTCTTGCCATCGATGCTCTTTCGGAAACAATAAAAAACTAACTGCCTTGCTAATCCAAGCTAATATTTACATCACAACTGAAGACAAAGTTGTGAGAAGGTGTTAAATTAAAATTGATCCATGCTATCATTGGCAGCAATGTCCCCCCAGTTCTGTCTAAATCAACAAGGCATGTTGGGAAAAAAAGTAGCTGTCTATAGCATGCAACATTCCGATCATTTTGTGCAGTTCCACTAAAAATAGAGCTCAGCGTCCCTGTTCCAAAGATATTAAGTGTGATTACGATAATAGAGGACTGCTGATGAAACAATAAACACATAAATAGAAGCCGGTCACCTTTCCAGTCTCTCTTAAGACTAACTAGTTGGAGAATATTAGGCTCGGAGTTGGATGAGGAGGATAGAGCAAAACCAATCTCCCTTTGTGCAGTCGCACTGAAATGTAGAGACGCTGCCCATGTGACATTTTGGTAGAACTGCACAAAACACTCTTAAGAAAAAAAGTGATTTGTGCGGTTCACCAAAAGGTCGCAATAGCAACGAGGTGAAATGGATAGCCCTGTTTGCAAAAAAAGAGGTAGAAAGGAAACAATTACTGGCCAATAACAGTTGATAACACATGCGACGACAAAAAAGAAGCATATTCCTTGTCCTAAGGGAAGATAACAACACGGTTGTGTTTGTCTAAAACGGTGTGAGGACGAAATTGCAATATGGGTACGCCGGACGAGCTACGTTTTGGGCAAAGAACTATGGAAGATCCACATGCAGCAACGTGGAAAGAAGGGCAGTGGAGCAAGGCCGGAGGGGATACCTGGAGGTCGTCGGGATGTAACTAGGTGAGCGGCGGCAGGCGGGATCTGCCCATACTGTGGCAGCGAGCAGGTGGCGTAGGCCCTACCACACCGGAGCATGGTCAGAGAGAACGGCGTGTACCGCAGATCGGGACGTGCTGCCTCGGCGCCGTTGAACGGAGAAACAATGCACGTCCTCCCTTTCTGCCAGCGGACGGGATGCGGCCGGATCAGTGACCAACGGTGAGAGAGAGAAAGGCCACAGCAGCCTTGCGTGAGATACTCTGAAGAGAGACAACCCAGGCAGGGAGGCTCCATTGTATATAGTGGAGCGGACTACCTTTTTCTCCATAAAAATATTTTTATATTCTACGTACGTGCCATTGAGTGATATAACTTTATTTAAAAATAATGCGTCAACGCATCAAGTCAAACTTTGTTTCGTGCACGCGTGGTACATGGCCTCTGTAGGTAAACAACCGCTACACGCATTCAAATTAGCACGTGGGCTGCCATTTCGTACAAAAATGAGCTCCACCGTGTAACCGCGCAGGTGTGGCTGGGCACGAAGCGTGAGTACGTGCACGGTGCACCTATTCTCTTCTTGTATACGTACACCACCTACGTGGGGTTGTGTGAGAGCGATACAAACGTAGAGAGATATAGTGTGTGGGTTCGTGAGAGTTTTTTTGGGGGGGTGGGGTCAATCAAAAAATATAACATATGCAATGTGTGTGAAATAGAGTCATGGATATGTCATATATATAGAGGGGGTGATCCACGAGAATAGAGTGGAGGTATCATCAGCTTGAGGTGTCCATAGAATCGAAGAGAGGGATGGTGTGTGTGTGCGCGCGCGATCGATAAAGAGTGCCATCGAATTTATGTGTGCCCACGTCAAAGATATAGAGTGGCTGGCCTACTGGAACGTGAGAGGGGACAGGTGCAGTTTGTCTCGGTGGCATGGATACCTACCTAGAGCGCTCGACTATCGGTGTGTGGTTGGGTGGAGGGAGGCCTAATTAACTACAGAGGTACAATGGCTGGTATATGTGTGGAGGAGGAGAGAGGCCTACCTCATGTATTAAGGGATATCAATCTACCTCATGTATTAAGGGAGATCGATCGGCATCCATGCATATGTCTAGGAGAGGAATAAGGTTGGGAGAGAGACAGAGCTAGAGTGTTGGAGGGGGTAGTAGTGGAGTTGCTTCTAACAAATGGTGGGATAGGCTTGCTAGACAACCGGAGGGCACGCCTGCAATATCAATAAGAGAGGGGATGGCTGCCTGTCTGTGCACGTGCGTGTGAGAGACGGGTCAGGAGGCATGCACGAATGATGAGGGGGGCGATATGGCTATGGTAAGCAGACATAAATACATAGCAAGATCAATCGTCCTTTGTCAGAGAAAGGAGAGGCATAACTTGTGAGGTACGTCGATCGATGGGGGGGAATAGTTAAAGTCGACCTAGGTATATGTTGGGAGATCGATCGGTATACATGCATGTGTGTGTTAGAAGCAAATGGGGCACGGGGAGAAGGATAGAGAGAGAGGGATGCATCTAGGAGGTGGTGCAAGAGTCATACTATATCGAGGGGGAGGAGTGTGCGAGTACGAGATCGATGAAGAGAGTGGTGGGAGTGAGGCATCGACGGTGATAAGAGAAGAGGGGAAGCTTGTGTTTTGTGCTAGGCACACCTGGCTAGAGAGGCATATCGGTCGATGTGTGCCGTAAAGAAGGAGCTGGGGGGCCTACACACACCATGGGTGAACGACCTAAAGTGAAAAGACGAATTTGCGCGATATCTGCATGCACGAGAGAAAGTTAGCGCTAGCTAGCTACAAAGATAAGAGGATTGTGTGGGTGTAAAAGACGAATAGAGATCATGCTTCACTATAAAAACCGAATTCGGATATTTGAAGAATTTATACATAGTGTTTTAAGCCGACACATGTGTGAATATATATAACGGTGATACACATGGTGTGGTTATGAACATGTTATACTACATATAATATATTTTATCTCTACTTTTATAAAAACGGAGTTGTTGATAATGGTGCCATCATGCAATATAGGCCGTCCGATTTATATCTGATGGATAGGAAGGAAACTATGGCAATTTTGAAAAAAGATACCCACACCCCTCTCCATATTTGCAAATTAGGCCTCCCCTTGATCATGTTGATGTTCTGTGGAACGCATGGGCATCTTGCTAGTACTACGTATAACATATAGAACATTGATCATAATTGGGGCTAATGTGTGGCTTTTGCAGCTCAGGTCTAAATACTTGTCATGATGTAGAGGGCGGGGCACTATACTATGTGTGATAAACACGGTGTACACGTATGGAACATGGTTTAGATTATGAATATATAGTTAGTACATCAAATGTACTATTATTTGGAATCTACATCAAGTGTATTCAAAAAATAGAATTCGAGTTCATGTAGTACACATAGTTCATATATATCTCTATAGTAATCATGTGGTGTGTTATTAAGGTAATACACGAATGATGGTTGAAGTTGGCAACAATCATGATTGTAGATTGTTATTGAAATAGAGAAACGAATTCAAATTCAATTCGAATTGCAGCGGTAGTATAGACATTTGGAATGCACTAAAATGTTGGTATGAGTAGGTTACATGCATTATACAGCAAGCGAAAAAAATTAATTGGAGATAACATGGATTCATACTACCGAATAGCATTTAATTGCACTAAACTGTTGGTATGAGTAGCTTTAAATAGCATTATATAGTAAAACGGGGCAAGACTCTCTCTTTGTGTGGTGTGAATAGTTTTATTTTTTTCGTTTTCTTTATGGTTGAGAGAAGTGCGAATTGATTTGTGTTGGGGAACGTAGTATTTTAAAATTTTCCTACGTTCACGCAAGATCTATCTACCAGATGCATAGCAACGAGAGGGAAGAGTGTGTCTACGTACCCTCGTAGACCGGAAGCGGAAGCGTCAAGTGACGCGGTTGATGTTGTCGAACTTCTTCGCGATTCAACCGATCAAGCACCGAACGTACGGCACCTCCGCGTTCAGCACACGTTCAGCTTGATGATGTCCCACGAGCTCTTGATCCAGTTGAGCTTCACGGGAGAGTTTCGTCAGCACGACGGCGTGGTGACGGATATGATGTATTCACCGGCGCAGGGCTTCGCCTAAGCACCGCGACGGTATGACCGAGGTGTGTTTCTGTGGAGGGGGGCACCGCACATGGCTGGAACAATTCAACTTGTGTGTCTTTGGGTGCCCCCCTGCCCCCGTATATAAAGGAGCAAGGGGGGAGGCCGGCCGGCCCTTCTATGGTGCGGCTAGGGGTGCAATCCTACTAGGAATAGGATTGCAATCCTATTCCTAGTAGGAACTACCAAAGAAGGAAGAGAGGGAAAGGAATAGAAGGAGAGGTGGCGCCCCCCAATCCTAGTCCAACTAGGAACCCTAGGTGGGGCGCCGGCCAGCCCCTATGGGCTGCCTCTCTCTTTTCCATAAGGCCCACTATGGACCATCCCCCCTCGTAGGGGGTTCCGGTAACCCCCTCCGACAATCCCGTTAAATCCGAAACTTTTCCGGAACACTTCCGGTGTCCGAATATAGTCGTCCAATATATCAATCTTTATGTCTCGGACATTCCGAGACTCCTCGTCATGTCCGTGATCTCATCCGGGACTCCGAACTACCTTCGGTACATCAAAACGCATAAACTCATAATACCGATCGTCATCAAACGTTAAGCGTGCGGACCCTACGGGTTCGAGAACTATGTAGACATGACCGAGACTCATCTCCGGTCAATAACCAATAGCGGAACCTGGATGTTCATATTGGCTCCTACATACTCTACGAAGATCTTTTATCGGTCAAAACCGCATAACAACATACATTGTTCCTTTTGTCATCGGTATGTTACTTGCCCGAGATTCGATCGTCGGTATCTCTATACCTAGTTCAATCTCGTTACCGGCAAGTCTCTTTACTCGTTCCGTAACACATCATCTCGTGACTAACTCATTAGTCTTTTGCTTGCAAGGCTTATTGTGATGTGTGGTACCGAGAGGGCCCAGAGATACCACTCCGACACTCGGAGTGACAAATCCTAATCTTGATCTATGCCAACACCACGAATACTTTCGGAGACACCTGTAGAGCATCTTTATGATCACCCAGTTACATTGTGACGTTTGATAGCACACAAGGTGTTCCTACGGTATTCGGGAGTTGCATAATCTCATAGTCATAGGAACATGTATAAGTCATGAAGAAAGCAATAGCAGTAAAACTAAACGATCATAGTGCTATGCTAACGGATGGGTCTTGTCCATCACATCATTCTCCTAATGATGTGATCTCGTTGATCAAATGACAACTCATGTCTATGGCTAGGAAACATAACCATCTTTGATCAATGAGCTAGTCTAGTAGAGGCATACTAGGGACATACTGTTTTGTCTATGTATTCACACATGTACTAAGTTTCCGGTTAATACAATTCTAGCATGAATAATAAACATTTATCATGATATAAGGAAATATAAATAACAACTTTATTATTGCCTCTAGGGCATATTTCCTCCAGTCTCCCACTTGCACTAGAGTCAATAATCTAGCTCACATCGCCATGTGATTTAATACCGATAGTTCACATCGTTATGTGAATAACACCCATAGTTCACATCACCATGTGACCAACACCCAAAGGGTTTACTAGAGTCAATAATCTAGTTCACATCGCTATGTGATTAATACCCAAGAGTAATAAGGTGTGATCATGTTTTGCTTGTGAGAGAAGTTTAGTCAACGGGTCTGTCACATTCAGATCCGTATGTATTTGGCAAATTTCTATGTCTACAATGCTCTGCATAGAGCTACTCTAGCTAATTGCTCCCACTTTCAATACGCATCCAGATTGATACTTAGAGTCATCTGGATTTAGTGTCAAAGCTTGCATCGGCGTAACCCTTTACGACGAACTCTTTATCACCTCCATAATCGAGAAACATTTCCTTAGTCATCCAGTTACTAAGGATAATTTTGACCGCTGTACAGTGATCTACTCCTGGATCACTATTGTACCCCCTTGACAAACTCATGGCAAGGTACACAACATGTTTGGTACACAGCATGGCATACTTTATAGAACCTATGGCTGAGGCATAGGGAATGACTTTCATTCTCTCTATATTTTTCTGCCGTGGTCTGGCTTTGAGTCTTACTCAACTTCACACCTTATAAGTCAGGCAAGAACTCCTTCTTTGACTGATCCATTTTGAACTACTTCAAAAATCTTATCAAGGTATGTACTTATCGAAAGTCTTATCAAGCGTCTTGATCTATCTCTATAGATCTTGATGCCCAATATGTAAGCAGCTTCACCAAGGTCTTTCTTTGAAAAACTCCTTTCAAACACTCCTTTATGCTTTCAAAAAAAATTCTACATCATTTCCGATCGACAATATGTCATTCACATATACTTATCAGAAAGGTTGTAGTGCTCCCACTCACTTCTTGTAAATGCAGGCTTCACCGTAAGTCTGTATAAATCTATATGCTTTGATCAACTTATCAAAGCGTATATTCCAACTCCGAGATGCTTGCACCAGTCCATAGATGGATCGCTGGAGCTTGCACATTTTGTTAGCACCTTTAGGATTGACAAAACCTTCTGGTTGCATCATATACAATTTTTCTTTAATAAATCCATTAAAGAATGCAGTTTTGTTATCCATTTGCCAGATTTCATAAAATGCGGCAATTGCTAACATGATTCGGACAGACTTAAGCATCGCTACGGGTGAGAAAGTCTCATCGTAGTCAACTCCTTGAACTTGTCGAAAACCTTTCGCAACAAGTCGAGCTTTGTAAACAGTAACATTACCGTCAGCGTCGGTCTTCCTCTTGAAGATCCATTTATTTTCGATGGCTTGCCGATCATCGGGCAAGTCAACCAAAGTCCACACTTTGTTCTCATACATGGATCCCATCTCAGATTTCATGGCCTCAAGCCATTTTGTGGAATCTGGGCTCATCATCGCTTCCTCATAGTTCGTAGGTTCATCATGGTCCAGTAACATGATTTCCAGAACTGGGTTGCCGTACCACTCTGGTGCGGAACGTACTCTGGTTGATCTACGACATTCAGCAGAAACTTGATCTGAAGTTTCATGATCATCATCATTTACTTCCTCACTGATTGTTGTAGGAATCACTGGAACAATTTTCTGTGATGTACTACTTTCTAATTCAGGAGAAGGTACAATTACCTCATCAAGTTCTACTTTCCTCCCACTCACTTCTTTCGAGAGAAACTACTTCTCTAGAAAGGATCCATTCTTAGCAACGAATATCTTGCCTTCGGATCTGTGATAGAAGGTGTACCCAACAGTCTCTTTTGGGTATCCTATGAAGACACATTTCTCCGACTTGGGTTCGAGCTTATCAGGTTGAAGCTTTTTCACATAAGCATCCCAGTCCCAAACTTAAAAAAATGACAGCTTAGGTTTCTCGTCAAACCATAGTTCATACGGTGTCATCTCCACGGATTTAGATGGTGCCCTAATTAACGTGAATGTAGCTGTCTCTAATGCATAACCCCAAAAGCAATAGTGGTAGATCGGTAAGAGACATCATCGATCGCACCATATCTAATAAAGTACGGTTATGACGTTCGGACACACCATTACACTGTGGTGTTCCAGGTGGCGTGAGTAGTGAAACTATTTCACATTGTTTTTACTGAAGGCCAAACTTGCTAACTCAAATATTTTACCTCTACGATCATATCGTAGAAACTCTTATTTTCTTGTTACGATGATTCTCCACTTCACTCTGAAATTCTTTTGAACTTTTCAAATGTTTCAGACTTGTGATACATTAAGTAGATATACCCATGTCTACTCAAATCATCAGTGAAGGTTAGAAAATAACGATACCTGCCGCGAGCTTCAACACTCATTGGTCTGCATACATCAGTATGTATGATTTCCAACAACTTTGTTGCTCGCTCCACAGTTCCGGAGAACGGAGTTTTAGTCATCTTGCCCATGAGGCATGGTTCGCAAGCACCAAGTGATTCATAATCAAGTGATTCCAAAAGTCCATCACTATGGAGTTTCTTCATGCGCTTTACACCAATATGACTTAAACGGCAGTGCCACAAATAAGTTGCACTATCATTATAAACTTTGCATCTTTTGACTTCAATATTATGAATATGTGTATCACTACGATCGGGATCCAACAAACTATTTCCATTGGGTGTATGACCATTGAAGGCTTTATTCATGTAAACAGAATAACAATTATTCTATGACTTTAAATGAATAATTGTACTGCAACAAACATGATCAAATCATATTCATGCTTAACGCAAATGCCAAATAACATTTATTTAGGTTCTACACTAATCGCGAAAGTATAGGGAGTGTGCGATGATGAACATATCAATCTTGGAACCACTTCCAACACACATCGTCACTTCACCTTTAACTAGTCTCTGTTCATTCCGCAACTCTCGTTTCGAGTTACTAACTTTAGCAACTGAACCGGTATCAAATACCCAGGGGTTGCTATGAACACTAGTAAAGTACACATCAATAATCTGTATATCAAATATACCTTTGTTCACTTTGCCATCCTTCTTATCCACCAAGTATCTAGGGCAGTTCCACTTCTAGTGACCATTTCCTTTGCAGTAGAAGCACTTAGTTTCAGGCTTGAGTTTAGCTTTGGGTTTCTTCACGGGAGTGACAACTTGCTTGTCATTCTTCTTGAAGTTCCCTTTCTATCCTTTTGCCCTTTACTTGAAACAAGTGGTCTCGTTAACCATCAACACTTGATGTTGTTTCTTGATTTCTACCTTCGCCGATTTCAGCATCGCGAAGAGCTCGGGAATTACTTTCGTCATCCCTTGCATATTATAGTTCATCACGAAGTTCTACTAACTTGGTGATAGTGTCTAGAGAACTATGTCAATTACTATCTTATCTGGAAGATTAACTCCCACTTGATTCAAGCAATTGTACTACCCAGACAATCTGAGCACATGCTCACTGGTTGAGCTATTCTCCTCCATCTTGTAGGCAAAGTACTGTCAGAGGTCTTATACCTCTCGACATGGGCATGAGTATGAAATACTAATTTCAACTCTTGGAACATCTCATATGCTCCGTGGCGTTTCAAAACGTTTTTGAAGTCCCGGTTATAAGCCGTAAAGTATGGTGCACTTAAACTATCAAGTAGTCATCATACCGAGCTTTTGTCAAAACGTTCATAACGTCTGCATTTGCTCCTGCAATAGGTCTGTCACCTAGCGGTGCATCAAGGACATAATTCTTCTGTGCAGCAATGAGGATAATCCTCAGATCACGGAACAATTCCGCATCATTGCTACTAACATCTTTCAACTTGGTTTTCTCTAGGAACATATGAAAAATAAACGTGGAGCAACATCGCGAGCTATAGATCTACAACATAGATATGCTAATACTACGAGGACTAAGTTCATGATAAATTAAAGTTCAATTCAATCATATTAAGGAACTCCCACTTAGATAGACATCCCTCTGGTCATCTAAATGATCACGTGATCCAAATCAACTAAACCATGTCCGATCATCACGTGAGATGGAGTAGTTTCAATGGTGAACATCTTATGTTGATCATATCTACTATATGATTCACGCTCGACCTTTCGTTCTCCAGTGTTCCGAGGCCATATCTGCATATGCTAGGCTCGTCAAGTTTAACCCGAGTATTCTGCGTGTGCAAAACTGGCTTACACCCGTTGTATTTGAACGTAGAGCTTATCACACCCGATCATCACGTGGTGTCTCGGCACGACGAACTTTCGCAACGGTGCATACTCAGGGAGAACACTTATACCTTGAAATTTAGTAAGGGATCATCTTATAATGCTACCGTTGTTTTAAGCAAAATAAGAAGCATAATAAGATAAACATCACATGCAATCAAAATATTTGACATGATATGGCCATCATCATCTTGTGCTTTTGATCTCCATCTCCAAAGCACCTTCATGATCACCTTCGTCACCGGCGCGACACCTTGATCTCCATCGTAGCATCGTTGTCGTCTCGCCAACTATTGCTTCTACGACTATCGCTACCGCTTAGTGATAAAGTAAAGCAATTACATGGCGATTGCATTTCATACAATAAAGCGACAACCATATGGCTCCTGCCAGTTGCCGATAACATTACAAAACATGATCATCTCATACAAAACCGTATAACTCATCATGTCTTGACCATATCACATCACAACATGCCCTGCAAAAACAAGTTAGACGTTCTCTACTTTGTTGTTGCAAGTTTTACATGGCTGCTACGGGCTTTAGCAAGAACCGTTCTTACCTACGCATACAAAACCACAACGATGTTTCGTCAAGTATGTGCTGTTTTAACCATCACAAGGACCGGGCGTAGCCACACTTGATTCAGCTAAAGTGAGAGAGACAGACACCGAACGTACGGCACCTCCGCGTTCAGCACACGTTCAGCTTGATGACGTCCCACGAGCTCTTGATCCAGTTGAGCTTCACGGGAGAGTTTCGTCAGCACGACGGCGTGGTGACGGATATGATGTATTCACCGGCGCAGAGCTTCGCCTAAGCACCGCGACGGTATGACCGAGGTGTGTTTCTGTGGAGGGGGGCACCGCACACGGCTGGAACAATTCAACTTGTGTGTCTTTGGGTGCCCCCCTGCCCCCGTATATAAAGGAGCAAGGGGGGAGGCCGGCCGGCCCTTCTATGGTGCGGCTAGGGGTGCAATCCTACTAGGAATAGGATTGCAATCCTATTCCTAGTAGGAACTACCAAAGAAGGAAGAGAGGGAAAGGAAAAGAAGGAGAGGTGGCGCCCCCCAATCCTAGTCCAACTAGGAACCCTAGGTGGGGCGCCGGCCAGCCCCTATGGGCTGCCTCTCTCTTTTCCATAAGGCCCACTATGGACCATCCCCCCTCGTAGGGGGTTCCGGTAACCCCCTCCGGCAATCCCGTTAAATCCGAAACTTTTCCGGAACACTTCCGGTGTCCGAATATAGTCGTCCAATATATCAATCTTTATGTCTCGGACATTCTGAGACTCCTCGTCATGTCCGTGATCTCATTCGGGACTCCGAACTACCTTCGGTACATTAAAACTGATAAACTCATAATACCGATCGTCATCAAACGTTAAGCATGCGGACCCTACGGGTTCGAGAACTATGTAGACATGACCGAGACTCATCTCCGGTCAATAACCAATAGCGGAACCTGGATGTTCATATTGGCTCCTACATATTCTACGAAGATCTTTTATCGGTCGAAACCGCATAACAACATACGTTGTTCCTTTTGTCATCGGTATGTTACTTGCCCGAGATTCGATCGTCGGTATCTCTATACCTAGTTCAATCTCGTTACCGGCAAGTATCTTTACTCGTTCCGTAACACATCATCTCGTGACTAACTCATTAGTATTTTGCTTGCAAGGCTTATTGTGATGTGTGTTACCGAGAGGGCCCAGAGATACCTCTCCGACACTCGGAGTGACAAATCCTAATCTTGATCTATGCCAACACCACGAATACTTTCGGAGACACCTGTAGAGCATCTTTATGATCACCCAATTACGTTGTGACGTTTGATAGCACACAAGGTGTTCCTACGGTATTCGGGAGTTGCATAATCTCATAGTCATAGGAACATGTATAAGTCATGAAGAAAGCAATAGCAGTAAAACTAAACGATCATAGTGCTATGCTAACGGATGGGTCTTGTCCATCACATCGTTCTCCTAATGATGTGATCTCGTTGATCAAATAACAACTCATGTCTATGGCTAGGAAACATAACCATCTTTGATCAATGAGCTAGTCTAGTAGAGGCATACTAGGGACATACTGTTTTGTCTATGTATTCACACATGTACTAAGTTTCCGGTTAATACAATTCTAGCATGAATAATAAACATTTATCATGATATAAGGAAATATAAATAACAACTTTATTATTGCCTCTAGGGCATATTTCCTTCAATTTGGTATGTACAAGTGCAATATTACACTTTAGGCTTGTCCCTAAAATTCAACCCGCCCCTTGTTATATCCCAAAAATTCAGATATCGTGCTCCCAAAACTGGCGCCTTCACAACCCCCGCGGCTTGCTATCCCGAAATTACAACGTGCGCGAAAACTCCCTCCAGCTGCCAAATCCCGACACGCGAAATCCCCCTTCTAACCCTGAGGCGAAAGGGCCGCTAGTTCAAATCGGTGGGGGGTACTTTTGTAACACACCCTACATTTTGGACAAGCGCGTCTCCATCGCCTCCTTTTTGCCATTCGAAATCCCAGGCCGCCATAACCTCTCCGCTCCAGCCGCGAAACCCCACCCTCCTCCGTCCGCCACCTCACTGCTGCCCAGCCGGAGCCTCTTCCCCGACGACGTCGTCCACCGCAAAAGCTCGACGTCCCTCATCCACCTCCCCGGATGAGGATCCGTCGTCCATCTCGTTGTCCCGCCGGTTCAGCCGCCCCGTCCACCACCTCCAAGGAGCTGCTCCGACGATCGCCTCGTCTACCGCGGCTGCTCCATCCCCACAGTGCCGCCTAAACCTGCTCCACCGGAACCGTAGCATCCTCACCGACTCCTCGGACGAAGCCGAGGCCTACTCGGCGCCATCAAAGAGGTTGTACACTCATCGCATCGCACCTTCTCCTTAGCTCGACCTCCCGGCGCCGACGGTGCTCCATCCCACACCCCCATGGAGCAGCTACCTTGAAGCCAGCGTCGCGGGCTAAATCTCCATGGCGGCTCTCCCCCAGTGCGAGGCCCCTTCGGCGGCGGCGTCCATACCAGCCAGATCTGCTGCTTCTGCTCTGGCTCTCGCTCGCTCGCTCGCGCTGCTGCTGCTCCGGCTCTCGCTCGATCACTCGCTCGCCCACCTGCTGCTGCTCCGGCTCTCGTTCGCTCCCTCATGATGCTGCTTCTGCTCCGGCTCTCGCTCGGTCGCTCGCTCGCCCAGTTGCTGCTACTCCGGCTCTCGCTCGCGCTGCTGCTGCTGCTCTCCCCCTCGCTCGTGTTGCTGCTCTGTTCCGATTTATCTACACTTCAGTCGACTGAATTGACTTTTGGGTCAGTCAATTTTCAGGGGGTGGGGGGCTCGCTGGAGTTAAGGAAGAACCACCCACAGTGGGGACGGGGGCTCGCCGGAGAGGTACCCCACTATCTATCTTAGGGTTCAGGGTGGGGGCGGGGGGCCTATAGGGCTGGCCGGGGCAGCGGCGGACCGGCGGTGGGGAGTTGTTTCGGGGCGTAAAGGTGGCGTTGGGGCCGGTGGTTTGGCCGGTGGTGGCTGGCGGCTAAGGGGGGTGCAGGTTGAAGATGATCTGAACGCCCTCCCTAAACTACATGTCAAGTGCCTCTCTGCTACCATTGCGTTCAGTTTTGACAGTAATATTCAGATTCCACAGTAAATTTCATTTTCGATAGTTAAGTTCAGAGTCAACATTTTTTACCTCATTTGTTGTAGTCAGGTGGTTTTTGGTGATGTAAATTTTGCATCTATTTTACATCATCTATTGGAGATGCTATTAGAATCCCACTTGAGATTG
Source organism: Secale cereale (assembly GCA_902687465.1). Lineage (NCBI taxonomy): Eukaryota > Viridiplantae > Streptophyta > Magnoliopsida > Poales > Poaceae > Secale > Secale cereale. The sequence goes on from LR738714.1 coordinate 224,379,314, forward strand.
ACGATGTCTGTCTTGTGCTGCTTCAGCCTTGACGTCTTACGGCTCACCGGGGCTGCTCCAACGATAGAATGATCCATCACAACAGAGCAGTGCCCTGGACACCGTCTACAGATTCCTCAGATCTTCCTCCACACCTCCGACAGCCACCTCTGCCTCAACTGCTTCAGCGACCAACCCAATGATGCTGAGGTCGACATGGCTACGGCAAATAGGTTGTACACTTGTTGCATCACTTATTACTATACATTCATGTCGATCCATTAGGGCTATTTTGGTTCGACGGAAAAACATGGCAATAAGGAATTTTCCAATGGCACTCTACTATTCAGTTATTCATGCATTTTGTTGATTTCAATTAAGCAAAACATCCACCTGGACCTACTTTTCAAAATCCTATGCATGAAAACTAGACCAAGTGCATTAGTGGCAGAATAACATTCTAATTGTACACGCTTTCATATGGTTTCACTTCAGAGCAGACAGTGCTACCTGTCGAAGCAGATCTCTTGTTGGGTGCCGATAGCTCCTTAGAGATGGATTCAGAGACAGATGACCAGTCCTATTCCCCCACCGAGGTGTATGCTCTAACTTGGCACGGCGTTTTAGTTATTCATCGTATCTTTCAATTATGTTATGCTATGCTATCCAGTTTAGATAGACATCATATATGTGAAATTATGTCATGCTATCCATTTTAGTTAAACAATATACATGTCAACTATTTCATGTCCTCTTTTTTCCACACTGTCTATTGCATATGTCTCTCATACAATGTCTGTACATTCAACTATGTTTCCTGTTTATCAGCCATTTGAATTGGAGCGGGTGATGCCAACATCTAGCGGACTAAAAACACGGTCTTCAAATAAAACAGTGCTACCTCTTGGTGGAGATAGCACCCCGGTTGTACATGCAAGAGAACCAGCCCTACCACACATAAACCAAACTCTCGTAGATTGTACCCCTACTACGATGGACAGAGAACTAGCTTCGCCCAATCTAACCCCAACCCCAGCAGATAATAACCGAGTTCCTGTTGACACAGCACCATCTCCACCACAGAGCTCCCAAACAAGTGCAGTTAGTAAGGCAGCTCCAGTGCCCAAAGGGCCAGTACTACCACGGCGAACCCCAACTCCACCAGTTAGTAAGCCTATTCATGTGGTGGAAGCACAACCAGCTAGTCGTACTTTAGCATCTATCGCATTTGATGTTGTTAAATCGTATGTGTGTATCTTCCCATCTTGGAAATATTATACTGGAGATGAAGGAAAATTCCAGTTGCAGGTGTTTGTCCAGGAGTTATGTGTAAGTAATGTTATTCATGGCAATTACTTTGCTTTGTCCCATACATCCTACCTCCATGATGGTTATAATACAGCAAATTTTCCCATTTTTCTCTATAGAGAAGGACCGATTTGGAAACTCAGGATGAGGTAACCTGTGCTAATACCTCTGCTATCTTCAAGAATGCTTGGTGGCAGTATCGGAATTACCTGAAGAAAACGTACTTCATCGGCAAAGAAACTCATCAAATTCCCTTACGTTCTCGTGAGACACATTTACTGGTTGATGACTGGGAACGCCTTGTTCTGTACTGGTCCCGAACCAAGAATGTGGTAAGGTCTATGAGCTCATTTTCTATTTTTAAGTACTATATTCTTGCGTCTTACTGTACTCTGTTCATGTAGAACAAGTGCCTAAACCTGAAGAACAACTGTTCTAATTTAAGATTCCATTGCTATCATAGTTCCAAAAAGCGCTAGGCGTTAATTGTGCGTTTTGCCACCGTCTTGCGCTTTACTGACCAAAGCGCATGATTATGCGCAGTTATGCACAGATTAAGCATAGTTATGCGCAATGTGTTTCGCCAATGCCTAGAGCCCAGGCGCGCTTAAGCGCTCGCTTAGGCACGCCTTTTTTAACTATGATTGCTATCGTGCATACAGCTTTGCTCTTGTATCACTATATTTACTCATACAAACTTATTTTTAAATTGAAGGATCCAATCAAAACTCCAATGGCATAGCAGGTATGTTCACGGATGTTTCTTTAACAGGCTTGCTCTTATCAATAGCTCTGTTGATTTCAATTTCAATTGTGTATACAGTTGAATTCTCATATCATGCACATTACTAGCATCACAACAAAGCAAATAGTGTTGTTGTACATGTAGACCCGTGGTACCCATCTGAAATCTTGTTGTGCCGTGTAGTTTCCCATGCTTTGTATTCTTTCACTGCTGCTTTGTCTTGAATTGGTATGATTTGAACCGTGTCTCTATTTTGATTTGGCAAGACAATGCAGTGACCATAGGACATAGATATATGTTTGTTTGATGCTTTTATTATGTACTAGTACTTGGCAATAGAAGACTTGGTAGTTTAATCATGTCCACCTTACTAATGAACTGGTTCACTCAAATGAGTTTCATATACTAGTACATGCTAAACTGTTATGTGCCTGCTTGTTTCTTGTTTTAGAATGCTGATAGAATATTGGGGAAGAGTGCCTTATTAAGCAATGGTAAAGGAAGTAATGCAGATAAGGTTCAGGATAGTGACACATCCTTGTTGGTCTCCAACAAAGCTGACAAAACAGCTAAGGAAGACTATCTCGAAGACAGTGAGACAACCCCAAAGTCCTGTCTTGGTTTGGTGTTGGAGATACTGGCCACTACCGCTTGCACAAGCTATTCAAACTCACTGTGTGAATCAGCTCGGTTTCTTGAGTCTCAACTACAAGCTGAAAGACATCGATCAGTTGTGCTTCGACAAGAAGCGGAAGGACTGCGGAAGTCCCTGGAGCATTCAGATGCATACTTTCTGGTGCAACAGCAAGCGTTGGAGGATTTTAGTGCCAAACAGGACCAAGCTAATAAGCTTGCTAAGCTTATTGCCAGCATGGCGGATACCACGTTTCTTGAGCTCTTCTGAAGTTGTTTCAGTTATGCTCATGTTTTGCTGCCGTGTTTATTTGCACTGGTGGCCAATTTTGACAACCAGTGTATGTAATATGCTGCTTTGTTCCCTACATTTGCACTGGTGGTGAACTTTGATGCCCAGTGGATGTAATATGTGTAATAGCAGTAATAGGCCTGCGTTAATTGCTTGCTTATTTATTTCCTTATTGTCTTGTTTACTTTTTTGCTTGTAGTCACCGCAGTTCTTTTTCTGTGTTTTTCTAGTGCCCACAATAACATATTTTTTAAAACTAGGCCACATTAACAATGGGCTACATATTTACTGTAGTTAACATGGGCCTCCTACGGGCCGTAGAAACAATGGGCCTTCTAAGGGCCATAGAAACAATGGGCCTTCTATGGGCTGTATCATCAATGGGCCTTCTACGGGTCGTATGATCGGTTGGCCAAACATGGGCCAATAACAGACCACATTATGGTCGTAAATGGGCTAGAGTTGAAATCGTCCGTTCATGGGCCGACCATAACGGGCCATCGTTAATAGGTCGTATTTGATGATGCTATGAAAACGGCCCAACGTATTAACGAGCCACAAACGGGCCGACTGTAACCACGGGTTGCATTTGGCCCACAAGCAGAAAATGACAGTAATGGGCCGAAAGTAAACGAATGCTGGAAATGAGCCCAAGAATAAATGGGCCGTATTTGATGACGCTATGAAAACGGCCCAACGTATTAACGGGCTGACTGTAACCACGGGTTGTATTTGGCCCACAAGCAGAAAATGACAGTAACGGGCCGAAAGTAAACGAATGCTGGAAATGATCCCAAGAATAAATGGGCCCTAAGAAGGCCGAAAGATAACATGGGCTGGAAACGGCCTAACGGAATAATGGGTCGTTAATGGGTATAAAGTGATACACTGTTCATTACGGGCTAGTTTTACCATGGGCCGTTAATGGGCCGAGAGTAATAAGAGCCTCATATGGGTCGAAATACGTCATGGGCCATACATGGGCCGGAAGTTAAAACGGGCTGGAATTATATTGGACGGCCCAGATGACGCTACTAGGCCTAATTCGGATAGGCCGTAAACGGGCCCTGGGTTAGCGGGCTATAAATGGGCTATATGCGAACAGGTCGTTAATAGGCTTGCCGTGGGCCGGGCCGCCTCCTTTTGACCAAGTCAAACGGGCGGTCTTTTCACAAGAATGGGCCTCTGTTGGCCTGTGCCACGTGTCGACGTATCATAGGCGCTTTGGGTCCAATGAGTGGATGACATTTGTCCCAACGGTGAGCCGACACATGTTTCCTACAGCCAATGATGATTTTACACGTGGAAAATCCCAATTGGTCGGGGTTGTTAACGGGTTATCGGATCCAAAACTGGACCCGATAGCTTAACGGCGTTCCGTTACGGTGGATGCCACGTGTCGGTCACGCTTGACGAAAGCACTTCTGTGACGTGCGATTTATCATCATGGAAGTGGACACTTCCGTGATGATAATTTTGGTGATGTCATGGAACACTTCTACGACAGCACGGGTATGACTATCTTGATTCTGTCATAAATTTGTCATGGATGTACATGCATGACAGGAAACGTGACCTGCTGTGACAAACATGTATCATCACGGAAGTGTATTTTTTTTGTAGTGTTGTGCAACATATACTTCTTCTTCAATTTCCCATTCAGAAAGGAACCCTTCACATCCATTTGATACAGAAATATGTTATGATGGTTGGCATAGGCTAGCAGTATGCGAATGGCTTCAAGCCTAGCTACAGGAGCAAAGGTTTCATCGAATCCAATTCCTTCTACTTGAGTATATCCTTGAGCAACAAGACGAGCCTTGTTTCTGACAACTTGACCATTCTCATTTTGTTTGTTGCGATAGATCCATTCTGTGCCAATGATGTTATGCTTTCGTGGATCAGGACTCTTAACAAGCTCCCATATATTATTCATCTCAAACTGTAGAAGCTCTTCTTGCCTTGCTTGAATCCATTCAGGTTCCATAAAGGATTCATCAACTTTCTTGGGTTCAGATATTGAAACGAATGCAGAGTGGCCACAGAAGTTGGCTAGCTGAGTTGCTTTTGAGCGAGTAAGTGGACCAGTAGCATTAAGGCTATCAAGAATCTTTTCAACTTGGACTTCATTAGCTACCCGAGGATGAACTGGGCGAAGACTTTGCTCATGCTGTTGATCATCTTCTTGTTCAGAATTGGCTTCAGGCTGAGCATTGTCTTCAGGATGACTAGGTGGAAAGATGATGATTTCCTCTTCAGTTGGTTCCTTGGTAGGTATAATTTCTCATTTACCCATTTGTTTGATAGATTCACCGGGAGAAGCTTCATCTAGCACATTTGACAAGTGCTCTCTTTGCGAGCCATTAGATTCATCGAACCGCACATCTTCGGTTTCAACCACTATAGTGAAAGAGATTGAAGACCCGGTAGCTGTGCGAATCCTTTCCGTAACCAAGCATAAAACCTTCATGAGATTTCGGTGCAAATTTGGAAGTGTGATGTGGATCTCTGATCCAGCACTTAGCACCAAAGACTTTGAAATAACTAACGTTTGGCTTATTACCAGTCAGAAGTTCATATGATGTTTCCTTGAAGAACTTGTGAAGATAAACTCTGTTGATGATGTGGCATGCAGTATCAATGGCTTCAGGCCAGAACTTCCTTGATGTCTTGTATTCATCCAGCATAGTACGGGCCATCTCAATGAGAGTACGGTTCTTGCGCTCAACGATGCCATTCTGCTGAGGTGTTTATGGAGCGGAGAACTCATGCGTGATGCCCAGTGTATCAAGATAGGTGTCGAGCCCAGTATTCTTGAACTCAGTTCCATTGTCACTTCTGATGTGCTTGATCTTGATGACATAGCTGTTCATGGCTCGATTGGCGAAACGTCTGAAGACATCCTGCACTTCAGTCTTATAGAGGATTATATGCACCCAAGTGTATCTAGAGTAGTCATCAACGATCACAAAGCCATATAAGCAAGCAGTGGTAGTGAGAGTAGAGTAGTGAGGAGGGCCAAATAAGTCCATGTGAAGCATCTCGAAGGGACGAGATGTAGTCATGATTGTCTTCGAGGGATGCTTGGCCCTAGTCGTCTCCCCAGCTTCACAAGCACCACACAGATGATCTTTCTTGAACTTGACACCCTCTATGCCTATGACGCGCTTCTTCTTGACGAGAGTGTAATGCCCCGGATGTAATACTTTCCCTTTTGGGCAATATAATATATCTCTGGCTTCATCTATTCCATTTCCGGGTTCTTCGTCTTTCGGGTTTTCGTCGTTTTGTTGTGTGCGTGTGTGGCATTCATCCATATCATGTAGTCATGTGCATTGCATTGCATTCGTGTTGTTGTTTGCATCCGGTCCCACTCGTCCCTTTTTGTTGTCCGTTTCGCGTTCCGGATCTCTCTCACGTGTCCGTGGCATCCCCTAGGCCTACTTTGGTGTTTGGCCGTGTAACGTTTCCGGTTTGGCGTGAGACTTGTCGTGTGTTGTTGTTTTGGTGTGTGTAACCCGCCTGTCGAATCTCGTCGCGTTTGGAGTTCGTTTGGTGCTCCAACAGTTATTCTCGTGGGCTGAAAGTACCTCCACTTTGAGGCCCAAGACACCCCTCCAACAGCCCACCAAACCAGCCCAAACCCCTCCCTTCATCTAGGCCATCCAATTCTGATCGCGTGGCCGAAAACCACACCTCATTTGGACAACCCTAGCTCCTTGTGCCTATATATTTGTCCACCTTCCCCAATTTTTGCCCAAAAATAAGCAAACCCTAGCCACCTTCATCCCCTACCTCCAGCCTCCTCCCTCCACTCCGGCCGGAGCTCGCCGAAGCCCCGCCGGAGGAGCTCGCCGGACCCTCGCCGGAATGCTCACCCCCGCCGCCTTCTCCTCACCGCCGGCCGCCTCCGGTCACCGCCGCCACGCCGCGCCGACCGGGCACCGCCGCCGCCCCGGCCAGGCCCGCCGGACCCTTCTCCCTCCGGCGCCCCGCCGCCCCAGGCTCGATAGCCGCCGCCGCCGCTCGGGTCGGTCGGGAGCAAGTCCCGATCCGCCCGGCTCCTTCGATCCGGATCTGCGCGCCCCCCGTGGGCCTCCGTCTTCGCTCCGCCTGGGCCGGCCTCAGCGCCCCGCGGGCCTTCCCCTGCCGCCCCGACCCGCCGCTCGGCTGGGCCAGGTGGGCCGCGACCACCTCGCCCTCGAGGGCCCCCGAGTCTACGCCACCACCGCCGCCTGGATCGATCGGGGGAGGAGCCCCCGATCCCGATCCGCTCCGCCGCTCCACTAATGGGCCGGCCGCCCGAGACCCGTTAGCCCGGATCCCCAGCCCGATCCACTTCCAGCCGCCCGCGTTGACTTCTGTTGACCCGGAGGTAGTCTCGTTTTCCACTAAGTCCTGAGATTCTTGATGTCTGATGCTATTTTAGAATAATGATAACCTTTTGTGTGATGGTCCGATTTGAGTGAATGATATGTCAAAATGTTCGTGGAGACTTGTACTACATTTTGTTCCATTGTGCCATGCATGTTTGAGGTCATCTAGATGCCTAAATATCTGTTGGAAGAGGGCAACTTGTTATAAACTGCTGTCTGTAGTTGTTTTCATGCCATCTTTGCAATGTGATAACTTTTAGCATGTTCATCCAAATGAAGCAAATGAGATGTCCACGTGTTCGTCATGATATGCTCTACATGTTGATTGCTTTAGCTTGCATGATAGAATTAATCTTGACATGCTTATCTCCTTTGCAAAGTGCTATGTGGCTGTTATGTCACTAAACTTGTTATGAGATGTCATTTGGAGGAGCTCATTGCTATCGTTGTGTTTATCCCCTTGATGCATGCTTAGGTGTTTTGGATTCACCATCATGTGTACTTTACTATAGTACCTACCACTTGCCATGTTTAGCTTTGAGGTGACTTAAACTTGCTCTCAAAGATGCCATGATGAAATTGCTGTTTTAACACTTAGCGAAATTTCACTAAGTCTGGAATCTGTAATTTCCAGATGCCATGTTTGCTTGTTGTTCTAGGCCAATCCATGATAGTTTTGGGGTGACTCTTGATGATTCCTTGTTGTATATATTGTTGGCTATCCATTCATGCTCTCACATGATTATTTGAGTGGCTGTAGCATATTTAACTTTTGCTCCCAAGTTGCAATAAATTACTGCTGTCAGGATTTTGTTGTCAAGTTCAATATGTCATAGCTTGTTGCTATTGATCCATGGCTCCTTTGGGGGTGCTCCAATGGACTTATTTGCTGTAGGATATGTCTAGTTTATGTCCATGCTCATTGCCATGATGTTTGAGTGCTGTAGCTTATTTATCTATTGCTCTGAAGTTGCTATGTGTCTGTTATTTTCAGCTTGTGCGTATTTATTGTTTCGGGTGTAACTTTTAGCCCGTAGCTCCGTTTTGAGCAAGTCATATATGAAACTTGGGTGATTTTTCATGTAGATTCATAATATCCTATTGTTATCATGTTTTGAAGTATTTTGCTTGAATGCATATTTTCCATGCTCCTTTTGCGATTACACTGTGCTTCCTTTGTAGACTTCCTGTGCTTCCATAGTGCATTTGTTTTGCTTCCTTAGTGCATCAGCCATGAATCCAGCATTTTCGTGTGCGCATTGCATCTTGTTGATTTCGTGTCTTGTGTGTTTGTGTTTGAGTAGTGCCGGAAGCTGAGACCGAGTACGAGTACGAGCACGAGGTTACTACCGAGGTTGAGCATGAGGACCCCTCTTACGATCCTATCGACAACTCTTCAGGCAAGATGACCGAACCCGGATACCATTACTATCTTTGCCTATTGCTAGAAGTCTCGATCTATAGTTTTGCCTCGATGCCCATGTTTTCCTGTCAGCCTCCTATTGTAACCATGAACCTGTTTAACCACCCTACCTATGCAAACCATTGATTGGCTATACGTAGGCTTCGCTCAACCCCTCTTATAGCATTGTTAGTTGCAGGTGAAGATTGAAGATTCTTGCTTCTTGTTGAAGCTTGTTGGGATATCACACTATATTAATTATTAAATAAAATCATCTATATATTGGTAATGGGTGGAAGGCTAAGCCTTTTGCTTGGTGTTTTGTTCCACTCATGCCGCTAGGAACCGCATAAACCGGTGTTATGTTCCTTGATTATGCGTTCCTCACACGGTTGGGGTTATGGGACCCCCTCGATACACCGCTAAGTGCTAAGTCTTTTCCAGCAAGTCCCAACATTGGTACTATTTGCCTAATAACTAAAAACTTGCATAGGGAGTAATTAACCCTCTTTCTTAATCAACAACCCCGGGCCAGTGCTCCACCTGAGTGTTGGTCCAAAACGGGGAGCCTGCGGGGCCACCACGAGGAAACTCGAGGTTTGGTAAAAACCCGTAGCTTCACCCATCCGGTCGTGGCCTGAGACGAGATACGCGCGGCTACTATCAGGGTGTCGGCACGCCGGGAGGATTTGCTGGATTAGCCTTACCTTAGTTCGGAGTATCTTGAGCACGGGATTCCGAGGATACTCGGGCCTTCCCACCTTGGAGTTGCGACTCCGCGGATCGTGGGCTTGTCATGGGCCAAGTTGGAACACCCCTGCAGGGTTATGAACTTTCGAAAGCCGTGCCCGCGGTTATGTGGCAGATGGGAGCTTGTTAATATCCGGTTGTAGAAAACTTGACACCATGTTCCAATACACTACCAGCGTGAGTACCGTGACTGTCATTTTCCGAAAGGGTTTCGGGAGATGAACACGGTGGGGTTATGTTTGACTTGCTTTAGTTAGGATCACTTCGTGGTCATCTCTCGACCAAGGCACCTTCTCTTCTCGCTCTCTTTTACGTAAGCTAGGCTAGTGCTGCTGCAGACTTTTGTTCTTTCTTCAGCCTTGTTCCACACCCAAGGCTTAAATAGTCGTGTTACCCGGGAACGGGATTGCTGAGTCCTCTGTGGCTCACAGTTACTTCAACACCCCAGATGCAGGTACGATGGTGAGCTACACAGGCGATGGCACTGAGCTAGACTGGGAGTACGACGAGGAGCGTAGCCGTTACTACGTGAACTATCCGGTTGATCAGTAGAGCTTCTACTAGGATTCGATCTAGACCTGTGGCTTATGTTATGTTTGGTATCTTGTCATTTGGATCTTTACCCTTAGGTGGGCTGTGATGTTTTATTGTATGATGATTGGATATGTAATGAATTTGTGTGACATGGCGAGTGTAAGCCAACTATCTTTTCAGTTTCCCATCCCCATTTTCACATGAGATGTGCAAAGGTACCAAACTTGCGATCATTCCAGCATGGGCTTATATCTCTAAGTCGTGCCTCGACACGTAGGAGATATAGTCCCATCCTGGGCATTACAAGTTGGTATTCAGAGCCTTCTCCGACCTAGAAGCCCCCACTGATTGATCGAATCGTTGACGGTCGAGTCTAGACACACACTGAAAATATTTTGAGTCCTATATTTATATCGGAGAGTAGGATTTCTTTGCCCCTCATCCCTTTCACTCTGGTGAGGACTCCTGACGACTACTCTTGCCTCTTCTACTTTCAAAAATGGCACCAAATTTTTTTTAGGAATCTCGCGAGTATTGTGGGATTGTTTCGATGTTCTTGTGACGAGAATATTGTTCTCGATGCCTCCTGACTAGGGGTTGTGGCAGTGTCCCGGGGAGTTGAGCTTCGGGGTATTGTCATCACAAGCATATCGCGACAATACTAAATACTTAAGACGGCCGACATCGAAAATCCCTCCTATACGGTTAGTGGCAAGATAACACCGACATCACCCAGTACTGGGGAGGTAGTTCGGGAGTATTGCCATAGCTTTGTATAGTGGATGCTTTTCGAAGGTCCGAGGTAGACGGTTTCCGAGAAAGACTGGTTATGTGTTGAAGGATGGATACAGCTGGATGTAGGATTAGAGTTGATTGCATGGTGCTTCCCCTGTATCCCCAACACCTGATTGCATAACTGGAAACTTTCGGAAATTCATAGGTGGGTTTATCCAGTAGATCGTAGGCATTCTTCCAACGAATGCAGGTTAGCGAGTTTGGGGTTCTACATTGAGTGAAGTGGTTTTATGGCCGATGTTCCGATCGGGAGTTGCATCTTAAAGGGTCCTTGGCTATGCTGATCCGGGGATTGCAAAACCCTTTCGTAACGCGTTCATAAGCTTGCTGCACAAAGATGTCGAACGAAGCTCCTATCTTGTGTTTGTTCCATCTGTACCTTGTGTTTTTCTTATTTACCTTTTGTCTCCCAGTGGCTTCTCGTGAAGATTGTTGTTATCATTAAGCTGAGAATTTCATTGGTTCCTCTTGTTCGAATGATTCTTGTGAAGACTATGTTCCATTTCAATCCGTTGTTTCAGCTTATACCTTCTTTCAATCAATTGCTGATTGGTGGTCATCTCTTTCAGGATGGCTCCGAAACGGGTTCCCAACGCTAACCCAGAGGGTGAAGAGGTTCCAGATCGTCCTCCTTCCCCTCCTCCTCCGTCTGAGGCTTGGAGAGCGATTATGCAAACTACAAATCAGAACACCCAGATGTTGATGCAGATGATGCAGCAAATGCAAGCAAATCAAGCAAATCAGGGTGCTCCAGGGAACCAAGGCAATTTCTTCAACCAACAGCACCATGCTACTCTCAACCAGTTCTTGGCCAATCAACCAAAAGCTTTCAGTTACTGTGTCGACCCTCTCGATGCTGAAGATTGGATAACCGATATCAAGAAGCATTTTGAGTGCAGTAACATAAGGGAAGAGGACTATGTGAAGTTTGCAGCCTTCCAACTCAAAGACCAAGCAGCTGACTGGTGGCAGCAGTACAAAGACTCCAGAGAAGGGCGTGTGATCTCTTGGGATGATTTCTGCAAGGACTTTCGCTCTCACCACATTCCAGCAAGTGTCATTGAGGGTATGCGTGAGCAATTCCGCAACCTGAAGCAAGGCTCTATGACTGTCTACCAGTATAATGTCAAGTTCCAAAACCTCGCCCGCTATGCCAAGCAAGACATACCAGATGCCAAGAGCAAGATCTATCAGTTCCGTGGAGGTCTCAAAGTTGAACTTCAACTTGCTCTCACCTTGTTCGAGCCCGATGAGTTCGACAAATTCTATAACATGGCGCTTAAGAAAGAGGCAGCCCAGCTCAAGATGGAGGCTCCAAAAAGAGGATTCGAGATGCCGTTCACTCCTCCTCATCTTCTCAAGTCGTCGCGAAGCAACAGAAATTTTGGCTTCCTCCTCCTCCAGTGATTCGAGCTCCCTACAACAACTCCAACAGCAACAAGAACTCTAGTGGCCGTGGTTTCTCCCACCCACCCAACCCGAGCAACCAGTCGAAGAATCAGTTTCAGTCTCAAGGTTCCAAGTCAAGTGGTTCTCATTTCCGTCCTCTCTCAGAAGTGGTCTGCAACAAGTGCACTCAGAAAGGTCACTATGCTAACAAGTGCCCCAACCCGAAGCGCCTTCCACCTCCTCCACCTGTCAGTACTGCTATTGTCAAGCACATTCCCAAGCAAGCAAGGGTCAATCTGATGAATGCAGCGCAAGCGAAGAATTCTTCTGATGTGATTTTGGGTAACCTTTCAGTGAACTCTTTTCCTGCTAAAGTGTTGTTTGATTCGGGTGCTTCATGTTCTTTCATGTCTCAACCATTTGCATCCAAGTATAATGTTGACGTCCAAAGTCTGCCTCAGAAGTTGCAAGTCATTTCTCCGGGGAGACGTATGACTTCTAATATATTTGCTCCGGATGTTTCTATTCGCATGGGTGATTATCGCTTTCTGGCTAAACCGGTGGTTCTCGGCAATTCCGACATTGACCTCATCCTCGGAATGGGCTGGTGTAGGATCGAAAGTAGGTCTAGAGGGGGGGTGATTAGACTACTTGACAATATAAAAAATCTGCCTTTAGATCATGCAATGTTTTTGGCAGTTTCACAATTAAGATCAATACAAGTATCACCCTACACATGCAATTCTAGAGTATAAGCAGCGGAAAATAAATTGCACATGTAAAAGAGAGGTGGAGAAGATCAAACGCAGTTTGGTGACACGAAGATTTTTGTCGTGGTTCCGATAGGTGGTGCTATCGTACATCCACGTTGATGGAGACTTCAACCCACGGAGGGTAACGGCTGCGCGAGTCCACGGAGGGCTCCACCCACGAAGGGTCCACGAAGAAGCAACCTTGTCTATTCCATCATGGCCTACGCCCACGGAGGACTAGCCTTACTCGGGGTAGATCTTCACGAAGTAGGCGATCTCCTTGCCCTTACAAACTTCTTGGTTCAACTCCACATCTCAAAGACGGAGGCTCCCAAGCGACACCAAACCAATCTAGGAGGCACCACCCCCCAAAAGGTAATAGACAGTGTTGATGATGATGAACTCCTTGCTCTTGTGCTTCAGATGATAATCTCCCCAACACTCAACTCTCCTCACTGATATGGCTGTGGTGGAAGAAAGGTTTGAGTGGAAAGCAACTTGGGAAGGCTAGAAATCAAGTTTCTTATGGTAGGAATGGAATGACTTGATCTCAACACAAGGGTAGGTGGTTCACTTCTCAGAAAGTGTATGGTAGAAGTGGTGGTACTTTCTGATGGCTCTCCTCACGAATGAAGAGGGGGTGGGGGGGTATATATAGCCTCCACACAAAATCCAACCGTTACACACACATTTGACCAATCTCGGTGAGACCGAAGTTAAAACTCGGTCAGACCGAAAGTTCAAATATAGTGAACGTTGGGATTTTCGGTGGGACCGAAAATACCATCTCGGTGTGTCCGAAGTGAGTCAAAGGTTGGAGCTTGCCATCTCGGTGTGACCGAAAACAACAACTCGGATATTCCGAAGTGAAGTCAATTGGTTACAGAAGGTTGGCAGTCCATTTTCGGTGAGACCGAAACTCAGAATCGGATGGACCGAGAAATTAGGGTTTGGGGAAATAACTGAAGTGGTTCATCTCGGTGGGACTGAGTTTGCAGAATCGGTTTGTCCGAGATTACTTATGAGTGTGTTGAATAGTGAAGAGTGCTGATAGTTGAGGGAGCTAGATCACCAAGCACTTGAGCAACTAGATCATTAACACAACCTCATCCCCTTTTAATAGTATTGGCTTTTCCTATGGACTCAATGTGATCTTTGATCACTAAACCAAAATGGAGTCTTGAGCTTTTGCCAATGCTTGTCTTAGCATTTTGAGGGGTCCACTTCTTCAGACATTTCCATACCCATATCATCGAACTTTTCTGAAATGATTCTCAAGTAAATATTAGTTCAATGATATATATGTTGTTATTAATTACCAAAACCACCCGGGGATTAGTTGCACTTTCAATCTCCCCCTTTTTGGTAATTGATGACAACATATAGATCAAAGCTTCGACAAAGGATATAATCAATGAATGATATCGTCGCTTTGAGAAGTATGTGATAAACAAGAGCTCCCCCTAAATTTGTGCATTATTTAAAATTTGCGTTTGAATGCAAATGCACAATCGATTAGGATTATGGGTCACTCTTCCATGTCACATACATCTTGGTGGAGCGCACAAAATGATAAGAATGAGTAACATGCACTCAATCACCAAGACAAGAGTAAATAGCCATACAATGAGGAATAGCATATGATAAGCAATAAGCACACATTAAGGCATAGTATGACTAAGCACTCATTAAGGTAGCATCAAACTTAGTAGCAAGCACACTTAAAGTATCAGGAACCAAAAGAAATCACTGTATCTCAAAGAAAAACCGGCAAAAGAACGAAAGACGAAAGAGCACTCTCTCTCTCGAAGCCCTATGATCTATAACAATTTCTCCCCCTTTGGCAACAAGTTACCAAAAAGTTCGAAAATGTATAGAGCTAAACGTCACTGCGGGCTCTGCTGGTGGCTCCCGTCTGGGTAGATGTCGGTGTAGAGATAGCTGCATCGGCGAAGACTTCTGCTGAAGTCTGCGGTGGAGGAGTGGATGCTGGAGCTGGAGGAACTGCTGGAGCTGTAGCTGGTGCTGAAGTGGTAGCCCTGGAGTCTGTCACTGGGATAGCTGCAGATCTGGATCCTCTGGGAACCTGAGCAGTCTGGCGATGAGAGTCCTGGACTAGATCATCCTGCATAAGCTCTGCTCTCTCCTGCCTTGTCTCCTCCATGTCTGCCTCAAGCTTGTTGACAGACACCTGAATCTCAGTCAGCTTCACGTCCAGAGCGTGGATCTTGTCCTCGACAATCCTCTCAAGGCTCTCCTGAGATTGCTCAATGCTGGCCAGGCGTTGTTCAATCCTCTGGGTAGCTTCAAGAATTTGTTCTCCAAAGCTCTTTGGCTTAGCTGCTGCTGCTGCTGCCTCTTTGTCAGCTTTAGCCTTCTTCGCAGCTTCGATTTTGGCTTGTCCTTCAACTGAGGTAGGATCCTCTTCATCCATCACAACCACGTTGTCCTCATGCTCTGGCTGCAGTGGCAAGTGCTTCCTATCCAACATGAATTTGCCCGTGCCAAACTTGGCGTTGATGAGCATCTGAATCTGCGGTGCAAACCCACACGACCTCTTCTGGTCAGCTGCAGTCCTCTTAATGGTCTCTACCATTAAGTCCATCACCTTAAAAGGTGCCTTCTCATCGAGAATGTGCAGCATGTTGATAGAATAGCCTCGAATCATCCGGTGGTCTCCTGACTTAGGCATCAATGTATGCCTCAGAATAGTGTTAGTGGTGGTCAGACCTGCCTGGAGATAGTACACTGAGCCAAGCTTCCATCCTTCCAAATCAGCAGCCGGGATCTCCTTGTACATATTCTTCATGGAATCATGACTCTTCTTAGGAATCCCATAGACATCAATGTTGTCCTCTCTCTGCACTGGAGCGTTCAGAAGTTCTGCCCATTCTTCAACAGTCGAAGAAAACCTTTGACCTTCAGTCATCCAGGTGATCTTGCCATCAGGATAGAAGTGGGCTGTGGCATAGAACTGCATGATCATCTCGTCATTCCAAGCTGTCAGCTCTTGACCCACAAAATCAGCAACTCCACATGCAGTAAAGCTCTCATGCACATGGGGAAAGAAGTCCCGGTGCTCTTCACTGTCAATATACTTCCAGTCAACATACCTGGTGTCAGCAACAATGGGCTTCTTATCCATCAGCACGGTCTCATAGAAATCCTGCTGCTCTCTGGTGTGGAATCTGGGGTCCACAGCAGTCCTTCTCCTTACAGCATATGGATCAGACTGTCTCCATAGCCTGAGACCTTTGTCCTTTCTTGCCTTCATGTCCTCAGCTTGAGGATGAGCATCATTGTGGAGTGGCAACTTGGGACGGAGCTTAAGCAACACATGCTCTTCATCTGATTCAGACGGTGGCATCTCACCTTTGTTCTTCTCAGAAGCTGGAATGCTTCTGGTTGTTCTCTTGGGCTTGGCTGGAGCTGCCTTGGATGGAGCAGGCTTCTTGGGCTTAGAGGAGGCTTGAGCCCGAATAGCATCACCCATGAACTTAGCTTTCTGAGGAGGAGGCTGGGGTGCTTCTTCTTCTTCTTCTTCTGCAGCATCAACTTGAGGTTCAGCATATACTACCCTCTTCCTTTTGGAAGTCTTCTTCACCTTGCTTGGAGCAGGCTCTTCCAAGTTGAGCTTCTTAGCAACTGCTGACTGCTTCACTTTGCTTGTGCCTTTCCTTGTGTGCTGCCCTTGGTGCTCTTTGGCAACCACATTCCTCTTTGGCTTGGAGGTAACTTCCTCAGCAACAAAGTCAGAGTCCTCATCATCAGAAGTTCTCTTCTTCCTGGTTCTGGTGGCTGCAGGAGGCAAACCACTAGGGGTGCTCCTCTCACCATCATCACTGGAGCTGCTAGCAGGACTTGTATCTGCCTCTAGAATTTCAGCAAATGGTGATTCAGACCTGTTCTGGCTGTCACTGACATCTGACATAGCTGAAAAACCTGTGAAAAGATAAGGTATAGGCAGAGTAGAAGAGTTATCACAACTGCAGAGGTTTTTGCAAAAAAAAATGAGTTCAAAACTTAGTTTTGAGTTTTCACATAATGTATTTCGGTCAAACCGATTTCAAGTTTCGGTGCAACCGAAGTGCTCAACAGAAACCTACACACCACTTTCGGTCAGACCGAAATGGGTTTCGGTCCTACCGAAAACTTAGGGTTTCACTGAAACTACTTTTCGGTCGTTCCGATTGGCACACCTCGGTTAAACCGAATTATGCAGTGCAATGGCCAGAGGCCAAATCGGTCATTCCGAGTTTCAAAATCGGCTTCACCGAGATGCATTCCGTGGAAACCTAAACCTAAGAATTTTCCTCGAAACTAGAAGATCTGAACTATTGTATGGGGAACATATCAAACATGGATTGGATCATGGCAAGCCTATCGTGCAAGAATCGGAAGTGGAGCACGAAAAGGGATCGGGACACACCCTAACTTGGTGGTGTCCCTCTACGGCGGCAACGGTGGAGATGATTACCGTTGACGGCGGCGGAGACCTGCGGCGAGGGCGCACAGGCGACGAAGGCGACGATCCGTAGACCAGGGCGGCGGCAGCAGGGGTCTTGGGGGCGAACGGTTTGAAGAAAGAAATCGCGCGCAGCCCCTCAGGTATATATATAACCCCATGCTGTCGGTGGGATCGAGTTGAAAAACTCGGTGTCACCGAGATGTATAACTGCTGTGCAGTTACGCATATCGGTCAGACCGAGAGTTTGAACTCGGTTTCACCGAGATGAAACCTAGATCAGTCTAAGCGTTTCGGTTGGACCGAGATTGAGAAGCCGGTCAGACCGAAATAGACTTAGAAGGTTTTGGAAGTCAGCCTTAGACGAATCGGTGGTTCCGAGTGCTCCTCACTCGGACTGTCCGAAAAAGACTTGTTCAAAGTTGTGATATGAGCATGAATAGAATTTGAGACAAGAAAGCATAGATAGCTAGGGAAAGGTGCTTAGGCATTCTTGTCCATCCATTTGGCCAGAAAGAGAAAAGAAAACAATCAAAACAACAAATGGATGTCCTTGAATGGATAAAATTATGCATTCAACATGCTCACACAATAAGATAGCAACTGAAATATGTGTCAAACATGCACAACCAATCATTCTAGCTACTAGCACACAATTTGTCGATGACTAGGTCATCTATATATATGAGTATATTGACTTAGGAGCCAAATGAGAACATTTGATCATAGGTCATACTCATCGTTTAAGCACAAGTGGGGTTACCACTTTTACATAAAGCATTTATGTGTTCACATCATTTGAAGATGCTTTAGCTCAATTTTTAGAGCAAAGCTCCCCCTAGATGTGAGAACCCCTTTTAAAGGGTCAAACTAACCTTGGGTTGTCGTAGAAGACTTCATGTAGATGTTGAAGATGTGGATGCTCAATGTTGATGTAGATCATCAAGAGTTGGGAGCAATCCTTTGGATTAGGGCACTTTCAATACCTACATGGGTTAGTCCCACAAGGAACAAACAAGAATATCCATAGACATAGAGTGAAGTACACAAAAGATGATGTCCATGAAAGCAATGATTACCTTGTCCCTTGACTTACCAACAAGAGGGTTTGTGACTCCATGAACAAGTGCATGATGTGGAAGTTGATTGCACAAGTTCTTGCCAAAATGAATATGAGTGAAGTTTGTTGGCGGAGTCACCCTCAAGAACCTACTAGTTCTTCTTCTTTGGGATCCACATCATCTTGATGGGAATCCTTGGTGTTGTGGTTGAGCTTGACGAAGTTGAACTTGATGTGTCCTTGGGAACCCACTTGACCATGGCTTGAGGTGCTTCAATGAATGCATCAATCTCCTCTTGAAGCTTGTCCTTGGCCTTTAGCTTGTGGTCTTGTGGTGGAAGGTCATCTTGAGCTTGTTCCACATTGGAAGAAGTAGGATCATACTTCTCCTTTTGTGAGACAAACTGTGGAGTAGGGTATTGACCTTCTTCCCACTCAACACCTTCGGCGTTGAACTTTCGCTCAAAACCAATCCCTTGATTCTTCCGGTGTCTTCCTTGTTTGCGAACAATCTCCTCAAAGTTCTTGCTTCCGGCAAGACTCTTGTAGACACCTTTCTCTATGATTTCCTTCAATAAGCTATTTTCTTGCTCAAGTGTAACTTGGCTTGAAACATTGTTAGTGGAATCAAGAGAACTACTAGGAGCAACAATATTGGATTTAACATTGTTATTGTTACTACTAGAGGAAGAATTTTTCTTATGCTTGTCATGCTTAGTCTTAATAGGTGGCAAGAAATTAGAGAAGAGAAGTCGTTTGGCAAGATATGAAGAACTCTTCTTTCGAAGATCGTCATTGATCGCTTTTAGAAACTCATGTTCTTGCTCTAGAGTGAGCTTCTCGAAGCGTAGCTTCTCATGAGATCTTAGGAGCTCTCTATGATCTTCTTGAGTTGTTTCATGAGCTAACTTAAGAGTGTTTAGTTCTTTAGTTAGACGCTCAATCTCCTTCATAGCATTGTCATTCGACTCTTCTCGACTATAAAGACTACTAGCATTTTCATCATTACTAAGCTCACTAGATTTATCATGCAAGAGCTCATCTTCACCAAGCAAGTCATCCTCATCACTATCAAAGTCAATGAATTCAGGGTGTGTTACCTTGGGGCCTTTAGCCATGAAGCATCTTCCAATTCCCTCATTTGGTGAATCAAATAAGTCGTAGGAGTTGGAGTTGGAGGATACCAGTGCAAGTCCGGCAACACCTTCATCTTGACTATAGTCGGAGTCGGAGTGATAGCTTCCATCGGATTGATTGTCAGAGTCGGAGCCGGAGACCCATTCACCAACATGAGCTTGATGTCTTCTTCTTGTGTAGCTCCTTGATGACTTGTCTTTCCTCTCCGAATCCTTGCTTCTCCGAGAGGGTCTTCGTTCATAACGATCATCTCTGCTCCTTCTCTCTCTACGAGGTGACTCGTCTCTTGCTCTTCTTCTTGGAGATTCTTCTCTTCTCTTGTGGGGAGCCGTACACTCATTTGAGAAGTGTCCGGGTCTTCCACAATTGTAGCAGTTTCGATCACAACTAGAAGATCTCTTTTCATCATATGATCTAGACTTTGAGCTTCTTTCTTTGCCTCTATTCTTGTAGAACTTGTTGAAGTTCTTGACCATTAGGCTTATCTCTTCATTGGAAATTAGCTTGTCACTTGATGTAGTAGGAGCATCACTTGTAGCTTTGTAAGCACCACTTGACTTGTTGTGAAGCTCTTCCTTATCCTTAAGTGTCATCTCATGAGCAACAATTCTTCCAATGACTTCAGTTGGCTTGAGAGTCTTGTAGTTTGGCATCATTTGGATCAAAGTGCACACGGTGTCATACTTTCCATCCAAAGCTCTGAGAATCTTCTTAATGATGAATCGGTCGGTCATTTCTTCGCTTCCTAAGCCGGCAATCTCATTTGTGATGAGAGCAAGCCTAGAGTACATTTCAGCGACTCCTTCACCATCCTTCATCTTGAACTTGTCAAGTTGACCTTGAAGAATATCTAGCTTTGATTCCTTCACAGATTCAGTACCTTCGTGCATTTCAACCAAAGTATCCCAAATCTCCTTAGCATTCTCAAGACGACTGATTTTGTTGAACTCTTCGGGACACAAAGCATTGAAGAGAATGTCACAAGCTTGAGCATTGTTTTGCAACATCCGCAACTCTTCGGGTGTAGCTTCGCGATCCGGAACTTTTCCTTCTTCAAAGAAATCACCTTGCATACCAACACAAATAATGCCCCATGCGGCTGGGTTATGACCAAGAATATGCATTTTCATTTTATGCTTCCAACTAGCAAAATTTGTACCATCAAAGTAAGGACCTCTACGATAATTACCCTCACTAGACGCCATACTCTCCTAGGTTGTGAAACAAGCTTATGGAGTCCAATGCAATGGAAACCATGGCAATGGAGACCAAAGCTCTGATACCACTTGTAGGATCGAAAGTAGGTCTAGAGGGGGGGTGATTAGACTACTTGACAATATAAAAAATCCGCCTTTAGATCATGCAATGTTTTTGGCAGTTTCACAATTAAGATCAATTCAAGTATCACCCTACACATGCAATTCTAGAGTATAAGCAGCGGAAAGTAAATTGCACATGTAAAAGAGAGGTGGAGAAGATCAAACGCAGTTTGGTGACACGAAGATTTTTGTCGTGGTTCCGATAGGTGGTGCTATCGTACATCCACGTTGATGGAGACTTCAACCCACGGAGGGTAACGGCTGCGCGAGTCCACGGAGGGCTCCACCCACGAAGGGTCCACGAAGAAGCAACCTTGTCTATTCCATCATGGCCTACGCCCACGGAGGACTAGCCTTACTCGGGGTAGATCTTCACGAAGTAGGCGATCTCCTTGCCCTTACAAACTTCTTGGTTCAACTCCACATCTCAAAGACGGAGGCTCCCAAGCGACACCTAACCAATCTAGGAGGCACCACCCCCCAAAAGGTAATAGACGGTGTTGATGATGATGAACTCCTTGCTCTTGTGCTTCAGATGATAATCTCCCCAACACTCAACTCTCCTCACTGATATGGCTGTGGTGGAAGAAAGGTTTGAGTGGAAAGCAACTTGGGAAGGCTAGAAATCAAGTTTCTTATGGTAGGAATGGAATGACTTGATCTCAACACAAGGGTAGGTGGTTCACTTCTCAGAAAGTGTATGGTAGAAGTGGTGGTACTTTCTGATGGCTCTCCTCACGAATGAAGAGGGGGTGGGGGGGTATATATAGCCTCCACACAAAATCCAACCGTTACACACACATTTGACCAATCTCGGTGAGACCGAAGTTAAAACTCGGTCAGACCGAAAGTTCAAATATAGTGAACGTTGGGATTTTCGGTGGGACCGAAAATACCATCTCGGTGTGTCCGAAGTGAGTCAAAGGTTGGAGCTTGCCATCTCGGTGTGACCGAAAACAACAACTCGGATATTCCGAAGTGAAGTCAATTGGTTACAGAAGGTTGGCAGTCCATTTTCGGTGAGACCGAAACTCAGAATCGGATGGACCGAGAAATTAGGGTTTGGGGAAATAACTGAAGTGGTTCATCTCGGTGGGACTGAGTTTGCAGAATCGGTTTGTCCGAGATTACTTATGAGTGTGTTGAATAGTGAAGAGTGCTGATAGTTGAGGGAGCTAGATCACCAAGCACTTGAGCAACAAGATCATTAACACAACCTCATCCCCTTTTAATAGTATTGGCTTTTCCTATGGACTCAATGTGATCTTTGATCACTAAACCAAAAATGGAGTCTTGAGCTTTTGCCAATGCTTGTCTTAGCATTTTGAGGGGTCCACTTCTTCAGACATTTCCATACCCATATCATCGAACTTTTCTGAAATGATTCTCAAGTAAATATTAGTTCAATGATATATATGTTGTTATTAATTACCAAAACCACCCGGGGATTAGTTGCACTTTCAGCTGGCTTTCTCAGCATGATGCTCACATTGATTGTGCAAACAAGGAAGTCAAGATTACTCATTCCGATGAAGATGTGATTATCTTTGCCTCCAGGGATAACACAATCAGGCTTTTCTCTCTCAATGACAAGGGCGAAATGAATGACATATCTCAAATTCTGGTGGTAAACGAATACCAAGACGTCTTTCCTGAAGAACTTCCAGGCATGCCTCCACACCGTCAAGTAGAATTCGTCATTGAACTCGAGCCGGGTACTGAGCCAGCATGCCGGCGTCCGTACAAGCTCTCTCCTAAAGAGTTGAAGGAGTTGAAGAAGAAGCTTGACGAACAGGAGCGTATGGGTCTGATCAGGCCTAGTACGTCTCCTTGGGGCTGTGGTGTCTTATTTGTCAAGAAGAAGGATGGCACGGAGCGCCTTTGCGTTGATTACCGGCCATTGAACAAGAATACAATAAAGAACAAGTATCAGCTCCCCAACATCAACGAACTGTTCGAGCAGCTCAAAGGAGCTAAAGTGTTCTCTAAGCTCGATCTTCGAATGGGCTATCACCAAATTCGCATTCGCGAGGAAGATATCCCCAAGACTGCCTTCAGAACGAGCTACGGCTCATATGAGTATACAGTCATGTCCTTTGGTCTCGCCAATGCTCCACCTACCTTCTCGAGAATGATGCACTACATCTTCAAAACCTACACCGGCGAGTTTGTGCTTGTGTATCTGGATGATATTTTGGTATTTTCCAAGAATGAAGAAGCTCACGAAAAGCACCTCCGTCTCGTTCTCGACAGACTCCGTGAACATAAGTTCTATGCCAAGTTCTCCAAGTGCGAATTTTGGCTCGATAAGGTCTTGTATCTGGGCCATATCATCTCCGCTGGCGGTATTGCGGTAAACCCCGAGAAAGTTGAAGCAATGGTCAACTGGGAAGCTCCTCAGAACGTCAAGCAACTCCGAAGCTTTCTTGGTCTTGCCAGCTATTGCAGAAGGTTCGTTGAGAACTTCTCCAAGATTGCCAAGCCTCTTTCCAACTTGCTGCAGAAGAATGTCAAGTACTACTGGTCTCCAGATTGTGAAGTGGCATTCAGAACTCTCAAAGAAAAGCTCGTCTCTGCTCCAGTTCTCACTCCTCCAGATGAGTCCAAGCCCTACGAAGTATTCTGTGATGCTTCTCTTCAAGGTCTTGGTGGTGTGCTTATGCAGGACAAGAGAATTGTGGCATACACTTCTCGTCAGATGAAGCCAAGTGAGAAGAACTACCCCACACATGATCTTGAACTAGCAGCTGTGGTACATGTTTTGATTACGTGGAGACATCTGTTGTTGGGCAGAAAAGTCGACATCTTCACCGATCACAAGAGCTTGAAGTACATCTTCACACAGCCGAATCTGAACCTCCGCCAGACTCGTCGGGTCGAAATGATCCAAGAGTATGATCCCAGCATTGAATACACTCCTGGCAAGGCGAATGTGATTGCAGATGCTTTGAGCAGAAAGGCATATTGCAACAGCTTCTTATCAAGCTGTTCCAGCCTGAGCTTTGTGAAGCATTCAGGAAGCTCAACCTCCAAGTTGTTCCGCAAGGTTTTCTTGCAAATCTTCAAGTTGCTCTTACCTTGGAAGATCAGGTCCGTGAGGCCCAACTCAGTGATGCTATGGTGTAGAAAGTGAAACATGGTATTGCGAAAGGTACTCCTAAATACAAGTGATATCGCGTTGATGAGAGAGATACCTTGTTCTTTGAGGACAGACTTGTTCTTCCCAAAGGTGATCTCAGGAAGCTCATAATGGAAGAAGCACATGATTCCCTCCTTTCGATTCATCCTGGCAGTTCCAAGATGTACCAAGACCTCAAGCAATCTTACTGGTGGACACGCATGAAAAGGGAGATTGCCCAATTCGTGAATGAATGTGATGTCTGCAGAAGAGTGAAGGCAGAGCATCAACGTCCAGCCGGTCTTCTCCAACCTCTTCCTATTCTCGAGTGGAAATTCGACCACATTGAAATGGATTTCGTCACTGGCTTTCCTAAGTCCAAGAGAGGGAATGATTCTATCTTCGTGGTGATTGACAAGCTTACCAAAGTTGCTCACTTCCTTCCGGTCAGAGAATCCATCAATGCAGCTCAACTGGCAGAGTTGTACACTTCCAGAATTGTGTCCTTACATGGCATCCCTCAAGTTATCTCCTCAGACCGTGGAAGTTTGTTCACTTCAAAGTTCTGGGACTCCTTTCAGTCTGCCATGGGCACTAAGATCAGGTTCAGCACTGCATTTCACCCTCAGACTAGTGGTCAAGTCGAGAGAGTGAATCATATTCTAGAAGACATGCTCAGAGCCTGTGTCATATCTTTTGGCATGAAATGGGAAGATTGCCTTCCATTTGCCGAGTTCTCTTACAACAACAGCTTTCAAGCAAGTGCCGGCAAAGCTCCGTTTGAAATTCTCTATGGCAGAAAGTGTCGTACCCCTCTCAACTGGTCCGAGACTGGTGAACGTCAACTTCTTGGCAATGACTTGATCTCAGAAGCCGAAGAAATGTGCAAAGTCATACGTGAGAATCTCAAGGCCGCTCAGTCGCGTCAGAAGAGCTACTATGACGGCAAGCATCGTGATTTGGCTTTCAACATTGATGATCATGTCTATCTCCGTGTTTCTCCGATGAAAGGCACCCAAAGATTCGGTATCAAAGGAAAGCTTGCTCCTAGATACGTCGGGCCTTTCAAGATCCTTGGCAAAAGAGGCGATCTAGCCTATCAACTTGAGCTCCCTTCCAACTTCGCCAATGTTCATGATGTGTTTCATGTGTCTCAACTCCGCAAGTGCTTCAAGACTCCTGAACGCATGATTCCGTTTGAAGAGATTGATCTTCAACAAGATTTGTCCTACCGAGAGCATCCCGTTTCTATTCTCGAAGAAACCGAGCGCAAGACCCGCAACAAGTCCATCAAATTCTTGAAAGTCAAGTGGTCACACCGTACCGACCGAGAAGCTACGTGGGAACGAGAAGATCATCTTCGTTCCGAGTACCCTTCCTTTTTCCAGTCCTAGATCTCGGGACGAGATCTTTTTGTAGTAGAGGAGAGTTGTAATGCCCCGGATGTAATACTTTCCCTTTTGGGCAATATAATATATCTCTGGCTTCATCTATTCCATTTCCGGGTTCTTGGTCTTTCGGGTTTTCGTCGTTTTGTTGTGTGCGTGTGTGGCATTCATCCATATCATGTAGTCATGTGCATTGCATTGCATTCGTGTTGTTGTTTGCATCCGGTCCCACTCGTTCCTTTCCGTTGTCCATTTCACGTTCCGGAGCTCTCTCACGTCTCCGTGGCATCCCCTAGGCCTACTTTGGTGTTTGGCCGTGTAACATTTCCGGTTTGGCGTGAGACTTGTCGTGTGTTGTTGTTTTGGTGTGTGTAACCCGCCTGTCGAATCACGTCGCGTTTGGAGTTCGTTTGGTGCTCCAATAGTTATTCTCGTGGGATGAAAGTACCTCCACTTTGAGGCCCAAGACACCCCTCCAACAGCCCACCAAACCAACCCAAACCCCTCCCTTCATCTAGGCCATCCAATTCTGATCGCGTGGCCGAAAACCACACCTCATTTGGACAACCCTAGCTCCTTGTGCCTATATATTTGTCCACCTTCCCCAATTTTTGCCCCAAAATAAGCAAACCCTAGCCACCTTCATCCCCTACCTCCAGCCTCCTCCCTCCACTCCAGCCGGAGCTCGTCGGACCCTCGCCGGAATCCTCACCCCCGCCGCCTTCTCCTCACCGCCGGCCGCCTCCGGTCACCGCCGCCACGCCGCCCCGGCCAGGCCCACCGGACCCTTCTCCCTCCGGCGCCCCGCCGCCCCAGGCTCGATAGCCGCCGCCGCCGCTCGGGTCGGTCGGGAGCAAGTCCCGATCCGCCCGGCTCCTTCGATCCGGATCTGCGCGCCCCTCGTGGGCCTCCGCCTTCGCTCCGCCTGGGCCGGCCTCAGCGCCCCGCGGACCTTCCCCTGCCGCCCCGACCCGCCGCTCGGCTGGGCCAGGTGGGCTGCGACCACCTCGCCCTCGAGGGCCCCCGAGTCTACGCCACCGCCGCCGCCTGGATCGATCGGGGGAGGAGCCCCCGATCCCGATCCGCTCCGCCGCTCCACTAATGGGCCGGCCGCCCGAGACCCGTTAGCCCGGATCCCCAGCCCGATCCACTTCCAGCCGCCCGCGTTGACTTCTGTTGACCCGGAGGTAGTCTCGTTTTCCACTAAGTCCTGATATTCTTGATGTCTGATGCTATTTTAGAATGATGATAACTTTTTGTGTGATGGTCCGATTTGAGTTAATGATATGTCAAAATGTTCGTGGAGACTTGTACTACATTTTGTTCCATTGTGCCATGCATGTTTGAGGTCATCTAGATGCCTAAATATCTGTTGGAAGAGGGCAACTTGTTATAAACTGCTGTTTGTAGTTGTTTTCATGCCATCTTTGCAATGTGATAACTTTTAGCATGTTTATCCAAATGAAGCAAATGAGATGTCCACGTGTTCGTCATGATATGCTCTACATGTTGATTGCTTTAGCTTGCATGATAGAATTAATCTTGCCATGCTTATCTCCTTTGCAAAGTGTTATGTGGCTGTTATGTCATTAAACTTGTTATGAGATGTCATTTGGAGGAGCTCATTGCTATCGTTGTGTTTGTCCCCTTGATGCATGCTTAGGTGTTTTGGATTCACCATCATGTGTACTTTACTGTAGTACCTACCACTTGCCATGTTTAGCTTTGAGGTGACTTAAACTTACTCTCAAAGATGTCATGATGAAACTGCTGTTTTAACACTTGGTGAAATTTCACTAAGTCTGGAATCTGTAATTTCCAGATGCCATGTTTGCTTGTTGTTCTAGGCCAATCCATGATAGTTTTGGGGTGACTCTTGATGATTCCTTGTTGTATATATTGTTGGCTATCCATTCATGCTCTCACATGCTTATTTGAGTGGCTGTAGCATATTTAACTTTTGCTACCAAGTTGCAATAAATTACTGTTGTCGGGATTTTGTTGTCAAGTACAATATGTCATAGCTTGTTGCTATTGATCCATGGCTCCTTTGGGGGTGCTACAATGGACTTATTTGCTGTAGGATATGTCTAGTTTATGTCCATGCTCATTTCCATTATGTTTGAGTGATGTAGCTTATTTATCTATTGCTCTGAAGTTGCTATGTGTCTGTTATTTTCAGCTTGTGCGTATTTATTGTTTCGGGTGTAACTTTTAGCCCGTAGCTCCGTTTTGAGCAAGTCATATATGAAACTTAGGTGATTTTTCATGTAGATTCATAATATCCTATTGTTATCATGTTTTCAAGTATTTTTCTTGAATGCATATTTTCCATGCTCCTTGTGCGATTACACTTTGCTTCCTTTGTAGACTTCCTGTGCTTCCATAGTGCATTTGTTTTGCTTCCTTAGTGCATCATCCATGCATCCAGCATTTTCGTGTGCGCATTGCATCTTGTTGATTTCGTGTCTTGTGTGTTTGTGTTTGAGTAGTGCCGGAAGCTGAGACCGAGTACGAGTACGAGCACGAGGTTACTACCGAGGTTGAGCACGAGGACCCCTCTTACGATCCTATCGACAACTCTTCAGGCAAGATGACCGAACCCGGATACCATTACTATCTTTGCCTATTGCTAGAAGTCTCGATCTATAGTTTTGCCTCGATGCCCATGTTTTCCTGTCAGCCTCCTATTGTAACCATGAACCTGTTTAACCACCCTACCTATGCAAACCATTGATTGGCTATACGTAGGCTTCGCTCAGCCCCTCTTATAGCATTGTTAGTTGCAGGTGAAGATTGAAGATTCTTGCTTCTTGTTGAAGCTTGTTGGGATATCACACTATATTAATTATTAAATGAAATCATCTATATATTGGTAATGGGTGGAAGGCTAAGCCTTTTGCTTTGTGTTTTGTTCCACTCATGCCGCTAGGAACCGTATAAACCTGTGTTATGTTCCTTGATTATGCGTTCCTCACACGGTTGGGGTTATGGGACCCCCTCGATACACCGCTAAGTGCTAAGTCTTTTCCAGCAAGTCCCAACATTGGTACTATTTTCCTAATAACTAAAAACTTGCATAGGGAGTAATTAACCCTCTTTCTTAATCAACAACCACGGGCCAGTGCTCCACATGAGTGTTGGTCTGAAACGGGGAGCCTGCGGGGCCACCACGAGGAAACTCGAGGTTTGGTAAAAACCTGTAGCTTCACCCATCCGGTCGTGGCCTGAGACGAGATACGCGCGGCTACTATCAGGGTGTCGGCACGCCGGGAGGATTTGCTGGATTAGCCTTACCTTAGTTCGGAGTATCTTGAGCACGGGATTCCGAGGATACTCGAGCCTTCCCACCTTGGAGTTGCGACTCCGCGGATCGTGGGCTTGTCATGGGCCAAGTTGGAACACCCCTGTAGGGTTATGAACTTTTGAAAGCCGTGCCCGCGGTTATGTGGCAGATGGGAGCTTGTTAATATTCGGTTGTAGAAAACTTGACACCATGTTCCAATACACTACCAGTGTGAGTACCGTGACTGTCATTTTCCGAAAGGTTTTCGGGAGATGAACACGGTGGGGTTATGTTTGACTTGCTTTAGTTAGGATCACTTCGTGATCATCTCTCGACCAAGGCACCTTCTCTTCTCGCTCTCTTTTACGTAAGCTAGGCTAGTGCTGCTGCAGACTTTTGTTCTTTCTTCAGCCTTGTTCCACACCCAAGGCTTAAATAGTCGTGTTACCCGGGAACGGGATTGCTGAGTCCTCTGTGGCTCATAGTTACTTCAACACCCCAGATGCAGGTACGATGGTGAGCTACACAGGCGATGGCACTGAGCTAGACTGGGAGTACGACGAGGAGCGTAGCCGTTACTACGTGAACTATCTGGTTGATCAGTAGAGCTTCTACTAGGATTCGATCTAGACCTGTGGCTTATGTTATGTTTGGTATCTTGTCATTTGGATCTTTACCCTTAGGTGGGTTGTGATGTTTTATTGTATGATGATTGGATATGTAATGAATTTGTGTGACGTGGCGAGTGTAAGCCAACTATCTTTTCAGTTTTCCATCCCCATTTTTACATGAGATGTGCAAAGGTACCATACTTGCGATCATTCCAGCATGGGCTTATATCTCTAAGTCGTGCCTCGACACGTAGGAGATGTAGTCCCATCCTGGGCATTACAGAGAGTGTGTAGGTTCCTCATGCCTGCATGACCTAGTCTTTGATGCCAAAGCCAGCACTCTGAAGCTTTTGCGAGAATACAAACGGCGAGCTGTGGCCCTGCTGAGAAATCTACCATATACAGATCACCTTTTCGATGTCCGTTGAAGACTAGAGACTTGTCGGATTCCATAAGCACAAGGCAATGATATTTTCCAAATATCATAATCAAGTTTAGATCACATAGCATAGAGACTGACATTAAGTTGTATCCAAGGGATTCAACAAGCATCACTTTGTCCATGTGTTGATCCTTTGAGATAGCAACCCTGCCAAGTCCTATTACCTTGCTTTTAGGAGTGTATGCGAATGTGATGTGACTTTTGGGAGAAGGACGTAGAGTTGAGTCCATGAGAAGACGTCGATCACCAGTCATGTGGTTGGTGCATCCACTGTCAATTATCCATTTAGTGGCTGCCGAAGCAGTACCCTACAGATCAGTTAGCGGCATAGTCTTCACAAAGAGAAGTGTGAAGCATAAACATTTGACGAACAAGCATGCTATCAAAGTTTAGGTCCTTGTTAGGCAAGATAGGAAGCTTGTCAAGAAACCATGGGACGAAATACACAGTTAGACCATTTGGACATTTAATCTTGCGTCCCACAAGATGTTTTAGGTCCCCAGCATTGGCGTTAGAAGAAGATTTTTGGCTGGAGACCCTTCCCTGCAAGAGAAGTTAATTCTTCTTAACCACCCACATCTTTAGGGGTGGCTTAGAAGCAATAAGTCTAAGTGCAGCATCTGAGAATTTTGGCTTAGGAGCCCTAGCAAATAGCTTAGCATGAGATGAATAATACTCATATGAATATGCAGAGAAGTTCTTTATCTTATGAACAAAGTGGTTAGATGAAACATGCTCATATTCATGAGTCTGATGATAATCTCCCTGCAAAACATTTGCGTTAGAGTGACCCAATGTGGTCCTTTGTCTGTATGACATCTTTGGACCATATGAAGCCTTTGGTCTGGGGTTAGTCTTCTTTCCTGGTGGTGTCATGATGACATTCACAGGAAGCTTTTCGATAAGACTTCTTGGAACCCAGATCTTCTTCATAGGTGACCCATTCCTGCAGTTAGTTCCAATGAACCTGGCAAACACTTTACCGTTCTGATCTTTAAACAATTTATAGTTTGAGTCAAACGACTCGTCAATCACAACAGGGTTAGCACAAGTGAAGCCAGATAAGTTAGATGGATCTACTGGTGGACCCTTTGCAGCAGCCCATGTGGTTTTGGGATACTGCTCATGCTTCCAGTAAGAACCATCAACATTCATTTTCCTTTCGAACCCAACACCCTCTTTCCTAGGGTTTCGGTTCAGAATCTGTTTCTTGAGAACATCGCACAGTGTTTGATGCCCTTTGAGGCTTTTGTACACACCTGTTTCAAGAAAAGTCTTCAACCTAGCATTCTCATCAGCAATAACAGTGGTTTCCTCGGTAGAGGGGTTAGTTACCACATCAACATGTGAAGATATTGCAATCTTAGAAGCAGTAGAGCATTCAGCAAAATAAACAACATTGTCACGCTCAAGACATTTTAGACAAGGTGGCACAAAGTCTTCCTGAGCGGAACTAATCTGTTGGGCGAGTAGTGAATCGTTTTCCTTTTGAAGATCATCATGAGACGCTCTTAGTTTCTCAAGGTCTTGCTTCCTTTGAAGATAATCATAGGAAAGCTTCTCATGAGTACCTGAGAGGGTTTCATAATGACTTTCAAGTTCAGTGTACCTTACGTGAAGATTTTTTATGTCTTCAGTTAAGGACTGAGTTCGATTCATTTCCACGTCCAACGGATCATCACTCTTGTCTAGCAACTTTTGAATATGTTCCATAGCATTTTGTTGTTCAGTTGCAATTTTAGCAAGAGTTTTATAGGTGGGTTTGGATTCACATTCAGAGTCATCTTCACTGGAGGTATGAAAGTAGGCATCGCATGAGTTTACCTTTGCATCACGTGCCATGAAGCAGTATGAGCAAGATGACGGTTCAGGTTCGAAAGTCATTGTTTTGAGTGATTCCTTGAACTAAACAAACCAAGGATCCTGTCGGGTTCGATGACCTTCATAGACATCAAAGATTAGGTCCCAGATGAGCTTTGCATTTCGCAGATGCATGATGAGTCTAAATTGATCTTGGGATAAATAGGTGCAGGTGATATCCTTCGCCATGATGTCTAGACGAGTGTATTTGCGAATATCCTCATCATTTGCCGTCATGCACAACTCGGTGAGACCAATTTCAGTGACGGTCCACAGCTCGCTGTTCATCGTGAAGAGGCGTTTCTTCATCATGGCTTTCCACTTAGAATATTCATGGCCATCAAATATGGGACATGACACTTTCTTCAAACCTGCAGTCGACATACCTAAAACTCTAGGTGGTTAAACCAAATCACAGAGAACAAGGGAGCACCTTGCTCTGATACCAATTGAAAGTGCAAGTTATCGACTAGAGGGGGGTGAATAGGCGATTTTTACGGAAGTCTTCAATACACGATTTCTTTTGAAGACAAACATATGAAATGAACCTATATGATAAGCAGCGGAAGATAAACATTTCCGCGCACACAATAGTCAAGTAAGCGTCATAAAGATAATATGAAGACTATTGATAGCTAGATAACATGGATCCAGATGGAAGATATAAATGAAACTAAACAGACGACAGTCTTCACACAGTGAAGTCAAATAGATTGGACAAACAAGCAATGACTTCACGAAGACAGACTGAAATGTAAATGAGTTGGAAGATAGAACTGGCAGCTTGGAGACGCAGGGGATTTGGTAGACCAGTTCCAGTTGTTCTGACAACTGTACGTCTGGTTAGGGAGGCTGGGATTGAAGTATGAAAATCGTGTCTTCACCTTATTCCCCTTGAGCTAAGGACACCCTGTCCTCGCCCAATCACTCTGGTAGGTCTTCAAGGTAGACTTCCGAACCTTCACAGACTTCGTTCACTAGCGATCCACAATGACTCTTGGATGCTCATAACGCGACGCCTAACCGGCTGGAGGATACACAGTCCTCAAGTGTAACAAGTCTTCAGGTCACACAGACAGAAAGACTTCAGTGATGCCTAACACTCTTTGCCTCTCGGTGTTTTGGGCTTTGTCCTTGCAAGGATCTTTTCTCTCAAAGGCTTTGGAGGTGGGTTGCTCTCAAACGACAAAAGCCGTGCACTAACTCTGAGCAGCCACCAATTTATGGTGTAGGGGGTGGGCTATTTATAGCCATGAGGCAACCCGACATGATATGTCCGAAATGACCCTTGGTCACTAAGGAACTAACACGTGTCCAACGGTCGGATTGTGAACACACGCGGCAACTTTGCTTGAGCTCCAAGTAAAGCTGACTTATCCAGCTCTGGATAAGATTTGCTCTCATTTGTCTTTGCTCAAAGACATAGGTGTTTGGTTGAGCATCACTTCAGTCATCTGACTATGTTCACTTGGACCCCACTTAACAGTACGGTGGTTCCTATGACTCTAGAAAGGATAAAAATAACTACGAAAGAAACTATGTCTTCGCATTCTATAGTCTTCAACGACTGTCTTCATAGGTCATTATATTCACATGAATATCTTCACGAGCCACCATTGTCTTCAATGTCTTCACACATTTTTAGGGGTCATCTTTGGAAGGTAAACCGAATCAGTGAGGGACGATTGCCTGTGTTATCCTGCAATTCTCATAAACACATTAGTCCCTCAACCACGTTTGTCGTCAATACTCCAAAACCAACTAGGGGGCACTAGATGCACTTACAGATAGTCATGATGCGGAGTCCCCGCAGAGCAGGATTATGGGTGTTATCTCCTCGGTGAGCCCCGAACCTGGGTAAATCCCGTAGGCGTCTGAAGTATCGCCTCATCCCGCATCCAGGGCCCGGCGATGTTCTATTGTCCACACATATGATTACCATCCTTTGTCATATGTCGCACCAACCACCCGACACAAATATACCTTTGTTCACATTGCCATCCTTCTTATCCGCAAATACTTGGGGCATTTCCGCTTCCAGTGACCACTCCCTTTGCAGTAGAAGCACTCAGTTTCAAGCTTAGGACCAGCTTTGGGTTTCTTCATGGGAGCGGCAACCTGTTTGTCAATCTTCTTGAAGTTCCCCTTCTTTCCCTTGCCTTTTTTCTTGAAACTAGTGGTCTTGTTAACCATCAACACTTGATGCTCCTTCTTGATTTCTACCTCTGCTGATTTCAGCATCGCGAAGAGCTCGGGAATATATTTCTCCATCCCTTGCATATTATAGTTCATCACAAAGCCTTTGTAGCTTGGTGGCGGTGATTGAAGAACTCTGTCAATAACACTCTCAGGTGGAAGTGAGATTCCCAACTGGGTCAAGTGGTTATGATACCCAGACATTTTGAGTATGTGCTCACTTGCAGAACTATTCTCCTCCATCTTGCATCTATAGAACTTGTTGGAGACTTCATATCCCGGGCATTAGCTTGAAATATCAGTTTTAGCTCCTGCATATGCTCCATGTCATTCAAAACGTCTTTGAAGTTCCAGTTCTAAGTCGTAAAGCATGGCACACTGAATTATAGAGTAGTCATCAGATCGAGCTTGCCAGACATTCATACCATCTGCTTCAGCTCCTGCAACAAGTGTGTCACCTAGCGGTGCATAAAGGACATAATTCTTCTGTGCAGCAATGAGGATAATCCTCAAGTTACGAACCCAGTCTGTGTAGTTGCTATCATCATCTTTCAATTTACCTTTCTCTAGGAACGCATTAAAATTCAAGGGAGCGGTAGCACGGGCCATTGATCTACAATATAGATATGAAAATACTATCAGGACAAAGTTCACAATAAATTAAGTTCAATTAATCAAATTACTAACCCACTAAAAATAACACCCCTCGGGTTATCTAAGTGATACATGATCCAAATCAACTAAAGCATGTCCGATCATCAAGTGAGATGGAGTAGTCATCAATGGTGAACATCTCTAGGTTGGTCATATCTACTATATGAATCATGTTCGACTTTTTGGTCACCAGTGTTCCGAGGCCATGTCTGTACATGCTATGATCGTCAAGTTTAACCCAAGTATTCCGCGTGTGTAAAAATGTCTTACACCCGTTGTATGTGAACGTAGAGTCTATCACACCCGATCATCATGTGGTGTCTCGCAACGACGAACAGTAGCAACAGTGCATACTTGGCGAGAATACTACTATCTTAAAATTTAGTGGACGGATCATCTTATAATGCTACCGCCGTACTAAGCAAAATAAGATGCATAAAATATAAACATCACATGCGATCAAAATATGTGACATGATATGGCAATCATCATCTGGTGCCTTTGGTCTCCATCTCCAAAGCATCATCATGATCTCCATCGTCACCGGCTTGACACCTTGATCTCCATCATAGCATCGTGGTCGTCTCGCTAACTATTGCTTCTATGACTATTGCTAACTCATAGCGATAAAGTAAAGCAATTACGTGGCGCTTGCATTTCATACAATAAAGAGACAACCATGAGGCCCTTGCCGGTTGTCGATAATTTACAAAACATGATCATCTCATACAATAACGTATAACTCATCATGTGTTGACCATATCACATCAGAACATGCCCTGCAAAAACAAGTTAGACGTCCTCTACTTTGTTGTTGCAAGTTTTATGTGGCTGCTACAGGCTTCTAGCAAGAACCGTTCTTACCTACGGCACAAAACCACAACGGTGATTTATCAAGTTTGATGTTTTAACCTTCAACAAGTACCGGCTGCAGTCAAATTCGATTCGACTAAAGTAGGAGAAACAGACACCCGCCAGCCACCTTTGTGCAAAACAAGTTGCACGTGACGGTGGAACCGGTCTCATGTACGTGGACATGTAATGTTAGTTTGGGCCGCTTCATCTTACAATGCCGCTGAATCAAAATAAGTCGTTGGTGGTAAGCAGTATGACGATCACCGCCCAGAACTCTTTGTGTTCTACTCGTGCATATCATCTACACATAAACCTAGCTCATGATGCCATTGTTGGGAAACGTTGCATGGAAAACAAAACAAAAATCTACGCACACACAATGATCTATCTACGGAGATGCATATCAATGAGGGAGAGAGTGTGTCTATGTACCCTCATAGACAGTAAGCGGAAGTGTTTCACAACGCGGTTGATGTAGTCGAACTTCTTCACGCTTCAACCGATCAAGTACCAAATACACGACACCTCCGCGTTATGCACACGTTCAGCTTGATGACGTCTCTCGCCTTCTTCATCCAGCAAGACGTCGAGGTAATAGATGAGTTCCATCAGCACGACGGCATGGTGACGGTAATGGTGCAGTGATCCGCGCAGGGCTTCGCCTAAGCAGTACGAAGATATGACCATGGGAGTAAACGGTGGAAGGGGGCACCGCACACGGCTAACAATTGTCTGTTGTGTGTTCTAGCCCCCCCCCCCCCACATATATATAGGTGGCAGGGAGAGGGAGGCAATTAGGGTGCGCCCCAAGAAGGATTCAAATCCTACGTGGGGTTTCCCCAAGTGGCGCCCCCTGCCTTATTTCATCGAAGAGAAAAGGGAAGGGGAAAGAGAGAAGGAAGGGGGGCCAAACCCCCTCTTCTCCTTCTCCAATTCGGCCTCCTGCCATAGGGGTCGCAGCACCCCTTGTGGGCTGGTGTGCTCCCCTCTCATGGCCCATATGGCCCATATATTCCCCCCGGGGGTTCCGGTACCCCCCCCCCCCTGGTACTCCGATAGATATCGGATACACTTCGGAAAACTTCCGGTGTCTGAATACTATCGTCCTATATATCAATCTTTACCTCTTGACTATTTCGAGACTCCTTATCATGTCCATGGTCATATTCGGGACTCCGAACAACATTCGGTCACCAATCATATAAGTCATATAATACTATATCGTCATCGAGCGTTAAGCATGCGGACCTACGGGTTCTAGAACTATGTAGACATGACCGAGACACGTCTTCGGTCAATAACCAATAGCGGATCATGTATACCCATATTGGCTCCTACATATTCTACGAAGAACTTTATTGGTTGAACCGTTATGACAACATACACAATTCCCTCTGTCCGTCGGTATGTTACTTGCCCGAGATTCGATCATCGGTATCTCTATACCTAGTTCAATCTCGTTACCGGCAAGTCTCTTTACTCGTTCTGTAATACATCATCCCGTGACTAACTCATTAGTCATTTGCTTGCAAGGCTTATTATGATGTGCATTACCGAGAGGGCCCAGAGATACCTCTCTGATACTCGGAGTGACAAATCCTAATCTCGATTCACGCCAACCCAACAAGACACCTTCGGAGATACCTGTAGAGCATCTTTATAATCACCCAGTTACATTGTGACATTTGATAGCACACAAGGCACTCCTCCGGTATCCGGGAGTTGCATGATCTCATAGTCATAGGAACATGTATTTGACATAGATGAAAGCAGTAGCAATAAACTGTACGATCAAATGCTAAGCTAATGGATGGGTCTTGTCCATCACATCATTCTCATAATGATGTGATCCCATTATCTAATGATAACTCATGTCCATGGTTAGGAAACATTAACCATATTTGATCAACGAGCTAGTCTAACAGAGGCTTACTAGGGACATGGTATTTGTTTATGTATTCACACATGTATTTAGGTTTGCGGTCAATACAATTCTAGCTTGAATAATAAACCTTTATCATGAATATGGAAATATAAATAATAACAACTTTATTATTGCCTCTAGGACATATTTCCATCACAATAGATGTTCTTGTCAATATCAATCAGCCCAGTGTGGACCACAGCTTGGGACTTCTTCCACATCATATTGTCCCTCATTATTCTGGCATCTCAGTGGATCCTAT
Organism: Secale cereale; assembly: GCA_902687465.1. NCBI lineage: Eukaryota > Viridiplantae > Streptophyta > Magnoliopsida > Poales > Poaceae > Secale > Secale cereale. The sequence goes on from LR738714.1 coordinate 224,416,846, forward strand.
GCAACTTGAATTACTAGCCAATGCTACTTATCAACTAGCAGCTCTAGCATTACAGGCTAATCTAGTTAGTCAGGCTGATCTAGGGGCAGGCAGTACTTCTGCACATAAAACTTTAAATGGAGATCAGAACGCGGCACCTAAAGAGACTGGCCGGGTGGAAAGGATACATGAAGATTCTAACTCAGGTGGACATGTTTCTAACGTGTCTGCACCACCTGAGTTTCCTATTCCATCATATCTTAATGAGCCCCATACTATTCAATCAGGGGGACAACACACTGAACTCCAAGGGACATAGATTCTGCAGCAAATTCTTTTGAAAGAGGAGGAACAACACTTGGGCATAGAGGGGCCAGAGTTTGGAGAGAGCATTTTGCACCAAACCCTAATAGGAATGAGGTGATTCAAGTTCCTGTTGATTGGTCCAATTTTCTTTCAGTGGTATTGCTCACACTTGGGAAATTTGCATGGGCAAAACAATTTATTAATTCTCAAGTCTGGGAGATTATCACACAGGGCTCTACTTGTATTTATACCATGCCCTACTGAGAATACTCTATGTACTCTTTCTCAGCAGGTGCATGACAAGATGGAGCAGGAAGTCAGTTCTCCTCTACCAACTGCATCTAGAGACTCCATTACTGCATCCTCTACATCTGTACTTCAAAAAAACAAAAAGAGGAAGGATAAGGCACCATTGGTTGAAACAGAGTAAGAAGGAGTTGTAGGCTGAATGTTGTAGGGTGGAACCCTAGGTGGAGATCTTTCATGAATTGGAGGGGAATCCCCAAGAACAAGATGAGCAAAAGGGAAGAACACAAGAGAAACACTCAAGAACAAGCCTAGATCGCACATCCACTAGACTCACATACACACAAGATCTACAAAGGTACAAGAACAACAAGAGGAACATGGATACATGATAGAGTTCATCCCAAATCCCAAAGGGAGATGAGGTCTTGGTGATCCTATGATGGGGATCCTTCCCCTAGAAGGGGGTCTTGATAATCCACAAGGATTCTTCCCTAAAGGGGTCTTGATACATAAAAAGGAAGGAGCAAAGCTCACATATGTCTCACATCTACTTTGCTATCCCTACAAATGAGCTAGGTGGGAGGTAATTATAGTCTAGGGCCGAAATAAGAGGGGGGAGGGTTACAAGGGCAAAATCCCCAACTTGCACGCAGGCATACGGAGGGGTCCGGGCACCCGGACCGGTCAGGGCCACTACCCGAGGGTGGGCTGAAGGGGGCCGGGCACCCGGGGTGGCTGTGGTGCAGCCCAGGGGCGAGGCTGGGCACCTGGGGGTCGCGGCCCGGGCACCCGGAGGCAAGGTCGAGCGCCAAGTGGGGTGGCCGGGCACCTGGGGCTAGTTGGTCGGGCACCCGGGGCGGTGGGCAGCGCCCAGGCTGGGGCGGCCGGGCACCCGGGGTGGCCAGGTCCAGCAACAGCCGGCGGCCGAGCACCCGGGGACGCAGGGGCCGGGCACCCGGAGTGTCCAGAACCTCCACGTCCTACTTCGCTTCTTCTCCTTCTTGGGTCATTCGATGAACTTGGTGATTCCTCCGTGTTTCCTCGTGGCGATATCCGAAGTACCTAACAATGCACAAAGTTCCGAGGTGAGGTAGTGACCAAGTCCAAAGGATATTCATGCAAATCTCTAAGAGGAGCGGGTTCACCTTAAGTCTAGTAGGTTCACTTGAGGCTTGAGGTGCTATGGCGGTGTACATGGAGATAGCGTAGGATGCTCCGCATCATCTCCTCCCCCTTGGGAAAGATTCGTCCTCAGATCGTAAACCATATCATTATGTACACGGTAGGCATGGATGGACTTGTAGTTGGACGAAGTGTATGTCACGTCGCGAGCAGAGTACTCCAAGATGTCATCGGAATGGTAGACATGCAAAAAGAGCAAACACAAGGGACACATGGAAATACAATTGTTAGCGGACGCAAGGTGTCCATCGTTTAAGCATGAGTCCGTCCAATGAAATCGGTAGTGGAAATGAGCATGAATTGTAGCAAAATGAAAGCGCATGGCATACAATGCATTCATGTGATCAAGCTCATTGTGCAAGAAGTTGCAAATGCTACCATTGTGCAAAATGATGTCGTAATGGGATTGTGTATCAAAAGCATGAACATGGTAAATGATTCTCAATGTGAGTGTGTGATCATGCAATTGATGCTTGGCAATGTGATCAATATGTATGAAGAGTCCATCAAGAAATATCACAACAAATTTGCTAAGGAAATGAAAAATCTCATATATCATGGATGACATGGGACTACAAGATGCAACAAGGCAATCATAATGTGAGTCAATCCATGCATAAGATGCAAATTTGTTATGGGTATGATATGACCATGGAGCATGGCATGTGGGCGCACAATCAACAAATATGAAGGTTTGGGTGCAATGTGCCAAAGGAGTGTTGATATACCCATGCTCAATGTCGTGGCAGGAGTGGTAGACCGGTGGTGCATGCATGAAATCCAAGCATATGCGAGGATGGCTCACAAGGAAGGAATTCACCTTGATGAGGATGTCGAAAATGTTGTTGTTGCACAACGTGTATGCCTTCGCATGTCCAAGATGCCTCGTGATCGTACCGCCTTGTGAATCCTTCAAAATGAAAAAACGTGACAAACACTCTGAAAAACAAATGAGGTTAGCGAAGATGCAAAACCTATTCGTGTGGTGAGTCACCCAACAAGTATTTTCGTCATTCTTATCATAAGAAAGGACAAGGGGACATGGCAATGTATGGAAGCATATGATGCGATAATAACCAAATACATTAGGCTCAAACAAGCAAGCATGCATCACAAGTAAGGTGTCCAAGTCTCCGAGATCAACAAGTATAGCATGGCTGCACTCACAACAAGTGAATATGTGAGATGCAACTATTGGAGACAAGTGACAATGATCAAGATATATCATGTGAAAGGCATGAACATATATGTCATCAACCCAAGAAAGCAAGTAAGAGTGGAACATGGGTGATGCAACATAGCGAGCAATCATAGTGATCAAGTCAAACACGCTAGTAGTGCGAAGATGCAACATACTAGAGGTAATCATGGCAATCATGTCATGTGTGCAAATAGTAGGCATGAATAATGCACATGGCATAGCACAAGCATGAAAGCAAGGTATGAACAAAGTCTCATCAATAGCATGGGGCACAACAAAATCATGGCAATAGTTACAAGTATCTCCACCAAGCATGCAAATACACATAATAGTCGTAGAATGGTGAATCATGGGCAAATGCAAGAAAGTGTCACAATTGCATGGCAAAGTCATAGCAAGAGGCATAACATGCAAAGTGAACACGATAGAATGGGCATAAGGTGACAAGTGATATGTAGCCCATAGCCATGTGAGAGATAAGTAGAAGCGATGCGCGTAGTGGTTGTGCGAAGAGAATGGTGGTAAGGACAATCCACGGGATCCCAAATCGTCATTGCTCTCAAGAGATCTTTTTGTCAACTCATGGGATTGTGAGGTTGACAAATGTTCATGAGTACTTACACAAAAGAAAGACAAAGGAAAATTGTGTGTGCGTGGTATATGTACACATCATCCATCATGATGTGCATATGCATGTGTTGGTTAGCACATAATAGCCAATGCTCAAATAAATGAGATGTGTGATATAGAAACATGTCATCCATCATGAGAGGTTTGTTTTTATGTATGGCATAATGGAGACTCATATTGTGTAATACATCATGAGAAGTATGTAGAACATTGTTATTCGTGGAATGCATATGGTGCGCACAATCATGGTAATCATGCAAGGTATGGAATGCATCAAGATCTCCTAGTATGTATGAGGAAACTATGGGGGTCTCCTCATGAGAATTAGTGGAAACATCACATGGAGAATACTGACAACATCCAAAACAATGCATATCCGAAACAATGTGTTCATGGCATGGCATAGTAGATGAATTGCGCAAATCATGTAAAGGGAGCATGGCAATATCATCGCATGAAAAACAAAAGCCAATTACCATCATCTGTTCATCTATGCCACAAGTGCAAATAGGATTTACTTTAATGGGGCATGCATAGTTACTATGTTGAGATTGAAATGATGCAATATGGGAGATCTCACTCATAGCATATGACAAGTTTAGAGGGTTCTCGAACATGATGTGACCAAAAGAATTTTCACATGATATCCTATGCAACATGGCATCACAACTAATAGACTCAACATGGAAATCATCATACTCATCATAAATGGGTAATGTATCACATGAGGTAGTCGAACTAGCATGAAGCATGGCAATAGGTGGATCAACATCATGCAAGCAATCAATGTCAAGAATGTCCACTAGTGGGACTAGAGTGTCACCTTCACCTATGTTACCTTGTTCATTCCACTCAAGTGGTGTAGGTGAGGTGGAAAAGACCAAATGGTGGTCATCTTCATCTTGATGGAACCGTGTGGGGGTGCATCATATTCCACCATGGCCATCGTCTTGTCCATAGGAAGGACGAAGTCGTCGCGGATCGGCGCGTCATCATAAATGGGACCTAGCACCAAATGAGAAGACACAATAGAGGTAGAGGTCAAGTCGTTAGTGTTGAAAGTGGCCTCATATGACCTATCAACTATCTCACTCTCTCTATGTGTTGGTGGCTCGGTCACTCCCTCAAGGTAGGTGCACTCATAGTCACATATGGTGGAGTCACTCATCTCACTCAAGTGGTGGTGGTGCTGGCTCTCCTCACATGTGAAATGGGGCATCTCATCATATATGGGGCTAGTGGTGAAGTCACTCTCACTATCAGTATGGTGGCACAAGTCTCTCAACTCATCACCATACGACACCGTGGTCGAAGGGAAAATCCCATGCTCAACCATCTCGTAGTCGTCGTCGTGGATGAAGGCCGAAGATGGCACAACATCACTCTCGTCCATGACCGAAGGGAAAATCCCATGCTCGATCATCTTGTCGTCATCTTGTTGTAGAAGGCTCATATGATGTGGGTGGCTTCCGAAGATGGAAATGTCGCCCTCGCTCGTAGGTGGTCGCCTTGGACTTGAGGAAGTCGTTGTAGGCGTACTCGTGGGAAGTAGGCGAAGATGTCGTACGTCCGAAGGCGAAGATGCCTTGATAGCACTTGGCAAAGATGCCGAAGTGGTTGTTGTAGCCATAGCGCCGTCTTGGTGGTTCTTGTCTTGCGGTCTTCTTATGTGCTCTTGAAGTTTGGCCTTGGAGTGAAGTAGAGCTTGATCGGACTTGTAGTTTTGCGCGTGTCGAGCATCTTCATGATGATGGTGTCGTTGTCGTGCTTGAGTTCGTAGAAGATGTCATTCGTCGTCGTCGTGCACATGATGTTTGTGACTTGAACGTCTCCGCCGAGAAGATGACGAAGCGGAAGAAGACTTGATGTCGGCCACCATGTGTCGAAAGTCGATGGCGATGTTGTCGATGCGCTCTTGCATTACTCGTTGTAGTCCGATGGTTTGCGCATGGATGTAGTTGTTCGCGCCATCGATGTCGAAGACCAGAGATGATGTGCTTTGCCTATCCATCACAAGACTTGAGTAGAGGGAGAGTAGGAAATGAGATAAACAATACCAAGATACCGTTTCCCAAAGTTGAGGATGTATCCCATTTCACTCAAAGTGAAATGAAAGAATAGTGGAATTGGTACCGGACTTGTTCACTCACACCTACAAATTAAAGCTTATCGAGTGGCTTGGTTAGGACAAGTGGCACAAAATTCAAGCAAATGTTAGTCCAAGATATCGAAAATGTTGAGAAAGATTCACAAAATTCCAATGTAAAGCAAATAGGTCAATAGCTATGGTGACACAAAAAACACACACACACGGATAGATAAATGGGGTCGTGCAACCATGGAATGAGCACAAAATGTGGAATCCACGGAAAACGCTCGTGTTGCACAACTCAAGAGAGACGCTAGCACGATTGCTCAATAGGCGGATATGACACTTGTGCACAACCTATAAGATGCAAAATGTATGAACTTGTTATCCCAAGTATGCTATGTGTATGATATTCCGGTGTTTCGCACACGATGATCCAAGATGATCAATATGGTTGTATGATATGCAATGTGGTGATGCTATGGCTATTGCTTACAAGCTCTTTGCTCTCTTTTTGCTTAAAAGTTTTTTTTTGAAATGGCCACTATGCGAAATGCACAAACCAAGATAGCAATTGTGTATATGCGGGAACAATCTTGTGGCACACGAGGGATGGTACTATGATAGCAAGATGATACCAATATGATATGGTATATATGCAATGGATGGTGTATATCGATGACCACTAATGTGCACAAGTAACGTTGCCGGCAATACTCAAATGGCTAGTCTCAATGGGCAAGGGACGCAAAATGGGCTAGGGGCTAACAATGCAATTACAAGGGGAATATACAACGGTGTCGTCGAGGTTACCGTCCGATGATGATGATGAGAGGTGGTGTTGTCGAAGTCGACCCGTTCCTAATTAGCCGAAACACCTTAGGAAACGGAAAAACCACAACTCAAAATCTCAAAGGCCAAAGTCAAATGGTGGTAGCGGAAAGCGGTGTGGTGGTGTCGAAGATGATAATGCGAAAATGGTGGTGGTGGTTGAGGAAGAAGAACTCGTCCCTAAGTAGCTGAAACACCTTAGGAGACTCAAGTCACCACTCAAACAACCGTAAATGCTATATGGGTCGAAATGGGGTTAGGTTGCGGAAAGCTATGGTGGTATGGTAGATGATATGGTGGATGGCCTAAACACACTTGTCAAAATGGCCAAATTTTTTATGGAGTCAAAAGGTGTGGAAACCTATCTAGGATGATGGGGGATGTCAATAGCTACTCAACAAGCTAAATAACACGAAAATCGGACTCCGGGAGTGGAAGTTATGGCCGAAACCGTAGTGTAGTTGGGCTGATTCGGGGGGGTGCGGATGCCCGGGGGTTGGGGGTGCGGGCACCCGGGGTGGTCAGGGAAAATTGGCCCGGGGGTGCGGGCACCCGATGGTGCCAGATTTGGTTGAAATTTTTCGGGAAAAGTGAGGAATTGGTGGATTTTGTGGTGGGAAGAGTGGGGATGGATGGGGGAAAGCTAGATCTAGTTGCCAAACATCAAAATCGTGGATCAAACACAACAAATCTCACAAGAACCAACAAATTGCAAAAAAAAATCGGGCTATTTTTGTGGGGATTTTCGAAATTGGGCAAGAACACAACAAAATTAGGCTATAAAACAAGAAGGGGGGCTCCAATTTCGTGAGAAACCATAGCTCTATATACCATGATGTTGTAGGGTGGAACCCTAGGTGGAGATCTTTCACGAATTGGAGGGGAATCCCCAAGAACAAGATGAGCACAAAGGAAAGAACACAAGAGAAACACTCAAGAACAAGCCCAAATCACACATCCACTAGACTCACATACACACAAGATCCACAAAGGTACAAGAACAACAAGAGGAACATGGATACATGATAGAGTTCATCCCAAATCCCAAAGGGAGATGAGGTCTTGGTGATCCTATGATGGGGATCCTTCCCCTAGAAGGGGGTCTTGATAATCCACAAGGATTCTTCCCTAAAGGGGTCTTGATCCACAAAAAGGAAGGAGCAAAGCTCACATATGTCTCACATCTACTTTGCTATCCCTACAAATGAGCTAGGTAGGAGGTATTTATAGTCTAGGGGCGAAACAAGAGGGGGATAGGGTTACAAGGGCAAAATCCCCAACTTGCATGCAGGCATACGGAGGGGTCCGGGCACCCGGGGTAAAACCGGCCGGGCATCCGGACCGGTCAGGGCCACCACCCGAGGGTGGGCTGAAGGGGGCCGGGCACCCGGGGGTTGGCAACCCGGGCACCCGGGGTGGCTGTGGTGCAGCCTAGGGGCGAGGCCGGGCACCCGGGGGTCGCGGCCCGGGCACCCGGAGGCAAGGGCGAGCGCCCAGCGGGGTGGTCGGGCACCCGGGGCGGCGGGCAGCGCCTAGGCTGGGGCGGCCGGGCACCCGGGGTGGCCAGGTCCAGCAACAGCGAGCGGTCGGGCACCCGGGGACGCAGGGGCCAGGCACCCAGAGTGTCCAGGACCTCCACGTCCTCCTTCACTTCTTCTCCTTCTTGGGTCATCCGATGAACTTGGTGATTCCTCCGTGCTTCCTCGTGGCGATCTCCGAAGTACCTAACAATGCACAAAGTTCCAAGGTGAGGTAGTGACCAAGTCCAAAGGATATTCATGCAAATCTCGAAGAGGAGCGGGTTCACCTTAAGTCTAGTAGGTTCACTTGGGGCTTGAGGTGCTATGACGGTGTACATGGAGATAGCCGTAGGATGCTCCGCATCACTTAAGCAGTTAGCCAAAGGGTTTAAGAAAAGCACTTGTACAAACAGAAATTGCATCTCATGTCATGCTTTACCACCTCCCAAACCTGCAAAAGTAGTTAAAAATCTTAATACTACTTTTTGCAAGGTCAATGAGAAGGACGCCACTGAGGAGCAGCTGCAGACTAAGAATAAGAAGAGCAAGAGCTCCAACCCAGCTAAGGAACACATCAAGAAGACTGCTGCTTCCAAGGATAGCTCCAAGGCTACCTTGAAGGATGTAGATTAGGGCATAAGTTATGTCTTGTAATATGTGCTCATGTTATGGATCTTCACTATGACACTAGACTTTGCTATTTTGGCTGTATGCATTGTAAGATTTGTGATGACCTAGTTTGGTGGGACAATGTTTTGTATTTGCAACTCAGTACTTCAGTTATTTGGTTTGCACTTGACTCTCACTTGTGCCCTTCCTCACATGGACTGTCCCAAAGGAACAGTAGTTATTACACCTCACTAGCTTATGGCTAGAGAATGGTCCACTTTGAACTGGAACATTAGGGGAATCAATGATCCCAAGAAATGGTTGAGATCCCACTTAAGGGGAGGAAATTCACATGGAGTAATATGCAGGATGCTCCCCTACTTGAAAAGCTTGATTGATGCTTTACTACTGAAGAATGGACATTTAACTACCCGACCACTTGTGCTCATCCACTGACCAGAACTACTTCTGATCATATTCCCATCTTGATCAAAATTGGGAAATCTATTCCTAAATTTCAGATCTTTAGGTTTGAAAACCATTGGCTACTTCATCATGATTTCAAAGATCTTATCTCTAGGATTTGGACACAAGAGGTTCCAGTATTGGATAGTGCCAAGAGGATTGCAATCAAGCTCAAAATATTAAGGATATGGATCAAACTTTGGGCTAGAGATAAAACTGATCTAAAAAAGATCATTCAAAACTCAAACTTCATGATCTTTTGTTATGATAATATTGAGGAATTCAGACCCTTGAGTCCAATTGAAGCTACTGGGAGGGCTATAATCAAAACACATCTTGAGGAAATCATGGATCACTAGAGAGTATACTAGAAACAGAGAGCTACCATTAGACAGATTAAGGTGGGAGAGGCAAATACTAAATATTTTCAGGCCAAGGCAACCATCAAATTCAGACATAACAGTATTGCAAGGTTGAAGGATGAAGAAGGTAATGAACATCATGATCACAATGCAAAAGTTGCCATCCTTTTTAGAGCCTTTAAAGAAAGGTTGGGCACTACTTCCCCTGCATAGAACCCACTTCTTTTACACCACTTATTGTTGCACCATGATTATTTGAATGTTCTGGAAGCCCCCTTCACCAAGGAGGAGATAGACAAAGTGATCAAAGAGATGCCCACTGATAAATCACCTGGTCCTGATGGATTTAATGCGGCATTTATCAAGCACTGTTGGTGAAGGAAATATGCCCTAGAGGCAATAATAAAGTTGTTATTTATTTCCTTATATCATGATAAATGTTTATTATTCATGCTAGAATTGTATTAACCGGAAACTTAATACATGTGTGAATACATAGACAAAAACAGAGTGTCCCTAGTATGCCTCTACTAGACTAGCTCATTGATCAAAGATGGTTAAGTTTCCTAGCCATAGACATGAGTTTTCATTTGATCAACGGGATCACATCATTAGGAGAATAATGCGATGGACAAGACCCATCCGTCAGCTTAGCACTATGATCGTTTCGTTTTACTGCTATTGCTTTCTTCATGATTAATACATGTTCCTATGACTATGAGATTGTGCAACTCCCGAATATAGGAAGAACACCTTGTGTGCTATCAAATGTCACAACGTAACTGGGTGATCATAAAGATGCTCTACAAGTGTCTCCGAAAGTTTTCGTGGTGTTGGCATAGATCAAGAATAGGATTTGTCACTCCGAGTGTCGGAGAAGTATCTCTGGGCCCTCTCGGTAATACACATCATAATAAGCCTTGCAAGCAAATGACTAATGAGTTAGTCATGAGATGATCTGTTATGGAACGAGTAAAGAGACTTGCCGGTAACGAGATTGAACTAGGTATTGAGATACCGACGATCGAATCTCGGGCAAGTAACATACTGATGACGAACGGAACAACGTATGTTGTTATGCGGTTTGACCGATAAAGATCTTCGTAGAATACGTAGGAGCCAATATGAACATCCAGGTTCCGCTGTTGGTTATTGACCGGAGATGAGTCTCGGTCATGTCTACATAGTTCTCGAACCCGCAAGGTCCGCACGCTTAACGTTCAATGACAATCGGTATTATGATTTTATGAGTTTTGATGTACCGAAGGTAGTTAGGAGTCCCGGATGAGATCACGGCATGATGAGGAGTCTCGAAATGTCTGAGACACAAAGATTAATATATTGGACGACTATATTCGGACATCGGAAGTGTTCCGGGTGTTATCGGATAAAACCGGAGTACCGGAGGGGTTACCGGAACCCCCTGGGGAAGTATTGGCCCTGAGTAGGCTTTAGGGAAGATAGAGGGCAGTAGCCCAGGAGGTGGCGCGCCCCTTCCCATGGGGAGTCCGAATAGGACTAGGGGAGGGGGGCGCAGCCCCTCTTTCCCTCTCCCTCTCCCTCTCTTTCCTTCCCCCTTTACCCTTCCTAGTAGGACTAGGAAAGGGGAGTCCTAGTCCTACTAGGAAGAGGACTCCTCCTCTCCTTGGTGTGCCTAGGGCCAGCCGGCCTCCTCCCCCTTGCTCCTTTATATACGGGGGCAGGGGGCACCCAAGGACACACAAGCAACATTGTTTTAGCCGTGTGCAGTGCCCCCTCCACAGAAACACACCTCGGTCATATCGTTGCAGTCCTTAGACGAAGGCCTGTGCCGGTAGCTTCATCATCTCCATCACCACGCCGTCATGCTGACAAAAATCCCCCGTGAAGCTCAACTGGATCAAGAGCTCGTGGGATGTCATTGAGCTGAACGTGTGCTGAACGCGGAGGTGTCGTACGTTCGGTGCTTGATCGGTTGGATCGCGAAGACATTCGACTACATCAACCGCGTCAGTAGACGCTTCCGCTTTCGGTCTATGAGGGTACGTAGACACACTCTCCCCTCTCGTTGATATGCATCTAGTAGATAGATCTTGCGTGATCGTAGGAAAAAATTTGAAATACTATGTTCGTCAACAGTGGTATCATGAGCCAGGTCTATGCGTAGATGATATGCACGAGTAGAACACAATGAGTTGTGGGCGATAATAGTCATATTTCTTACCAGCATGTCATACTTTGATTCGGCGGTATTGTGAGATGAAGCGGCCCGGACCGACATTACGCGTACGCTTACGCGAGACTGGTTTCACCGTTACGAGCACTCGTTGCTTAAAGGTGACCGGCGGGCGTCTGTCTCTCTCACTTTATTTGAATCGAGTGTGGCTACGCCCAGTCCTTGTGAAGGTTAAAACAGCACATACTTGATGAAAAATCGTTGTGGTTTTTGTATGCGTAGGTAAGAACGTTTCTTGCTAAGCTGGTAGCAGCCACGTAAAACTTGCAACAACAAAGTAGAGGATGTCTAACTTGTTTTTGCAGGGCATGTTGTCATGTGATATGGTCAAGACATGATAAGTTCTACGTTATAGTATGAGATGATCATGTTTTGTAAAGTTATCGGCAGCCGGCAGGAGCCTTATGGTTGTCTCTTTATTCTATTAATTGCGAAGGTCATGTAATTGCTTTACTTTATCACTATGAGTTAGCGATTGTAGTAGTAGCAATAGTTGGCGAGACGACCACGACGCTACGATGAAGATCATGGTGTCTAGCCGATGACGATGGAGATCATGACGATGATTTGGAGATGGAGATCAAAAGCACAAGATGATGATGGCCATATCATGTCACATATTTTGATTGCATGTGATGTTTATCTTATTTTGCTTAGTACGGCGGTAGCATTATAAGATGATCCCTTACAAAATTTCAAGGTACAAGTGTTCTCCCTGAGTATGCACCGTTGCGAAAGTTCGTCGTGCCGAGACACCACGTGATGATCGGGTGTGATAAGCTCTACGTTCAAATACAACGGGTGCAAGACAGTTTTGCACATGCAGAATACCCGGGTTAAACTTGACGAGCCTAGCATGTACAGACATGGCCTCGGAACACTAGAGACCGAAAGGTCGAGCGTGAATCATATAGTAGATATGATCAACATAAGATGTTCACCATTGAAAACTACTCCATCTCACGTGATGATCGGGCATGGTTTAGTTGATTTGGATCACGTGTGACTAGAGGGATGTCTATGTAAGTGGGAGTTCTTTAGTAATATGATTAATTGAACTTTAATTTATCATGAACTTAGTCCTGATAGTTTTTGCATATCTATGTTGTTGTAGATCAATGGCCCGTGCTATCGTTCCCTTGAATTTTAATGTGTTCCTAGAGAAAGCTAAGTTGAAAGATGATGGTAGCAATTACACGGACTGGGTCCGTAACTTGAGGATTATCCTCATTGCTGCACAGAAGAATTATGTCCTTGAAGCACCGCTAGGTGACAAGCCCCTCCCGCTAATGTAGACGCTTTAAATGTCTGGCAGACGCGATCTGATGACTACACGATAGTTCAGTGTGCCATGCTTTACGGCTTAGAACCGGGACTTCAACGACGTTTTGAACGTCATGGAGCATATGAGATGTTCCAGGAGTTGAAGTTAATATTTCAAGCAAATGCCCGGATTGAGAAATATGAAATTTCCAATAAGTTCTACAGCTGCAAGATGGAGGAGAACAGTTCTATCAGTGAACACTTGCTCAGAATGTCTGGGTACTACAATCATATGACTCAACTTGGTTGCAAAGTTGACGTAGATAGTGTTATTGATAGAGTTCTTCAATCACTGCCACCAAGCTATAAAGGCTTCGTGATGAACTATAACATGCAAGGGATGCAGAAGACAATCCCGAGCTCTTCGCTATGCTCAAATCTGCGGAGGTAGAAATCAAAAAGGAGCATCAAATGTTGATGGTTAACAAGACCACTAGTTTCAAGAAAAAGGGCAAGGGAAAGAAGGGGAACTTCAAGAAGTATAGCAAGACAGTTGTTACTCTCACGAAGAAACCCAAGTCTGGAGCCAAGCCTGAAACTGAGTGCCTCTACTGCAAAGGGACTGGACACTGGAAGCGGAACTGCCCCAAGTATTTGGCGGATAAGAAGGATGGCAAAGTGAACAAAGGTATATGTGATATACATGTTATTGATGTGTACCTTACTAATGCTCGTAGTAGCACCTGTGTATTTGATACTGGTTCGGTTGCTAATATTTGTAACTCGAAACAGGGGCTACGGATTAAACGAAGATTAGCTAAGGACGAGGTGATGATGCGCGTGGGAAATGGTTCCAAAGTCTATGTGATCGCCGTCGGCACACTACCTCTACATCTACCTTTGGGATTAGTTTTAGACCTGAATAATTGTTATTTGGTGCCAGCGTTAAGCATGAACACTAATCCGGATATTTTTTATTGCTAGACGGTTATTCATTTAAATCTGAGAATAATGGTTGTTCTATTTATATGAGTAATATCTTTTATGGTCATGCACCCTTGAAGAGTGGTCTATTCTTATTGGATCTCGATCGTAGTGATACACATATTCATAATATTGAAGCAAAAAGATGCAAGGTTAATAATGATAGTGCAACTTATTTGTGGCACTGTCGTTTAGGTCATATTGGTGTAAAGCGCATGAAGAAACTCCATAGTGATGGACTTTTGGAATCACTTGATTATGAATCACTTGGTACTTGCGAACCATGCCTCATGGGCAAGATGACTAAAACTCCGTTCTCCGGAACAATGGAGCGAGGAACTAATTTGTTCGAAATCATACATACTGATGTATGTGGACCGATGAGTGTTGAGGCTCGCGGCGGGTATCGTTATTTTCTGACATTCACTGATGATTTGAGCAGATATGGGTATATCTACTTGATGAAACACAAGTCTGAAACATTTGAAAAGTTCAAAGAATTTCAGAGTGAAGTAGAGAATCATCGTAACAAGAAAATAAAGTTTCTACAATCTGATCGTGGAGGCGAATATTTGAGTTACGAGTTTGGTCTTCATTTGAAACAATGTGGAATAGTTTCACAACTCACGCCACCCGAAACACCACAGCGTAATGGTGTGTCCGAACATCGTAACCGTACTTTATTAGATATGGTGCGATATATGATGTCTCTTACCGACTTACCACTATCGTTTTGGGGTTATGCTTTAGAGACAACTGCATTCACGTTAAATAGGGCACAATCTAAATCCGTTGAGACAACGCCTTATGAACTGTGGTTTGGCAAGAAACCAAAGTTGTTGTTTCTTAAAGTTTGGGGTTGCGATGCTTATGTGAAAAAGCTTCAACCTGATAAGCTCGAACCCAAGTCGGAGAAATGTGTCTTCATAGGATACCCAAAGGAGACTGTTGGGTACACCTTCTATCACAGATCCGAAGGCAAGATATTCGTTTCTAAGAATGGATCCTTTCTAGAGAAGGAGTTTCTCTTGAAAGAAGTGAGTGGGAGGAAAGTAGAATTTGATAAGGTAATTGTACCTTCTCCCGAATTGGAAAGTAGTACATTACAGAAACTATTTCCAATGATTCCTACACCAATTAGTGAGGAAGCTAATGATGATGATCATGAAACTTCGGATCAAGTAACTACTGGACTTCGTAGATCAACCAGAGTACGTTCCGCACTAGAGTGGTGCGGCAACCCGGTTCTGGAAGTCATGTTACTAGACCATGATGAACCTACGAACTATGAGGAAGCGATGATGAGCCCAGATTCCGCAAAATGGCTTGAGGCCATGAAATCTGAGATGGGATCCATGTATGAGAACAAAGTGTGGACTTTGGTTGACTTTCCCGATGATCGACAAGCCATCGAAAATAAATGGATCTTCAAGAGGAAGACCGACGCCGACGGTAATGTTACTGTCTACAAAGCTCGACTTGTTGCGAAAGGTTTTCAACAAGTTCAAGGAGTTGACTACGATGAGACTTTCTCACCCATAGCGATGCTTAAGTCTATCCGAATTATGTTCGCAATTGCCGCATTTTATGATTATGAAATCTGGCAAATGGATGTCAAAATTGCATTCCTAAATGGATACCTCAAAGAGGATTTGTATATGATGCAACTAGAAGGTTTTGTCGATCCTAAAGGTGCTAACAAAGTGTGCAAGCTCCAGCTATCCATCTATGGACTGGTGCAAGCATCTCGGAGTTGGAATATACGCTTTGATGAGGTGATCAAAGCATATTGTTTTATACAGACTTTTGGAGAAGCCTGTATTTACAAGAAAGTGAGTGAGAGCTCTGTAGCATTTCTGATATTATATGTAGATAACATATTGTTGATTGGAAATGATATAGAATTTCTGGATGGCATAAAAGGATACTTGAATAAGACTTTTTCAATGAAAGACCTCGGTGAAGCTGCTTATATATTAGGCATCAAGATCTACAGAGATAGATCAAGACGCTTAATTGGACTTTCACAAAGCACATACCTTGATAAAGTTTTGAAGAAGTTCAAAATGGACCAGTCAAAGAAAGGGTTCTTGCCTGTGTTACAAGGTGTGAAGTTGAGTAAGACTCAATGCCCGACCTCTGCAGAAGATAGAGAGAAAACGGAAGTCATTCCCTATGCCTCAGCCATAGGATCTATCAGGTATGCAATGTTGTGTACCAGACCTGATGTGAGCCTTGCTATAAGTTTAGCAGGGAGGTACCAAAGTAATCCAGGAGTGGATCACTGGACAGCGGTCAAGAACATCCTGAAGTACCTGAAAAGGACAAAGGATATGTTTCTCGTTTATGGAGGTGACAAAGAGCTCGTCGTAAATGGTTACGTCGATTCGAGCTTTGACAGATGACTCTAAGTCACAAACCGGATATGTATTTTTATTGAACGATGGAGCTGTCAGTTGGTGCAGTTCCAAGCAGAGCGTCGTGGCGGGATCTACGTGTGAAGCGGAGTACATAGCTGCTTCGGACGCAGCAAATGAAGGAGTTCATATCCGATCTAGGTGTAATACCTAGTGCATCGGGTCCAATGAAAATCTTTTGTGACAACACTGGAGCAATAGCCTTGGCGAAGGAATCCAGGTTTCACAAGAGAACCAAGCACATCAAAAGACGTTTCAATTCCATCCGCGATCAAGTCAGGGAGGGAGACATAGAAATTTGCAAGATACATACGGATCTGAATGTTGCAGACCCGTTGACTAAGCCTCTTCCACTGGCAAAACATGATCAGCACCAAGACTCCATGGCTGTTAGAATCATTACTATTCAATCTAGATTATTGACCCTAGTTCAAGTGGGCGACTGAAGGAAATATGCCCTAGAGGCAATAATAAAGTTGTTATTTATTTCCTTATATCATGGTAAATGTTTATTATTCATGCTAGAATTGTATTAACCGGAAATTTAGTACATGTGTGAATACATAGAAAAAACAGAGTGTCCCTAGTATGCCTCTACTAGACTAGCTCATTGATCAAAGATGGTTAAGTTTCCTAGCCAAAGACATGAGTTGTCATTTGATCAACGGGGTCACATCATTAGGAGAATGATGTGATGGACAAGACCCATCCGTTAGCTTAGCACTATGATCGTTTAGTTTTACTGCTATTGCTTTCTTCATGACTTATACATGTTCCTATGACTATGAGATTATGCAACTCTCGAATACCGGAAGGACACCTTGTGTGCTATCAAACGTCACAACGTAACTGGGTGATCATAAAGATGCTCTACAAGTGTCTCCGAAAGTGTTCGTGGTGTTGGCATAGATCAAGAATAGGATTTGTCACTCCGAGTGTCGGAGAGGTATCTCTGGGCCCTCTCGGTAATACACATCATAATAAGCCTTGCAAGCAAATGACTAATGAGTTAGCCACGAGATGATGTGTTACGGAACGAGTAAAGAGACTTGCCGGTAACGAGATTGCACTAGGTATTGAGATACCGACGATCGAATCTCGGGCAAGTAACATACCGATGACAAAGGGAACAACGTATGTTGTTATGCAGTTTGACCGATAAAGATCTTCGTAGAATATGTAGGAGCCAATATGAACATCCAGGTTCCACTGTTGGTTATTGACCAGAGATGAGTCTCGGTCATGTCTACATAGTTCTCGAACCCGTAGGGTCTGCACGCTTAACATTCGATGACGATCGGTATTATGAGTTTATGAGTTTTGATGTACCAAAGGTAGTTTAGAGTCCCTGATGAGATCGCGGACATGACGAGGAGTCTCGGAATGTCCGAGACATAAAGATTAATATATTGGACGACTATATTCAAACACCGGAAGTGTTCCGGGTGTTATTGGATAAAACCGGAGTACCGAAGGGCTTACCGGAACCCCCCGGGGAAGTATTGGGCCTTAGTGGGCTTTAGGGAAGAGAGTGGGCAGCAGCCCAGGAGGTGGCGCGCCCCCTCCCATGGGGAGTCTGAATAGGACTAGGGGAGGGGGCGCAGCCCCTCTTTCCCTCTCCCTCTCCCTCTTTTTCCTCCCCCTTTCCCCTTCCTAGTAGGACTAGGAAAGGGGAGTCCTAGTCCTACTAGGAAGAGGACTCCTCTCCTTGGTGCGCCTAGGGCCGACCGGCGTCCTCCCCCCTTGCTCCTTTATATACGGGGGCAGGGGCACCCAAGGACACACAAGCAACATTGTTTTAGCCATGTGAGGTGCCCCCCTCCACAGAAACACTCCTCGGTCATATTGTAGCGACCACGATCCGAATGGACCAAAGTCTCTGGGTTTCAGTGTCATGCCTGGATCGGTAATGCTGACACACACAGTACTTGAAGGATTTATAACAGAGTGGCAATCACACACTTATTACATTGAAAGTCTCCAAAGAGAACTTATTACAAAAGTCTTTGGCTTAAGGCCATCTAACAAAATAACAGCTGAAGGCTTGGAAGATAAATGAGTCCATCAACTCCAACGGCATAGCTGAGTGCATGACAAACGACCTAGAATGTCTTACTCCTTGTCTGAAAAGTCTGCAACGTAATATGTTGCAGCCCGAAACGGGTCAGCACATGGAATATGCTGGCAAGATAACACAGAAGATGCAAGTAACAGAATAAAGGCTACACTATATGCATATTTGGCTGGTGGAGGCTCTAGGGTTAAAGTTTTTGCGTAAAGCCAATTTTTCCCTACAACAAAGGAATGAATTTTATTTTAACTATCATGGTAGTTGAAACATCATTGAGAAGGTACCTCCAACTCAATCCCAAATTAAAGTAATCATTAACCCAACAAATTAACTTTTCGAGTGATGAGATCATCTAATAACTCAGGTACCAGATACTCAAGATTGTCCATAACCGGGGACACGGCTAATCATGATCAGTTTGTACACTCTGCAGAGGTTTGTGCACTTTTCCCACAAGACTCGATCTCCTCCGTTGGATTTCTCGCACTACATGGTGTTTGAGAAACGGATGACCGAGACACAGTCTTTCAGAAGCATTTACTCTTTACCCCCGGTGGACCCGTACACCTACTTTCCCCTACATCTGCTAGTCCATCGCTGAAAGAGCTCACACAACTTACTCATACTATGCCACAGCCCATAATGGCATTGTGGCTACACACAGAAGTTTCTAGCATGAAAAGTTTTATGATCCCTTTGAGCCTGCATTCCATAGGACAATCACACGGCACCCCGGGATTTCCTAGGACAACACTGGATTCTCCAGGTGCCCTGCAACCAATCCACCCAGATGTGTATTCAAGTAGCCACCTTAAGTTGAACCATTAATTAACATCTAACATCTGTCATGGATTTCACTCAAACCCAAACTACGTCTACGAGCATAGCATGGCAACCTAAGCAAACGTAGAAGTAACTCCCAAGGGTTTGAAAAATAATGCAGGTAATAGGTTCTACCTCAATCTACTTCCCAGTCCCACAATTTAAGAGATCCTACTCATGCAATGTGTGAGGGTTTGATCTAATGCATAAAAACTAGGTAATAAAAGGTATGATCAAAGTGTTACTTGCCTTGCTGACGATTCGCAAAACCTAGAGACTCGTAGTAGCACGCTTCACAGTCCGGGTATTCTATCGCAAGCAAACAATAGCATACATAAGCAAACAAGCAATGATGCACAAACAAAACTCCAACGGATAAGACCTAACCAGAAAGTTCAACTTAAGAACTCCGGTTTGCAAAAAAAAGAATCAAATCGAAAGAAGCAACGAAACTCAACTGCGAAAGAAACGAGATTCGATTACTAATTTGATCTAGGGTCAAATTTTACAGTAGCAAAACTTGGTTCAAGTTGGTTAAACGGAAAGAGGGCGTTGAGACGAAGATTTGGGATTTTGAATCACCTGATTCCGACTCTCGAGCGAAAAGAAAAACGAAAAACAAGATCAGGGCAGAAATCGCGATCGAAAATAATCGCGGATAAATACCCCGAAAAAGAAAACTGACGAACAGGCTAACGAACGAACGTTCGCTGTCTGCGGCTAACGGGCGAACATCATTCGTTAAAACGAACGTACTGACGAACGTCCGCTAAATAACTAAACCGAAAAAAAACCGATCTAATCTAAAAAAATGGATCTAGGGTTTCTCGAAAAAAAACCGATCGGTTTTTAAACTAAACCGAAGGCGGCGGCTACCTTTGGAAAAGACGGCGGCGGCTACGGCGAAAGTCCGGCGGCGCGACGGTGCGGCGGCGCGGTGGCGGCGGCGGCTACAGCGGCGGCGGCAAGGCGAGGCGCGGCGCTGCGGCGGCGACTGGCGGCGCCGGCTTAGGGCGGCGACGGCTTAGGGCAAGGGGCGGGGCGGCTGGGCTTGCGGGGCTCTGGGCTGGCACTTTTAAAGGCCCCAGGCCAGAGGAGTCCTGGCGGAACACGGCCCAAAGGCGGTTCCCTCTTTTTTTTTAAACGAGTCCTGACGTACGAAAACTAACAAAAAAATACTAAACGGACTCCAAAAATCCCAAAATAAATTTTCACCGTCCTCTAATAATATTTAGGACAAAGTGAACATTTTTCCCGGACCTAAATGCAATTTTGAAAAACACGTATTTCTCCTATGCAAATAAAATCACAAATAAATCCGAATAAATACCGAAACTGATTTTAATATTTTTTTCCTCCAATATTTCTGTTATTTTGGAGAAGTCATATTATCTCCGCTCATATATTTTATTTAGAAATATTTTTAGGAGAGAAAATAATTAAAACCAACGCTATCCTCGTATCGGTATTCGAGTAAACTCAAATACAAAACGGTAGAATTCCCAACTCTCTCCGTAGGTCCTTGAGTTGCTTAGAATTTTCGAGGATCGCCACGCACAAAAATGAAAAAAAATATGCAAATACAGTATGATCTATGTATAACATTCCAAATTGAAAATTTGGGATGTTACACATATCGTTGCAGTGCTTAGGCGAAGCCGTGCGCCGGTAGCTTCATCATCTCCGTCACCACGCTGTATTGCTGACGAAACTTTCCCGTGAAGCTCAACTGGATCAAGAGCTCGTGGGACGTCATCGAGCTGAACGTGTGCTGAACACAGAGGTGTCGTACGTTCGGTGCTTGATCGGTTGGATCGCGAAGATGTTCGACTACATCAACTGTGTCACTAGACGCTTCCGCTTTCGGTCTACGAGGGTACGTAGACACACTCTCCCCTCTCGTTGCTATGCATCTAGTAGATAGATCTTGCGTGATCGTAGGAAATTTTTTTAAATACTACGTTCGTCAACAGTTGGGAGATCATTGCAGAGGATTTCTATAGACTCATTGAAGATTTTCACAAAGGAACTGACAACCTTCAGAGCACCAACTATTCATTTATCACCTTGATACCCAAAACATATTCAACATCTTCACCTGCAGAATTTAGACCCATTTCCCTCCTCAACCGCACACTGAAGATTATCACTAAGTTATTGGCTAACAGGCTCATAGGATTATTCTTAAAAATGATCCATAAGAACCAGTATGGTTTTCTCCATAAGAGATGCATTCAGGACTGTCTTGCCTGGGGATATGAATATATTCACCAATGCCATCAATCCAAGAAGGAGATAGCTCTTTTGAAATTGGATTTTGAAAAAGCATTTGATATGCTCAATCATGAGACTATCATTGATATCCTGGGAGCAAAGGGATTTGGAGATAAATGAATTAAGTGGATTAGAATGATCTATGGCACTGGTTATTCATCAGTGTTGCTCAATGGCATCCCTGGCAAACAATTCCTCTGCAAAAAGGGGTCATGCAAGGGGACCCACTTTCCCCATTAATCTTTGTACTGACAGTTGATTTACTTCAAACCATGATGAATGAAGCCATGCAGAATTCTTTCATGAGCTCTCCTCTTCAACACCATTCATGTCCTCATTATACTATCATTCAGTATGCAGATGATACCATTTGAGTGGTCAATGCTGAGGCACAACAACTCACTCACATCAAAAGTCTTCTGCTACATTTTGCCGCATACAGTGGGATCAAGGTGAACTACTCTAAATCCACCATGATCTCAATAAACACTCCTGATACTAAGATGCATGAACTTTCTGAGCTGATGGGATGTAATATTGGAACCTTACCTCACACATATCTTGGACTACCTCTCAGCATAACCAAACCCAAAGTTATTGATTATGTGCCAATGTTGAGGAAGATTGAAAACAGATTGCTGAGCTGCTCCACACTGCTCTCCACTGGTGATAAGCTTACATTACTCAAATCAGTCTTCACAAGCATGCCCACATTCTTCATGTGCACCCCATCTTTGCCTAAAACAGTGGTTAAACATATCAACATTTATCTCAACCAATGTTTGAGGAGAAAATATGGCACTCTTGAGTCTGGGACACCATTAATCACATGGGACAAGGTATGCAAACCAAAGGAATATGGGGGACTAGGAGTTTTGGACATTGGCACTCATAACCAAGCACTCTTGATGAAGTTTCTTCACAAATTCCTCAACGGAGAAGATATCCCATGGATGCACATTATATGGAAAACATACTATCAAGTTGTCTTGCCAGGGGACAGGATAGTAGGATCATTTTGGTGGAAAGAGATTAAACTTCTGCCAAATTACAAGAGACATGCCATTTGTAAAGTAGGGGTGTGAGACACAACTCTATTTTGGTCTGACAATTGGTCGGGTCAACCCCTTTCACTCACATACCCCTGAGCTTTTCTCATTTGCCATTAAAGAGCAGATCTCATTGTCACAGGTGGTGGAACACCAGGACATCAGTCATCTTTTTCGTAGACCTCTGTCATTACAGGCATACCAACAATTCAATGCTTTGACTCAAGACCTTAACTCCAGAGGGATAAGCAATAATCAAGATAGATGGCATTACTCCTGGAACTGTAATCACAATTCTTCCATGAGGATGTACCGAGCCCTTTAAAGACAGAGATTCATCATAAAATTTTCAAGCTCATATGGGGCTCCTCTTGTAGACTCGGGCATAAGATCTTCTTCTGGATACTGAAGAAACTTCTCTACATCAGGACAGATTAAACACAAGGAATTTGCTACATCGTAAGAGCATGTACCTGCCAGATTATAATTGTGCACTTTGTTCTCTCCATACTGAAGAAACTTATCTACATCTATTCTGGGATTGTCCATTTGTCATGGCATGTTGGGAGTTAATCATGCCAGACAAGCATAGAGGGGTATCACCACATGATGAGATCTTGCTAGCCCTGTGCTCATTGCCATCAGAGATTGCATTTGACATTGTCATCTTGAGCTGCTGGAGTATTTGGTCGGTCAGAAATGACAAAATCTTTATATCAGCACCACCTCATTTTAACACATGGAAGTTCTATCTAAAACGAAGAAGGCAGACGGGACTAGGACTTGGGTAGCCCAGATGTTAGGACCAGAATAATAATGTTTTCATATGATACCTAGAACGGGCATTGGTTAATTGTACTTGAGACTTTGTTTTTGTACTTCTATATATATGAAAATACCGTAGAACGTTCTACGGTTTCAGCTCAAAAAGAAAAATTGAACTACACGAATCTTGGACCACATCCATTGTTGCAAGGGGAAACAATACCCATGAGATGTTCTCCACTCCACAAAACTCTATTCCCTCCGTTCCCAAATATTTGTCATTCTAGTCAACAAGTTTCCAAATATTTGTCTTTCTAGAGATTTCAACAAGTGACTACATACGGAGCAAACTGAGTGAATCTGCAATCTACAATATGTATACATATATCCGTATGTTGTAGTCCGTTTGAAATGTCTAGAAAGACAAATATTTGGAAACGGAGGGAGTATTACATCGTCATCAGTAATAATGATGGCGCAGGAAATTCTATAGTGTGTATCAACAAAAACAGTGAGAATAATAAGAAGAGTAAAAATGCATGATGTCCTGAGAGAAACATAGTTCCGGTTTACTCTATACAGTGCATAACACAAACATGAAACGGCAAAAGGAACAGAAGAAACATCATCTTGCTTCAAAATCCAACCACCCTAACAAGATGCTAATGCCAGGCCGAGAATCAAAACAACAGGAAGAGACACGTATTCGGATCATGAGAAGAAACAGACTGGAGGGAGGTCCAGTGAGTCCAGACATCCATGTAACAGAAAACAAACAGTCAAGCAGCCCGCTGCAACCCCAGATTATGGATTAGGCGGGAATCTTGCCGATATCCCCTTCCACCACTCGTTCCTTCCCACCACTCGCTGGGCCACCACAGAAAGCAAGCACTTCCTTTCATCCACAGAACGATGCTCACTTCTTCCCACAGCTCCCCCTTCCTCTCCTACTCTCCACTGATCATCTCATCTCTTTCTTCTTGGTGCTTCCGTTGGGCTCCCCCCTGGTTTTTGCTTCTGCCACTCCATGTCTCAATCTTCTTCTTTATTTTCCATTGCCTGCGCACATGCTGGAGCAGGAGGGCGAGCTGCGGCTGCCGCTCTCCTGCTCCGTTGCCCTGCCGCTCAGCTGCCACCTGCCATTCACCACTTCCGTCTGGCTAAATTGTCTCCCGCCAAGACACTCAACTCGCACCTGGTGCTTCCGCGCGCCACACTGTCCTCCTATGCAGACGCTGACGATGCCTCCGGTGCAAACTCAAATGCCTCAGGGGAGCGGAGCGGAGGATCCGAGCTGTCAGAGATGGCAAAGGCATTCCATATTTCACCACGGATGGCCATGTCAATCTCTGTGGTGATTGCATTTGCGGCTCTCACTGTTCCACTGGCGATGCACTCACTGCTCTTCCATGGGACTACCAAGATGAAGGTGCTGGCATACCTGACCCTCTTGTCAGGATTCTACATGGCATGGAATATTGGAGCGAATGATGTGGCAAATGCCATGGGGACATCGGTAGGATCTGGTGCTTTGACTCTCCGGCAGGCGGTGCTGACTGCAGCTGTGCTAGAGTTCTCTGGTGCATTCCTAATGGGCACCCATGTCACCAGCACCATGCAGAAGGGCATCCTCGTCACATCTGTCTTCCAAGGAAATGATTCTCTGCTCTTTGCTGGATTGCTGTCCTCCCTGGCTGCTGCTGGTACATGGTTGCAGGTAACATTCCATCACAGATAACCCTTTTTGAGGTTTGTTATACCATGTCAATCAGATGACGCGGTCCCTTGATTCCACTAGCATCAATCACATAATTATTCAAGATTCCCACAGTTTCCGTCTATAAAAATACACAGAAGATGAAAGATATCTTCAGTGGCATATTTATGATACTACTAGTTTCACCTATCTAACAGCAAAAACCTAGGCACTTGTAGATGCTAGTTGATGGAGTGCCATGCAAATGCTATCTCTGATTCTAGGGAGCCTGATTACATAAGAAATTTTTATCGTAAGATAAGTAAGAAACCAGCAAAGGGAAAGATAAGTAAGAAACCAGCAAAGGGAAAGGCACTTGACAGATTCAAATTCAACATTTGGTTTTAGCCTGGTTGATGTGGAAATCAGAAAACTTTGATATAAAATTTGATTTTTAGGATCCAGTTATAGGCAGATTCAGGATCATCGGTTCAAACTTCAAGTGCACCTCACTTCCAATTCACAGAGGTTGCTATCTAAACTTTGAACAACTACTTCAGCTAGGAAAAGTAAAGAAACAGCAAATAGGGGTAACTGAACAGACAATGTTAATATCTATGCTGGAGTAACAAAATTTTAGCGGATCACTAATTGCATTATTAGGTAATATGCTTCGTCTATTTATGCAACAGAGTGCTGATATTGATAGAATCGAGTGAAAAATCAATGCAGTTAGCATGCTTACACAAAAAATATTTTATCATCACCAAATCTAATATATCCACAAGCAATGCACTTGAGTTATACCCTTGAGAATGTAGCATATATTCATAAGCATCTGTCTGGATTACCCTTTTTTATTTCTTATAGGTTGCTTCCTCTTATGGCTGGCCTGTGTCAACTACCCATTGTATTGTTGGGGCTATGGTTGGTTTTGGGCTGGTATATGGAGGGGTCAATGCAGTTTTCTGGAGCTCCTTGGCTAGAGTATCTTCGTCATGGCTTATTTCTCCACTGATGGGTGCTGCAGTCTCATTTCTTGTTTACAAGTGCATACGCAGGGTGAGTACTATACTAACTTTACTTGCAACATAGTAAATGAGAAAACAAGACATCTTTGCAAAATTATTAGTCAGACATCTTATTGGGCAGACAATCACAGAAACTAAAATCTCCTAAATGAAAAAACACAAACACTATTTCTACTAACCATGTTTCACTTCAGTTCGTATACAGCGCGCCAAATCCAGGTCAAGCTGCAGCTGCTTCTGCACCAATTGCAGTTTTTACTGGTGTCACTGCAATCTCGTTTGCCGCTTTCCCTCTCAGCAAGACATTTTCCATTGCCGTTCTGCAAGCATTAGTATGTGGGGCAATAGGAGCCGTCTTTGTTAGCAGGGCAATCAAAAAACAGCTTGGTGACCTACTGTCTTCAGAAGCAGAAAAAATAGCAACAGCTGACAATACAGATGTTCAGCAAGGTGGATTTGACGTCGCTGGCCCTAGAGGAGCTCAATTGCAGATTGTCTACGGCGTATTTGGCTACATGCAGGTCCTGTCAGCATGCTTCATGTCATTCGCTCATGGAGGCAATGATGTCTCCAATGCCATAGGGCCTCTGGCCGCAGCTTTGTCTCTTCTTCAAGGCGTAGCAAGCAGCGCTGAGATAGTCATACCGACTGAAGTCCTTGCTTGGGGTGGTTTTGGAATTGTCGCAGGGCTTACAATGTGGGGTTATAGAGTCATAGCAACAATTGGCAAGAAAATCACCGAATTAACACCCACAAGGGGGTTCGCAGCAGAGTTTGCGGCCGCTTCTGTGGTCTTGTTTGCATCTAAGCTTGGGTTGCCAATATCTGCTACACATACACTTGTTGGTGCAGTGATGGGTGTGGGATTTGCAAGAGGTCTCAACAGAGTCAGAGCAGAGACTGTGCGTGAAATTGTGGTCTCCTGGGTCGTCACAATTCCAGTTGGTGCTTTGCTATCAGTCATCTACACATTAATCTTGACCAAGATTCTAAAATACTTTATGTGAGTGCTTTGTGACATACAGTTGCTGTTTTGAGAGGTCCAGCCATTGTCCCTAGATTTTTTATGCTGTAAAAAAATGTATAACAGTGAATAGATGAGCCAGCTCTGGGAGTCTCCAGCAGAGAAATTGAAAAGATTTGTCAGAGCAAATAATCATTTTCCTGGCAACAAAGCACATGATTAGGATAAAGGGTTTATAGTAAATGATCTTTTATCTCTAATGTACCACCTATATGACTATATCTTTATAT
The DNA here is from genome assembly GCA_902687465.1 of Secale cereale. NCBI lineage: Eukaryota > Viridiplantae > Streptophyta > Magnoliopsida > Poales > Poaceae > Secale > Secale cereale. Next base: position 224,444,110 of record LR738714.1, read on the forward strand.
TTTCTACCGGAAGGTGGAATATTTCAATTTCTTGTAGAGATATGATTAATTGATCATATATAATAGACACTGGTTTGTCTCGCTACCCTTGTAATTATGCCACATTGACGATATTGCTGTTTCAGCGCCACTATAAATGTGAATCTTTTTCTTTTCTTTTTTCTTTGGCCAAAATGGAAGAACCACATGATAAATACTCCCTCCGTCTGAAAATACTTGTCATCAAAATGGACAAAAAGGGATGTATCTAGAACTAAAATACATCTAGATACGTCCCCTTTTATTCATTTTGATGACAAGTATTTCCGGACGGAGGGAGTAGTAAAAGGCAAGTTCGGCATTACATGTATGTAGAATTGCTGAAAGTAAAAATAACAATGAGATTAGAGGAACTGGTCATCAACCCGCAGGGCTACATGAGAAATATTTAGTCTTATTGAAGAACACAAAGTAGGATTTACTTTTATTGAAGAACGCAAATAAGTACGAATGTTTGAATAAATCCACAAGGAAAAAATCTACGAAAAACTATAGAGAAATACAATTGGTTTATTATCATTTCAGATCTTGGTGATCTGAAAGGCCGATCATTCTGTTTCTATAATTAGTCTTTGAGAAGATGATTTTTGCACATGTTTACTAACTGTATGATGACTAACTTCTTGCCATGGTATCATTCTGTTTACTAATTAATCTGAGTATATCAATGGGTATGACTTGATGATACATGTTTTTCAACAATTCTCATCAGATTTGATGGACAAACTCATCAATAACACAGCAGGATTTCCTTTTTGTGGGCACAAGCATGGAAGTAATTTTCTGAACTTGATCAACATTAAAATTTTCTTTTCCTTAAATCATATATGTTCATGAAATCAAGGATATATGGTATCCTGACCATGCACACTATCGTGCATGTAAGGGTGGAGCCAAAAGGTTAATCTGTGCATGCGAAGGATTAGGAGCATCAAACTATATATAGATAGAGATGACAGACACACAAGATGGCCCATCGAAGCTTTACTAATATTTACCATGGGTTAGGGAATGGACCAGGATCAGGGCACCCTTCGGCATCAATGGTGATGCCCATGTATGTAGCCATGAACTCTCTCCACCTGATACGACGCCTAAAACTTCTAGCAGCTACTTAGCTACTCCCTCCGTCCCACAATATAAGACGTTTTTGTAAGCTATGTTAGCTTGCAAAACGTCTTATGTTATGGGACGGAGGGAGTACTTTATATCTCCACTACTTCACGGCTTACTCGATCATTGCTGTTGTGTCGTTCCGCTTCTTCCTTCATGTGGTGCTCCTGCTATAATGACTTTTTTATTAATGAGAATGAGAGGCCCTGGAAAGCAGTCCACTGACATTTAACCAACATGGCTAAATTTTGCATCCACTGGGAGTCAAACCTAGGCTAGGCAGGTGCAGACACGTCACTGCGCTCTCACCACTGGGCTGGAACCTGGTCCTCATCAATAACCGTAAGTCCATAACTGATCGATTGCTTCTCAATACTTGGTAAATGCTTCCTCTTTCATAGAGATGATCTACTTGGCACCCATGTTTCGTTACTGGAGTAGTCAAACATTGAACCATATCTCTAATCGAAATGATACAATTCAATCTCTGTCCTGATATTCCATCTCTAGGGCGGCCACCCCCTTGTCCCCATCCATAACACTAAATATAGATTGACCATCACAATTTACATACACGATGCTTCAGAAAGGAATACAAGGGGCGCATTAGTGAATCACATGTCTCTAGCTTCCAAACATAGATACCCAATATTAGCATATCACTGACTCATTGCAAAGAAACTTGACCAAGAAGCACAAGGCAGTAAGGCATTCACATAGAGTAGTGATTCATATCGGTGTTTCGATAAATACTTGACAGCATTAACAAGCTAATCCAAGGGTAGGTAAACTCCCCGTCGTCGAAACACCATGTAGCAAAGTAAAGTATGATAGCTTGGACAGATTGATCTAATAACTAGAGGTAATTGGGGATCTCGGGCTCCAACAAGCGTACAGATTGGTTGGCAGAAAGGGGACATCTCGGGACCGGAGCCGGACGGCTCAGCCGGTTTCTTGGTCGAAGTCGTCCCCGTCGGACTCGTCGACGTTGTCGACGTCGTCCTCCTCCACCTCCGCGTCGTACTCCTCCTTGACGTCGTTGGTGGGCTTGCCTATGATCACCAGGTTGCTGTGGGTCTTGCGGATCGCGTTCAACTGAGAGGCGAGAGCAAGAAAGAGCAGAGAGGGGCAGGCGTTAGAGCTGCGGGGTGCGGTGGGGACGAAGGACACGGACATGAAGGGGAAGGGCAGCAGTACCTTGTCCTCGAGGTCGGACTCGGCCATGGCGAGGAGGAGCTCGTCCTCCTGAGTAGTTGCGGGCACCGGGAGGAGCGTGGACGCCGGAATCAGAGGCGGCGATGGCCACTGCCTCATCAGCGCCGGGAATTGCAGCATCTCCTCTTCGCCAGTTCGCCGCCGCTAGTTCGGTTTGGGGGGCAGGGGAGAGAGGACAGGCGAAGGCTATTCTTTAGCTCTTTACCTAATCTCTACTCCTAATGGAGCAGTTGATAGTCTTTGTTCCAGGGTTTTTTTCGTCCCATCTCGTCTGGTTTTTTCTCAACCGGTTTTTTTTTCACTACAATTAACCCATTCCAACCCCACCCCACTCACCGCACGCAGCCAGGTTTCGTTTCCCCTCTTACGTCCCTGATTCATTCATGACAATCAATTCTTTCCAAACGCAATAATGCATGACAATCAAACTTAAGGTAAACAGACACAATCAATTCATTCATAACGCAATAAAAAATTTCATAATTTTCCCAAAGTTTCCTAACTAGACACGTTATAAAACGGGCAGGAACCGATAACACGTTACCAATTAATAAAGTTTAGTTTATGACCATCAATTCCAAATCCTAATTTTCCTAATGCATTGATGTTTGCCTTTTCTAAGAACCAATCTCTACTCCTAATGGAGGAGTCCGTACGTCGTTTGGTTCGTTCGTTTGCCTCCCCTCACATCGATCGAAGAAAGTCGCCAGCCCCACCCGCACGATCTCCTCACGTTTCCATTTTTTCATATATTTTTCTTGCTGTCCAAAAAATAGGATGTAATCCATCTTTCCTCTAATGCACGATCTCTCCTCTAGAAAATCGGGATACAATTCCCTCATTCGCATTAACCGGGACGCAATCATCTCTTTCCCAATAATCTCGCTTATATACCTTTCTCATAGTTATCTGACCTACCCACATCTCCCTCCTGTGATCTCTCTAGCCTCCGCTTGACTCACCAACGTCTCCCTCCTGCGAAACCCACGCACGATAATCTCGCTTATATACCTTTCTCATAGTTATCTGACCTACCCACATCTCCCTCCTGTGATCTCTCTAGCCTCCGCTTGACTCACCCACGTCTCCCTCCTGCGAAACCCACGCACGACACCCCTCTCTGCTCCCTCCCAAACCCTAAAGCTCATCACTAGGGCGACGTGAGCCTGCAACGCATCCCCGGAGGAAGGACACCAGCTCGCGATCCGTCGCCGTGGCCGCAACGACGAGGACACTCCCCTCCCTCACCCACACTGCCATCAACGAACGGGGCGGCTGCGTGGCAAGGGCCCGAGGTGCGTGCAAGGAGCTTAGAGGTCGTCGCTACATGGGTGGCCGTGGCCGAGGGCTGTGGTAGGCAGGAGCCCCGTGCAGCGCCCGCCATGAAGATCCCCGTCACGTGCTACCAGATGAGCCCGGCTGTTTTTTGCTCCCAAAATAGTTCATCAATAGATTACAGATGTATGGTCATTTTTCTCCAAGTATGTTACATGATCTCTTTGAGGCAGTGGAGAAATTTATTTACAGACAGAATCTTATAAGTGAGTTGCACACGCAAATTCAGGACTTTAAATTTATAATAACAGATAGACGTATGCATATGTGGTCTGTCGTAGCAGTTCAACTTGGAGCAGTAGTAGCAGCGGCATTTGTATGTGACCGATCGATACAACCCTCTGATGCTAGATTGCGATGGGGCTCGGAATAAATAGCCAAGTTCCCATCCTCATGGGCTCAAGAAGTGTTGACGTAGATGCAATGGATACAACAGCCAGATTCAAATGCAAGGTAAACTCTAAAATAATTAATGATGACATACAAAAACAAGCATCCTACTGTATATGTTTTGATATATGCTGATGTATATGTTGATAAATGTTGTTGTATATGTTGCAATCTGACTCAAAGATTTTACAAAAACTTTAAAAGTGGAAAGAAACAAAATATGCACTGCGGAGGAAACAATAGACTCCAAGTCAGTCATAGTTCTCCAACATATTCGAGTTAAGAAGGGCTGGAAGGCCATCAAGCGCCGCTCCGATGAGATGACCGTGTGAGAGGCTCACTGCAGGCGTAAAAATTTGTATGACGTAATTTTGTGCTACCTACATGAAGATTGCAAGAACTTCCGATGCGGTCGTCCACCAGTAACATGTTCGTACTTCATACCAGCATGATGGTGTGTGATATTTGCTTCACTTACTACTTGTTTGATTAGAATCCTATTGGTGCCCTTGTGTCCGGGATACGAGTGATTTTTTGTGCACTTGGGCTGCTAGGCAACAAATACGGGCAATTTGGGCACTATGACCTGAAGATTCCTTCATGTTCACTGGAATTGACTACCAACTTGTTTAATTCTACAGGTGCATGTGCTGTCGGTTGATGGTGGCCTAACCCCGAGTGTAACTTAAAATGAACCAGAGCGATGTGCAGAAAAAATATCTCAGCATGGAGGCAGAATTTGTATACTACGAATTTATTAGGTAGTACGTACTCCCCCCATATGTATATCACTTCCAAATACAAGTTCATGTTATTGGGTATACTATTGAATTTCAGGATTGATACTTCAAGATTTTAAAGGTAATTAAATATTGTATCAAGTCTACCCTTATGTACAGGAAGAACATGCTCTAAAATATTGATAATGCATATGAAAGTGATCGTTTGATTATTAAATCATGTCATTAATAAGATAAGTTATTGTCACTTATTTCTTAACAAATTTCCGTTGTTCAAGTTCTGACTTCATTTGTTGAGCTATTTTAATTTTGCATGAGAGAAATGAAACACTTTATGACTGGTATGTCGAAAGTTTGATCGGTTCGTTATGGAATAATGGCGGTGATTTGGAGTCTTAACTGATTTATGATAGGCTTCCATTTTGGGGGCTCTGATTTGGTTTTATGTGCTTTTTTCTTGTTACCAGATAGAAAATACTTAATGCTGGTACCCCAGAGTTTTACTTGTTGGATATAAATAGAAACAAAACTTATTTATTAAGAATTTTATCTGCAGCGGGTGTCAGTGCCCTCATACTTTTCACATGAAACCTTGAAGAAAAGCATAATGAAGGCTGTGCAAATGGCAGTGGCGCGGAAAGAATATGATGTTGAGGGTACAAAAGTATTAGGTTTCACATGCTGGCAGATGTAGTGTATTGCACTGATTGTAATTACTTTTTTCCTGTTATTTGTTGTTACTGCCATAGTTTATTTTTCGTGGTTACCGTAGCTCACGAATACACGTGAGTGATTATTCCGAAGTTTGAAGAAGGATAGGAGAGACATATTTCTTAGGGCTGTGGCATAGCTGTGTGTTACTTCTGCATTTGCGGTATTTACAGATCATGTACTTACAGCTTAATGCAAGTATTTACATGTCATATTTCTAGGGTTTCTCACATGGTGTAGGATTTTGTGAGCAGTTTTAGAGAAAAATAATGTGGTGGCACAGAGATGTTTTTGTGGCCGAAAGGACACGTTTAAGGGCTTCCTATGGCGTGTTCTCAAGCTATAGGAAGAGGTGTGTGTGTTCAATTTGACGTACTTCCAATTGCTCTCAGAGTTCTTAGCCTACTGTATGAATGTACTTTTGTAAAACCGAGCTCCCCATGCAAATGTCCTCAAGATCCAAACTACAACCATAGGCCTTACCGTTTTTAGTGTAATTTTATGACTAAAATTCTCCTTCGTGGATTACTCTGAATTCCATTCTTTCATCAATCTATATTGTTAATGGAAACTTATATTTTTTTAATTAAATGTACATATCAGTTCGCTTCAACAAGATGCACACATCCAAAATCCTTTATGAAGCTCACAGGTATAGAAAGTATGTAGCCATACTTACTCCGTCCATTCCTAAATATAAGTGTTTCCAGAGATTCCACCAACTGACTACATACGGAGCAAAATGGGTGAATCTACACTCTAAAATATGTCTACATACATCCGTATGTTGTACTCCATTTGAAATGTCTAAAAAGACTTATATTTAGTAATGGAGGGAGTATTCCTGAATGTGCATGTCTCAGAGCATGAAAAAAGGAGGTGCCAAAGTTCCAATATGCTTAGTGATAACCACCTAGCAAGTTGAACAAACATGAAAAATCATGGTGGTAAAGGCAATGTTGCGATGTAGAGCCAGGTGGCGGGCCTCCTTGATCCACCTGGTGGATGACGTCAACTCCAGTCATGGCACCCATAGAGCCGGTGATCGAAAAATCGTAGGCCTGGATATAGCTCCAGTGGACGTATGCGTCCTGCGCATTGAGCTTGATCGTCTCGAGCATGGAGATATGTGAGTTGTAAGACCAACGGCACGCACAATAAAGAACAAATCTGAGCCACGCCCCTGCTTCAACTGGTCTCCATAGAGAGCGGCTAGCTTAGGTCTTAGACCAGTCGGTCGCTGTCGAGGTCGCCAAGGTGATCTTACTGTTGGGGAACGTAGCATAATTCAAAAAAATTCTACGTCTTCACCAAGATCCAACTATGGATACATCTAGCAACGAGCAAGTAAGAGTGCATCTACATACCGTTATGTAGATCGCGTGCGGAAGCTTTCAACGAAGTGGGGATGAAGTAGTCGTACTCTTCACGTTCTTCGTCACCGATGATCTAGCGCCGAACGGACGGCACCTCCGCGTTCAACACACGTACGGTGCAGCAACGTCACCTCCTTCTTGATCCAGCAAGGGGGGAGGAGAAGTCTTCAGAGATCCGGCAGCACGACGGCGTGATGACGGATGCAGTGGAGATCGCAGCAGGGCTTCGCCGGGCGCCCTGCGTTGGGAGTATGAAGGTGTGACGGGAGGGGGAGAGGCGCCAGGGCTTTGGTGCGGCTGCCCTCTCCCCCCCCCACATATATATAGGGGGCCAGGGGGGGCGCCAACCCCCTGCAGATCCAATCTGCAAGGGGGGGGGGGG
>LR738714.1:224472725-224564858 GCA_902687465.1 Secale cereale
GGGAGGAAGATAGGGAGGCGCCGGCGGTCCGGCGGGGAGGTCCGTCGAGGGGGAGGAACTCCGAGCGGCGGCGGCGGTGGTGGCGCACGGCGACGACGAGGGCGCAGCGGGATCGATCCCGATCGGATCGGGTGGGGGGGTGGCGACGTGGGGGAGGGGAAGATATTTTCCCCCACTGGTGGGGGGTAGGGGTATAGGGGGCTGGGGTGGGCCAGTTGGGCCGGCCTGGCCAGATGGGCCAACAGGCCCAGTGGGGGGGGGGGGTTCTTTGCTTTCGCTTTGTTTATTTATTTATTTTGTATTTTCCTTTTCTTTTGTTTCTATTTATTTTCTGTTTTGTTTTTATTAAATATGCAACTAGTTCCTAAATTAGTTTTAATAATTAACCCACTGCCACATTTAATTTTTCCAACTAAATAAAATAGTTTAATATTTTATTGTTTATAATAAGAATTCAAATAATTGTTTAGCTGTTGTTTTAACTATTTTGGTGCATCTAAACACTTTACAAAATTGTGGTCTCAACATGACAAATACCCAGAGAATATTTGCCACACTTGGAACATTTTTGTTTCATGTTTGACAAATTTAAATTTTGACTTTAATTTGAATGTGAATTTGAACAGGATTTGGATTAACGAGAGATTACCAACAGTAACAGTGGTGACGTGGCATCATTAGTGTGTGGTTACTGTAGCTTGATTATCCGGGCGTCACAGTGTGACTGCCCATCTTTCCCTGACCTGGTGAACAAGGCACTTATGCTTGAAGACAAGCGGCGTGCTTTGGAAGACACAGCAAGCGCAAGTTGGTCAGTAAGGGAAGTTCCAGCAACCAGAAGCCTCGTCCGTGGCAGTCAGCCCCGGCCAAGCCAACCTATCAGCAGCCAAGAGCTCCTGCACCTCGTGCCAATCCTCAGCCTCAGCAGTATGCCAACCCCAGGCCAGCTTTCAACCCCAATACCAGTGGTGGCAACAAGATCAACACTCCAAACCAAGTCACTTGCTTTGGATGTGGTCAGCCCGGACACATCTCCAGGGTGTGCCCCAACAAGAAGCCTGATGCCCCGTGCCCCAATGCGCAGAACCAGGGACAAGGCCGTGGAATGCCACCAAGGAACCCAGCTCCTCGCAATCCACCGAACTATGGGAAGGGGCGTGTGAATCACGTCACTGCTGAAGAAACCCAGGAAGACCCGGACGTCGTGCTGGGTACGTTCCTTGTCAACTCAGCACCTGCAACTGTCTTGTTTGATTCTGGAGCAACGCATTCATTTGTCACTCAAAGATTTGCATTAAAAAGTGGCTTGACCCCTACACCCCTGAATAACCCTATGGTGGTACAAACCCCCGGAGCCGAGATGAGAGCCAAGATAGGCTGTAAAGGAGTCGGTATTACCATTAACGGTGTAGACTTCCTAGCAGACCTTATCATCCTGAGATCGCAAGGCTTGGATGTGATCTTAGGGATGGATTGGCTCAGTAAGGACCAAGGCTTGTTAGACTGTGCCAATAGGACAGTCACTGTGACCAATGACCAAGGAGTAGAAGTCAAGTTTGCCCCCAACTCCTCTTCCGCTCAAGCCGCTAAAGTCAACTGTCTGTCTGAAGTTGGGCTAGATCAAGTACCGGTGGTATGTGAGTATCCTGATGTCTTTCCGGATGAACTACCGGGAATGCCCCCTGACCGTGACATTGAGTTCATCATCGAGCTCGTGCCCAGAGCAGGACCCATCTATAAGAAGCCTTATAGAATGGGGACGGAAGAACTAGCCGAGTTGAAGAAGCAGCTAGAAGAGCAGCTAAGGAAGGGATTTATCCGCCCGAGTGCCTCCCCTTGGGGATCTCCTGTTCTGTTTGTGGCAAAGAGGGACGGTACCATCCGCTTATGCATTGACTATCGTTCCCTCAATGAAGTTACAATCAAGAACAAGTATCCACTTCCCAAGATCGAAGATCTGTTTGATCAACTCAGCGGAGCCAAGGTATTCTCCAAGATCGACCTCAGATCTGGGTATTACCAGCTGAAGATCAGACCCCAAGATATTCCGAAGACGGCATTCGTAACCAGATATGGCCTGTACGAGTGCACGGTCATGTCTTTTGGGTTAACCAATGCCCCAGCCTACTTCATGTATCTCATGAATAAAGTCTTCATGGAATATTTGGACAAGTTCGTTGTTGTCTTCATTGATGACATCCTTGTGTTCTCGAAGTCGGAGGAAGAGCATGAGCAGCATCTGAGGATGGTCCTAGACAAGCTTCGTGAGCACCAACTGTATGCCAAATTCAGCAAGTGTGAGTTCTGGCTGCATAAAGTTGGATTCTTAGGTCATGTCTTGACCGAGGAAGGATTATCTGTTGATCCTGCAAAAATCGAGGCTGTGACCCAATGGCAATCTCCAACGACCGTCAAGGAAGTCAGAAGCTTCCTCGGATTAGCGGGCTATTACCGCAAGTTCGTGGAAGGATTCTCTAGCATTGCACGACCAATGACTCAGCTCCTCAAGAAGGACAAGAAGTTCGAGTGGACACCAAAATGCGAAGAGAGCTTCCAAGAGCTCAAGAAGAGATTGACCACCGCCCCAGTTCTGGCAACACCTGATATCCACAAGGAGTTCGTGATATATTGTGATGCCTCTCGAACCGGATTGGGAAGCGTTCTGATGCAAGAAGGCCGCGTCATAGCATACCTCTCCAGGCAGCTACGACCCCATGAGGAGAACTATGCTACTCACGATCTTGAGCTAGCGGCAGTAGTTCATGCCTTGAAGACATGGCGGCATTACCTCCTAGGGAAACGGTGTGAGATTTACACAGACCACAAAAGTCTGAAGTATATTTTCACCCAAAAGGAATTGAACATGAGGCAGCGGAGATGGTTGTGACTCATCAAGGACTATGACCTCAGTGTTCAATATCACCCCGGGAAGGCTAACGTGGTGGCCGATGCCTTAAGAAGGAAGGCTTGCTCTTTGAATGTCGTTATTCGAGAGAGGCAGCCAGCCTTGTTTAAGGAGATCGAACAATTCAGTTTGGAATTGGTCACCCCCAGATTTTTGGATCATTTGGAAGTCAGACCGACCCTGATGGACGACGTCAAGAAGGCTCAAGATGGACACGCAAGCATCGAAGGTATCAAGAAGAAGATGAAGCTGGGCAAGGCCCCAGGATTCTCCGAAGACGAGCACGGGATTGTTTGGTACAAAGGTCGTCTCTGCGTACCAAACAACACCGAGCTGAAGACGCTGATTCTGCAAGAAGCCCACGACACTCCGTATTCCATCCACCCCGGAGGAACCAAGATGTACCAAGATTTGAAGGCACGATTCTGGTGGCACGGTATGAAGAGAGAGATTGCAACCTATGTTGCAAAGTGTGATGTGTGCCAAAGGGTCAAGGCCGAGTATCAGCGACCTGCTGGATTGCTTCAACCACTCAAGGTTCCTGAGTGGAAGTGGGATAAAGTCGGAATGGACTTCATCACTGGATTACCAAGGTCGAATAGAGGACATGACTCTATCTGGGTCATAGTCGATCATTTGACCAAGGTGGCCCATTTCATTCCTGTCAAGACCACTTATGATGGCAACCGGCTGGCAGCTCTCTACATTGACCGAATCGTAAGTCTTCACGGTGTTCCCAAGGAGATTGTGTCAGATCGAGGAACCCAGTTCACCTCAAGGTTCTGGAAGAAGTTCCAAGAAGCCTTGGGAACCAAGTTGTCTTTCAACACAGCTTTCCACCCGCAGACCGGAGGTCAAACAGAGCGAGTCAATCAGATTCTCGAAGACATGCTCCGAGCCTGTGTCCTGGCATATGGAGCCAAGTGGGAAGACTGTCTCCCTTTTGCCGAGTTCTCCTATAACAACAGTTACCAGTCAAGCCTTCTGATGGCACCATTTGAGGCGTTGTATGGACGCAGATGTCGCACGCCCCTCAACCGGTCAGAGACTGGAGAAGGACTAGTCTTTGGACCGGATAATCTCCGCGCAGCAGAAGAACAAGTCCAACTAGTCAGAGAGCGATTAAAGGCAGCCAAGTCAAGGCAGAAGAGTTATGCTGACACTCGACGCCGAGACATGAGTTTCCATGTTGGGGACCATGTGTACCTGCGGGTAACTCCTCTAAAGGGAACCAAGCATTTCCATGTCAAGGGGAAGCTCGCACCAAGGTTCATTGGACCCTTTGAGATCACTGCACGACGAGGAGAAGTGGCTTATCAGTTGGAACTACCACCTGAGCTATCCGATGTGCACAATGTATTCCATGTGTCACAACTCCGGAAATGTCTGCAAGTTCCAGACAAGCCCAATCTCTACAAGGATGTGGATCACCAAGCCATTGATCTGCATCCTGATCTGACCTACCGCGAGAAGCCCATTCGTATTCTGGACAAAGCAGAACGACGTACGCGGAGCCGTACCATCAAGTACTTCAAGGTCCAGTGGAGCAACCACACCGAAGCAGAAGCAACCTGGGAATGAGAAGACTATCTTAGATCCGAGTTTCCCGATCTCTTTTAAGCCCTAGTTTAGGAATCTCGGGGACGAGATTCTTGTAAGGGGGGTAGGTCTGTCACACCCTGCATTTTGTAACATGTTATTTGTAACTTTGAGGCATGAAAATTTGGACCAGCAAATTTTTTTAACATCATTTGGCTTTTATTTGGAGTTGAGTTTTCTTCATTTGCTTTTTCATGTGCTCATTAAAGTCAACTATGACCTCTTGTAGATTTCATCTCCACACCCAAAACTTCTGCCCAATGATCATGCCAAGTGTTATATAACAGTATAGTATTTTGTTACAAAATTAATTTGGCCAAAAAGTATTTTATAAATTTAGTTTTCCAAAAACCCCTGAATTGAGATTTGCACTGCAAGTACTTGATTTAGGGTGAGAAAATTATTTCAAAAGGTTTATTTGAGACCTAGTAGTCATAGGACTCCCAGAAACCACAAAGGTATAATTTTAAAAGTTATTTTCCTATTTTATTTAAAAGCTTTTTCTTAGGGCCAGAAATGGTCTTTAATAGGAGAAAATTATTTAACTGTTCCAAAAATATTTGCCAAAATTCAGAGAGACTCATAGGACATATATTGTCCATATATAAGAGTTTCAACACTTGGTCATGTTCAAAATAATGGGCTAAACCCTTTCTGGATATTTCAAGCTTTTGAAATATTTACAAAGGAATTTTTCTCCAAAAATTACAGGGAAATTCTATCATGTCATATATGACATATTTGATGATCTTGCCAAGCCCCATGCCTTGGGAAGCAAGAAAACCTCCTCAAACCCCTTCATAACCATTCTGTCCATAGTTGAAGTTTGAGCAACTTTACATTGACAAACTTGTCCAAATGCTCTCAAACTTGGTGCACATGCTAGAATGGCCTAATAAGGCACCTAGACCAAATGGCACAAGAATTTGAATAGAGCAACTTGATCAGATCACCTCAAAACCCTTTCTGTTCAAATGCAAATTTGAACAACTTTACATTACCAACTTTTTATCTGGAGCCTCAAACTTTGTGGGCATGATCAATACCCCAAATGATGATGCTACACCAAGTGGTGCATCAAGGGGAGATGATTAGCTTGACTCAACCAAGATGAAACTGTTTCTGTTGATTTCTAGGGTTCACCAAAGTTACATTGGCTAGTTTCTTCAAATGAGCCCAAATTTGGTGAGGCACCCTATTTTCTCATGTCTTTCAACCCTGTCAAGTGCCATGTCAAGTGGACTTCATTTACTTGATCAAACACAGATCAAACACCTTCTGCAGAAATTCTAAAACCTCCAACTTGACCACTTTCACTTTTCTCCATGGCCTCAACTTCTTACCACAAGCTCATTGGGTTACCAGCTACCTCCAGTAACTCCCCCAGCACCTCAGCTCCATGATTGAGGGGTGAAACCTCTGTTTTACCTTGCTGTACAGTAGGTTTCCACCATGTTACCAGCCCTCTCCCTCTCTCTCTGCACCCCCAGGGCATCCAAGGCCTCAGGGCATTTCTTTACTTCTCCTACAACGTGCTAGACACTGTTGGGCACGCTGGAACGGACCAACCGGCGAGAGCGCGTCGATGCCAGTCAAACGCACGCTCTAGAGCGCGCAAACAGTGCTCCCGCACGCTGGCTCCAGCCAATCGCCGCTCCCCGACAGCCTCGGGCCTCCCTCTCGCGCCAGTCGAGGCGCCTCGACGTCCGCGACCTCCCCGACGCTGTCCCCCCTCCTCCTGCGCCCTCTAGTGAGCGTCGTCGCACGCGCACCGGCCGCCCGCTTCGGCCATTCCTCTGCCTCACACGCGCGCCCTCCTCTGACGCTCCCCCGCTCCTCCTCTCGCCTCAGCTGGACGTGGAGCTAGTCCACGGACCTCCCCGGCGTGTTCCCAGGCTCCAGAACCCTCCACAGCCTCGCCTGCAACCTCGCCGGCGCACGGGTCCACGGTGAACCACGGGCGCGGCTATATAAGGCCCCCCCGAGCTTCTCCAACACCACCACAAGCCTCACACCTCTCCTCTGAGACCCCCAACACCCTCAGTTCGACCCCAGGACGCCCCAGTGCTCGGAATCGACCGGAGCTCCGCCGCGTCGGGCCGCCGGCGATCTCGAGGTACAGGCCTCCCCTGCCTCTCCTTCCACCCGTTTCGGAACCGCCGCACTCCACCGACCCTTTCCCCTCTATTTCCCCCTCCATTCGCAGTCGGAAACGACCTCGACCACCGCCCTCCGATGAGCCTCCGCCGTCCCACCTCGCCGCCGGTGAACCAGGGCTCCCCGCCGTGCCGCACTACCACCGCTACAACCGCGACACGACGCTGAGTCCGTCCCTGGCCTTCGTTGCCGTCGCCGTGGCCGGAGTCCTCGCCGGTGAGCTCGCCGCCGCCGTGGCCGAGGGGTTAGAGATGACAGGCGGGCCCCGCCTGTCATCCCCCCACCTCTCTCCCCCTCCTCTGTGCCGCTGACCCACTGGCCCCGCCCGTCAGGTTTGAAAACCTGACGTGCGCGCGCGCTGGCTCCGTGCGGCTGGGCCAGCCCGTCTGGGCTGTGCACTGTGGCTTCTTCTGGCCCAATGCACAGGACCCCTTTTTCTTTTTCTTTTCTGTAAATGATTTAAACATTTATACAGAAAAGAATATTGATCCAAATTAAATATTTTCAACTCCTAAAATCTTGCAATATTCCAACCTATTTAATGGTACTACTTTCACCCAAATCCATGAAACTTTTCTGTACTGTTCAAATTTAAATTCAAATTTGAGCAGTATAACTCCTGTTCAAAAATCTATATGTCCTATTCTGTAACTCCAAAACTCCAACTAAGATTTTTCCCCATCTTAGAAATCCCTCTAGTATTTTACAAAAATGAGTTGACATTTTTCTGAGCACTTTGATTTTTCCGTTTTATTTGTATTCTTATTTTTCCGTTATTATTATGCGACGTATAGATCCCGTATTTGACGAAGTTGCTGTGGAAGAAGAAGGAGAAGGACTTGAAGACTTTGAAGACCAAGCCAATCCAGGCAAGCAGCCCTTTGACCATGATACACTTGTTCCTCGGAACCCGTTTGTTTCCGATGCATGATGATAGGGTTACGATGGTAACCTAGATGAACCACCACATGATGCATGCTTTATTGTTGATCTTGCTATATGCTAGATGACATGCAACAGATGGTCATGATGCTTATGTGATGCATGTGTGATATGAACCCGCATAGTTGAAATCTTTGCATGAACCCATCGGGTGCCCCTAATGCCCGAGGGTGATGATGTGTTAGGTCATCACTTGAGAAAGAAGTGATGTGCCGGTAATATCATGTGCATGGTGGAATGATGGATTAGATTTATGTGTGACTACCGTCCCAACCAAACATGTGCAACCACACTACCCCTTATGGGACGGGGCTTTATTGATTACTCAGGTCGATACTAGCATGGTGCCCGCATTACTAGTGACGGGAAGACTTGAGGTCTTTCCCGGGACGGGGTCGTGCTTGGATAGGCGGCCATGACTGTTTTCACAGGGCACCGGACACACCGTTGGTCCCTTCGGGTACGCGTGGCATTGAATTTGGGCAAGTCCCGTGATCTATTGTTTGTACCCGAGGGCCGTGTACCAACGAGTGGACTCTATGTTAGTGTCGTCTAAGGAAAGGTAATGACCGGGTGCTTACCCCGGGTACTTGAGGTACCGCGGGTCGTGGATGACACGAAAGTTCCCCGGATCTTGTGGGTAAAGTGCGCAACCTCTGCAGAGTGTAAAACTATTCGAATAGCCGTGTCCACGGTCATGGACAGTTGGGTGGTGCTACTTAAACTATGTCCAGAATTTTACTTCGTCGGTGATGTTATGTGTGTGCTAAGTCAAGGTGGTGACTTGACTCGATGAGATGAATCATATTCATGTTGATATCGGTAACCTGTCTTCGAGGTTACGCGAGGTTATTGATGCATAAACTTGATGATAGCATATTGTTCTAGCTTCCTGCTAGATTGTTCATTATTGTTCCATTACATTGTTACCACATCATGGGTTGCTTGCGAGTACATTCAAAGTACTCATTGGCTTGCCACTGGTTATTTAATTGGCCAGGCATGGAAGAGCAGGAATATGAGGAAGAGTTCTTTGGAGACGACCATGCGAATTAGGACGCTATCCCAGTCAGAATGCCTGTAGGGTTAAGGCAGATGGCATGGGTTCTACCAGTTTATCTAAGACTTCCGCTACTTGAGTTATTTGCTATTCAGCCCGTGAGGCTCTATCTATGTAAGACTTGGCCATAATGGCCTTAATTCGTGTAAGACTATCTGTATGGATGTAAGACTCTTGTTATTTCAGCTTTTGTGTGTTCAGTGAGCATTGATCTCTGGGATCACTGTACACGTGCATTCGGTGATCTCGACTTCCAAGTCGGGGTCCCCACAGCAACCCCAAACTTTTAGAAACGACAGCTTCGGTTTCTTGCCAAACCAAAGTTCATACGGAGTCGTCTCAACGGATTTCGACGAAGCCCTATTTAAAGTGAATGCGGCAGTCTCTAAAGCATAACCCCGAAAAGATAGCGGTAAATCGGTAAGGGACATCATAGATCGCACCATGTCCAACAGAGTACGATTTCGACGTTCGGACACACCGTTACGTTGAGGTGTTTCTGGCGGTGTCAATTGTGAAACAATTCCACAGCTCCTTAGGTGTGTGCCAAATTCATGACTTAAATATTCACCCCCACGATCTGATCGCAAGAACTTTATTTGTCTGTCACGTTGATTCTCAACCTCATTCTGAAATTCCTTGAACTTTTCAAAGGTCTCAGACTTGTGTTTCATCAAATAGATATACCCATATCTACTCAAGTCATCTGTGAGGGTGAGAACATAACGGTAGCCTCCGCGAGCCTCAACACTCATTGGACCGCACACATCGGTATGTATGATTTCCAACAAGTTGGTTGCTCGCTCCATTGTTCCAGAGAACGGAGTCTTGGTCATCTTGCCCAAGAGGCATGGTTCACACGTGTCAAATGATTCATAATCAAGAGACTCCAGAAGTCCATCTGAATGGAGCTTCTTCATACATTTGACACCAATATGACCAAGGCGGCAATGCCACAAGTATATGGGACTATCATTATCAACTTTACATCTTTTGGCATCTACACTATGAATATGTGTATTACTACGTTCGAGATTCATCAAAAATAAACCATTGACCAGCGGGGCATGACCATAAAACATATCTCTCAAATAAATAGAACAACCATTATTCTCCGATTTGAAAGAATATCCATCTCGCATAAGACGAGATCCAGAAACAATGTTCATGCTCAAAGCTGGTACTAAATAACAATTATTGAGGTTTAAAACTAATCCCGAGGGTAGATGTAGAGGCAGCGTGCCGACGGCGATCACATCGACCTTGGAACCATTCCCGACGCGCATCGTCACCTCATCCTTCGCCAGCCTCCGTTTATTCCGCAGCTCCTGTTTTGAGTTACAAATGTGAGCAACTGCACCGGTATCGAATACCCAGGAGCTACTACGAGTGCTGGTAAGGTACACATCAATAACATGTATATCATATATACCTTTGACGTTGCCGGCCTTCTTGTCTGCTAAGTATTTGGGGCAGTTCCGCTTCCAGTGACCCGTTCCCTTGCAATAAAAGCACTCAGTCTCAGGCTTGGGTCCGTACTTTGGCTTCTTCCCGGCAACAGGCTTGCCAGGCGCGGCAACTCCCTTGTCGTCCTTCTTGAAGTTCTTCTTACCCTTGCCTTTCTTGAACTTAGTGGTTTTATTGACCATCAACACTTGATGTTCCTTCTTGATGTCAACCTCCGCTGATTTCAGCATTGAATATACCTCGGGAATGGACTTCTCCATCCCCTGCATATTGAAGTTCAGCACGAAGCTCTTGAAGCTTGGTGGGAGCGACTGGAGGATTCTGTCAACGACCGCTTCATCTGGGAGATTCATTCCCAGCTGAGACAAGCGGTTGTGCAATCCTGAAATCTTGAGGATGTGCTCACTGACAGAACTGTTCTCCTCCATCTTACAGCTGTAGAATGCGTTGGAGACATCATATCTCTCGACTCAGGCATGAGCTTGGAAAACCATTTTCAGCTCTTCGAACATCTCATATGCTCCATGGTGCTCAAAACGCTTTTGGAGCCCCGATTCTAAACTGTAAAGCATGCCGCACTGAACCAGGGAGTAATCATCACTACGCGACTGCCAGACGTTCAAAACGTCTTGGTCCGCATCGGGAGCAGGTGCATCACCTAGCGGTGCTTCTAGGACATATGATCTCTTGGCAGCTATGAGGATAATCCTCAGGTTACGGACCCAATCCGTATAGTTGCTACCATCGTCTTTCAGCTTGGTTTTCTCTAGGAACGCGTTGAAGTTGAGGGAAACCTGAGCGTGGGCCATTTGATCTACAAGAGATATTGTAAAGAATTTAGACTAAGTTCATGATAATTAAGTTCATCTTAATCAAATTATAATGAACTCCCACTCAGAATGACATCTCTCTAGTCATCTAAGTGATACACGATCCGAATCGAGTAGTCCGTGTCCGATCATCACGTGAGACGGACTAGTCATCAACGGTGAACATCTTCATGTTGATCGTATCTTCTATACGACTCGTGTTCGACCTTTCGGTCTTCCGTGTTTCGAGGCCATGTCTGTACATGCTAGGCTCGTCAAGTGAACCCTAAGTGTATCGCGTGTGTAAATCTGTCTTACACCCGTTGTATGCGAACGTTAGAACCTATCACACCCGATCATCACGTGGTGCTTCGGAGCAACGAGCTTTAGCAACGGTGCACAGTTAGGGGAAACACAATACTTGAAATTTTAGTGAGAGATCATCTTATTTACTACCGTCGTTCTAAGTAAACAAGATGCATAAACATGATAAACATCACATGCAATCAATTAAAGTGACATGATATGGCCAATATCATCTTGCTCCTTGGATCTCCATCTTCGGGGCACCATGATCATCTTGTCACCGGCTCGACACCATGATCTTCATCATCATGAACTCCATCATCATGTCTTGAAGAAGTCGTCACGCCAACTATTACTTCTACTACTATAGCTAACGTTTAGCAATGAAGTAAAGTAATTACATGGCGTTTATTCAGTGACACGCAGGTCATACAATAATAAAGACAACTCCTATGGCTCCTGCCGGTTGTCAAGTTCATCGACATGCAAGTCGTGATTCCCTATTACAAAAACATGATCAATCTCATACATCACATATATCATTCATCACATCTTCGTTCTTGGCCATACCACGTCACAAAACACATGCTGCAAAAACAAGTTAGACGTCCTCTAATTGTTGTTGCAAGTTTTACGTGGCTTCTATAGGATTTCTAGCAAGAACGTTTCTTACCTACGCCAAAACCACAACGTGATTTGTCAACTTCTATTTACCCTTCATAAGGACCCTTTTCATCGAATCCGATCCGACTAAAGTAGGAGAGACAGACACCCGCCAGCCACCTTATGCATCTAGTGCATGTCTGTCGGTGGAACCAGTCTCACGTAAGCGTACGTGTAAGGTCGGTCCGGGCCGCTTCATCCCACAATGCCGCCGAATCAAGATTGACTAGTAACGGTAAGAAAGTTGAACAAAACCAAACGCCCACAACTGCTTTGTGTTCTACTCGTGCAAGATGCTACGCATAAAACCTAGGCTCAGATGCCACTGTTGGGGAACGTAGCATAATTCAAAAAATTTATACGTCTTCACCAAGATCCAACTATGGATACATCTAGCAACGAGCAAGTAAGAGTGCATCTACATACCGTTATGTAGATCGCGTGCGGAAGCTTTCAACGAAGTGGGGATGAAGTAGTCGTACTCTTCACGTTCTTCGTCACCGATGATCTAGCGCCGAACGGACGGCACCTCCGCGTTCAACACACGTACGGTGCAGCAACGTCACCTCCTTCTTGATCCAGCAAGGGGGGAGGAGAAGTCGTCAGAGATCCGGCAGCACGACGGCGTGATGATGGATGCAGTGGAGATCGCAGCAGGGCTTCGCCGGGCGCCCTGCGTTGGGAGTATGAAGGTGTGACGGGAGGGGGAGAGGCGCCAGGGCTTTGGTGCGGCTGCCCTCTCCCCCCCACATATATATAGGGGCCAGGGGGGGCGCCAGCCCCCTGCAGATCCATTCTGCAAGGGGGGGCGGCGGCCAGGGAGGAGTCCCCCTCCCCCAAGGCAAGTGGTGGCCCCCCTCCCCTTAGGGTTTTAACCCTAGGCGCATGGGGAGGTGGGCCACCTTGTGGTGCGCCAGCCCAGAGGGTTGGACACTTCCCCTCGCGGCCTAGGGGCCCCACCGGGATGGGTGGCCCCACCCGGTGGACCCCCGGGGCCCCTCCGGTGGTCCCGGGACACTCCCGGTGACCCCCGGAGATCACCCGTTGGCCGAAACTGGACTTCCCATATATCAATCTTTACCTCCGGACCATTCCGGAACTCCTCGTGACGTACGGGATCTCATCCGGGACTCCGAACAACTTTCGGGTTTCCACGTGCATTTATCTCTACGACCCTAGCGTTACCGAACCTTAAGTGTGTAGACCCTACGGGTTCGGGAGATACGTAGACATGACCGAGACCACTCTCCGGTCAATAACCAACAGCGGGATCTGGATACCCATGTTGGTTCCCACGTGTTCCTCGATGATCTTCATCGGATGAACCACCGTGTCAAGGATTCACTCAATCCCGTATGTTATTCCCTTTGTCCATCGGTACGGTACTTGCCCGAGATTCGATCGTCGGTATTCCCGATACCTTGTTCAATCTCGTTATGGCAAGTCTCTTTACTCGATCCGTAATCCATCATCCCATGACTAACCACTTAGTCACTTTGAGCTCATTATGATGATGTCTTACCGAGTGGGCCCAGAGGTACCTCTCCGTCATACGGAGTGACAACATCCCAGTCTCGGTTCGTACCAACTCAACAGACACTTTCGGAGATACCCGATGCGTACCTTTATAGCCACCCAGTTACGTTGTGACGGTTGGCACACCCAAAGTACTCCTACGGTATCCGGGAGTTGTACAACCTCATGGTCCAAGGAATAAATACTTGACACCGAAAAGCTTATGCATTACGAACTATACGATCTCGTGTTATGCTCAAGTTTGGGTCTTGTCCATCACATCATTCTCCTAATGATGTGATCCCGTTATCACTGACATCCTATGTCCATGGTCAGGAAACCGTGACCATCTGTTGATCAACGAGCTGGTAACTAGAGGCCTACCAGGGACTCAATGTGGTCTGTGTATTCACACATGTATCGATGTTTCCGTACAATACAATTCAAGCATGAATAACAGACAATTATCATGAACAAGGAGATATAATAATAATGCTTTTATTATTGCCTCTAGGGCATATCTCCAACACTTACAGCACCGCCGTGGGGTTTTCTCGTGATTTTATATAGGCAAGACGCAAGCGGTGGCGTTGATTGGTTGGGTGGTGTCGCTGCCTTGGGAAGAGACGAAGTGATGGTCAAAGCAAGCAGGATCCGATGGTGCTGCCGCGGGGATAGCCAAAGTCAATACATCGACTACAGACTCGTCTTGGGGATAGCCCAAGCATGATCCGATGGCGGGTCTTGACGTTGTTAGGGCTGGGATTGGATGGTTGTGGAGGATGGTGTGCTTGGTTGGGTTCCCATGGAAGAATGTGGGGGCTGTTTGGATTGGAGCCTGGAGCTGCCAAGCCAAAAAATTGGTAGTTGACCAAGTGATGGCGCTCCTTTGGATGGCTACCAAAAAATTGACTTGCCCAGGACGTGGGGGGCTTCTCCAGTTCATTTTCTCACCAAAATTGGCAGGGTCGTGGGCGGCTGAAAGCGGCGCCAAAATTTTGGCTTGCCCGCGAATTGGAAGGGCGTGTTGGGGCGTCAACCAAACAACCTCGTGGCCTCCCCATGGATCTGGTAGTGACCATTGTAGAGGACATCGTGGCCCTCCCCAGAGGTGCAAGGATAGTGCAGGCGGCAACATGGGGTAGGGGTAGATGCGGGGAGGAATGTCGGTGGCTGCTCGAGGTCGTCGTGAGGAAAGCTTTGACGACCCATCTTTATTAATGGAGGTGGAAGAGCACGAAATCGAGATTGGATAGCAGTTTGAGTTTTTGTTGGCCCCGGCTGGTTCCCCACTATAGAGATGCATTTTTTTCGTGTGCGAGCGGACAATGTGTTGATTCTAAAACGGGTAGGGACTTTTATGCAGGAGTGCATGAAGGACAAAAAATACGACCTACCTTTATTAGTAGGATAGGTATCATACTGTTCGTTGTTGTTGGTTCGATGAAATTTCCTAATACTTGATTATTGTGTTTCTAATTAGAGCACCATTCACTCAAGATGAGGGGATAATAAATAAAAAATACTCATTAGAAAATTTGAAGAGCCCGTGGCAACGCACGGGCGTTCTACTATCTCTATCTAATTTTTTAATCTTTACCCATTTTTATCTATATCTATATCTATATCTATACCTACTAATAAAGTGCTTAATGCTTCTACCCGTACGTCATCGTAATTGCCATCAAAGTTGTCATAAATTACCCACTATGACACCCATAAGTTCACAAAAAACGGTTCGTTTTTTTTCTCGAAAACGCACCCAGCATTGATAGTTGTTATAAAAACGGTGCACATTGAAACAAGATGACGTGTGTAGCGCAGTGGCTAGGATCTCTGCCCTCTTCAACGGGGACCCGGGTTCGATCCGTGGCTACTCTACTTCTTATCTCCTTTTTCCTCTCGCAAGTACGCCTGCTCCTCCCGCACGTGGTAATGGGCCGGCCCATTTGTAGGTCGTTTTTTCCTCTTTTTTTCTTTCTCATTTCCGTTTTAGATTTTTCTTCTAAAAAAGTTGAATGTTGTAAATTTCTTTTAAAATATTGAGAAATTATAAACAGTTAGTGAATTCAATAAATAATTCGCAAAAATCATCGAATCATTGTGATTTCAAAAATAAATTCGTATATATATATAATACAATTTAAAACAAATATTCATGAAATAAAAAATGTTCATGATTTTTATAAAAAGAATAAAAAGAACCAGTATTTAAAACATATTCAAGAATTTCATAAATATGTATAAGAAATTTAAAATTATGTTCACAAAAACTAAAACAAATACTCAAATAATAAACATAACGATACCCCTTTTTTCTCGCTCGCAAGCGTGCCTACTGCTCCCGCACCCGGTAATGGGTCGGCCCATTTGCAGGTTCCAGCGCCCCTGATTTCTATTTTATTCACGCAGGAACCAGTATTCAAAACATATTCAAGAATTTCATAAATATGTATAAGAAATTTAAAAATATGTTCACAAAAACTAAAACAAATACGCAAATAATAAACATAACGATACCCCTTTTTTCTCGCTCGCAAGCGTGCCTACTGCTCCCGCACCCGGTAATGGGTCGGCCCATTTGCAGGTTCCAGCGCCCCTGATTTCTATTTTATTTGTTGCTTTTTATGTTCTCATTTATGTTTCAGTTTTTTCTTCTTTAAATTAGTTCGTGATTTCCAGAAAAACCAAATTTCAAAAGGTTGTGAGCTTTTTCTTAAAAAGTATTGAGAAATCATAAACTGTTTGTGATTTCAAAAACATTCAAAATGATCATGATTTTAAAAAAGTGTTCACGTATTATAAAAAATATCATGATTTGAAATGTTCATGAAATAAAAAATGTGCATGTTTTTTTAAAAAAGTTCCAGTATTCCAAAAATATTATGGAATTTTAAAAACATTGTCCATAAAATATTAGAATATGTTCACGAAAAATAAAACAGATCTATAAATAATTAACATAACGAACCGTCGCTTACGTATATGTTTTATTATGATTTTGGGTAAAAATAAGGTTTCCCTCTCTTGTACAACGCTGGGCCTTATAAAATTGACACAACTTTCTATGGATTAGATTTTGTAAGCTATATAGAAATGACTAGCAAAAGGGCCCGTGCGTTGCAACGGGAGGAAAAAAACATAATCTTCAATGCTATGACCACATTTTGCTGATTTCAGCATACTATGTACAATAATTTTGTTGTGGTGAAATTCATAACAAAAATTGATTGTGCAATTGGGAGGAGATAACAACAGTTGGACGTTGTACATTGTACAGTTTGACTACGTAGCTAGCTAGCAAAGCTAGCCGTATGGAGTTGTCGTCTACGGGAAGTTCCCAGGCTTGAGTGCACGATGACTTCCCAGAGTGGTCGAGTGCGCCAAACAGAAAAGACTGAAACTGGCCCTGGAAAGTAAGGAGAAGAATCACTCTACGATGGGGCACCTGGTAGTTGAAATTCGTGAGCTACCTACTTAATGGGAGTAGGGAGTTTTCTGTTGTTCTGCTCAAAAGAAAACAAAATAGATGTGCTGATGCATTCACAAATTTCTCAAGGGACTGCCGATATGTGGCTAGAGGGTCTTCCTATCGTTGTAACCGAATTCTTAGCAGCTGATTGTACATCTATCACTGAGAAGTAATACTCCCTTTTCCACCGCAAAAAAAAACATCACCAGCAAAGCACTTGCAAATTGCAATAAACAAATTCGCTTAGGTTCAGAGTTTACAATCTACACCAGCTCATGTGATTCTCAGATCCTGGCCTAATTGGTCAAACCACATCATAGGTTTGACAACGAACTGCTCTCTGCACAAAGTGGCCAACAGCAAGAAGAACATTTTTTTAGTAATGATGGTCGATGTATATAGGAACAATGCAACAGACTTCCATTACCATTACAACCCTTCGATACCAAGTTAAGTATAAGTTTTCTATTAAAGAGTAATAATATGAAGATGGTAGCAGAATAGATATTCTTTTTTTTCGATAAAGAGCAGAATAGATATACTGGTAATAACATCTGACTGTATTGATATATATAGGTCATGTGACATGCACCATGCTACACCAAGTCAAACATCAAGATAACCTCTCATGGGCGTCAACCTAGCAGACGTTTATTACCAGTCAATACAGTCAGATGTTTAAAAAACGTCTTGAGAGGTTATCTTGATGTTTGACTTGGTGTAGCATGGTGCATGTCACATGACCTATATATATCAATACAGTCAGATGTTATTACCAGTATATCTATTCTGCTCTTTATCGAAAAAAAAGAATATCTATTCTGCTACCATCTTCATATTATTACTCTTTGATAGAAAACTTATACTTAACTTGGTATCGAAGGGTTGTAATGGTAATGGAAGTCTGTTGCATTGTTCCTATATACATCGACCATCATTACTAAAAAAATGTTCTTCTTGTTGTTGGCCACTTTGTGCAGAGAGCAGTTCGTTGTCAAACCTATGATGTGGTTTGACCAATTAGGCCAGGATCTGAGAATCACATGAGCTGGTGTAGATTGTAAACTCTGAACCTAAGCGAATTTGTTTATTGCAATTTGCAAGTGCTTTGCTGGTGCTGTTTTTTTTGCGGTGGAAAAGGGAGTATTACTTCTCAGTGATAGATGTACAATCAGCTGCTAAGAATTTGGTTACAACGATAGGAAGACCCTCTAGCCACATATCGGCAGTCCCTTGAGAAATTTGTGAATGCATCAGCACATCTATTTTGTTTTCTTTTGAGCAGAACAACAGAAAACTCCCTACTCCCATTAAGTAGGTAGCTCACGAATTTCAACTACCAGGTGCCCCATCGTAGAGTGATTCTTCTTCTTACTTTCCAGGGCCAGTTTCAGCCTTTTCTGTTTGGCGCACTCGACCACTCTGGGAAGTCATCGTGCACTCAAGCCCGGGAACTTCCCGTAGACGACAACTCCATACGGCTAGCTTTGCTAGCTAGCTACGTAGTCAAACTGTACAATGTACAACGTCCAACTGTTGTTATCTCCTCCCAATTGCACAATCAATTTTTGTTATGAATTTCACCACAACAAAATTATTGTACATAGTATGCTGAAATCAGCAAAATGTGGTCATAGCATTGAAGATTATGTTTTTTCCTCCCGTTGCAACGCACGGGCCCTTTTGCTAGTAGTAATAAAGCAAATTGGATTTCTGATCGTCCGTAAAAAATAATACCCTCAAAGTTGCTATAAATTACCCGCTATGCCACCCATAAGTCAAGAAAACGATTTGATTTTTCGGATTAAAAGCCACAGCGCGACTGATTGTTTTATAGTAGTGAGCCGGGTAGAAAACGTAGATCGACAAGTAGCGAAGTGGATCACGAGTTGCTCTTGAAGCGAAGAGACTAGGGTTTGATCCCTGTTTCCCACATTTTTTATCTCTCTTTCTCACACATGTCATCTCCATGTATCCTTTCATGGGCCGGCCCATGTTCAATGCTTCACTCCCCTGTTTGTTTTTATTTTATATTCCTGTCTTCTCTTTTCTCATTCTGTTTTCTTTCTTCCTTAAATAAATTCGGGCTCTTTAAATTTTAAAAGTTGCGAGTTTCCAAAAAATATGTTTGAGAAATCATAAAATATATGTGTATTCAAAAATGTTAAAAAATCATAATAATTTGAAGATTCAAAAAATGTTGGTGGCTTTGCAAAACTGTTCGCAAATTATAAAATAAATTCATAGTTTGGAAAAAAATGGTCTGGAAATAGAACCATGTTCATGATTTTGAAAGCAGATTGTGTATTCAAAACATATTCGGGAATATAAAAATAAAATGTCTGAAATTTTAGAAAATGTTCACATAAATAAAAATAAATATTTTTTGAAAACTTTCTTCCCCAATTTTTTAAAACATTTGTCGATTCAAAAAATGTTTGTTGAGTAAAAAAATGTTAATGAATTTGAAAACTGTTCATACATTTTAAAAATATTTGTAATCAAAACTAATGTTCGTGATTTTTTGCGAAAATTCAAAATTTCAAAACAAAATTGTTTGTCCATTCGATAAACTATTCACCTATTCAAAAGCATTTTATGTCTAGAATTTGATTAGTTTTTCGAATGTCTTTATATGTCTTGGCACTGGGAATAGTTCGTGGTCGATGAGATTTGTTTTTAAAGTTTTAGGCGTTCCCTTGCGCAACATAATGACAAGTGTGTCATACACTGGCAAACTCATAGCCTTGGGATTTACCACGTCGAATGCAGTGTGATCATGTGGACATCGCGACCATCATCGACGAGGGTGAGAAAAAAAAATGGCGACATGGTGTGACATTGCGCTAAAATAAAGTACGTTTATATATCACGATATTAAGTCATACTTAATTGGTTAGCGCATAATTTTTTTGTCTCCCCTTGCAACGCATGGGCATATTTGCTAGTAATAATAAATCAAATTGGGTTTCTGGTCGTCCGTCGTTGGTATTTTGCAAAAAAGCCCTTGAATTTCTGGAAATTGAACCCGCAGTATAATTTTAACTGTTGCTCGGACGCGGTCAACAGGGAGCTCGCCCTCGAGGCGAGGAGGAGGCCGCCGCGATGCCGACACGGGCGGGGACGATCGCGACGACTCCGTCCAGATCCGGGCGCGGGAACGACAAGGGCAATGAAGGCCGGTCGGATCTGTAGGCCGCGGGGCGGTACGGCGCATCGCCCGGCGAGGGAGCTCCAGGTGCCCATTGTGACACCCCGAGACCGGTGCGCCAGGTGTGA
The DNA here is from genome assembly GCA_902687465.1 of Secale cereale. Lineage (NCBI taxonomy): Eukaryota > Viridiplantae > Streptophyta > Magnoliopsida > Poales > Poaceae > Secale > Secale cereale. Next base: position 224,492,900 of record LR738714.1, read on the forward strand.
GCCAGTTATTCGTTGTCAGTGCCATGTCATCTACTTGCGTGTTGCATCTTGCCATGTCATCATGTGTGTTGCATCATTATGTTTTCAAAACTTGCATCCGTCCGAGTCCGTCCGTCCTCTCCGTTGTCCGTTCTGAGCCCAGTCACACTCACACGTGCCCGCGGCATCTCCGAATATTTATTTTATGAGTGACCGAAAAATGTTCTCGGAATTTGTTGAAACTTGGCGTGTGGTCTTATTATAGCATAGGTAGACCGTCTGTCAAGTTTCATCACGTTCGGAGTTCGTTTGATAGCCCAACGGTTAACCGTGTTAACCGTCGAAAGCCTTTCTTTTTTGGCCCAGCACCCTTTCACACAGCCCACTAAGCCCACTCTATCCCCCTCCATGCTATTGGCCGTTTGATCACGATCTCGTGGCCGCGAACTGCTCCTCATTTGGACTCTCCTAGCTCCCTCTACCTATAAATATGTGTCTCCCCCATATTTTTCTCGCACATCCAACCCTAGCCCCGCTCCCACCGCGCAGCCAGACATGTCCGTTCCGCCGCCGGACATGTCCAGCGCCCCTCCACATCACTCCGCCCAATCGCACGCCGCCACCTCCGCGGGGCCGCCACGTGGCAGCCCCTCACTGGTCGCCGCCCGCGCCCACATCCCGCACCGCCGCGGCCAGCTCGGCCCACGGCGGGCCCGCGCCCAGGCCGCACCAGGCCCCGTGCCCCTCCGCATCACGCGCCGTCGCCAGCACCCGAACCACCGCGCCTCGCCTCCCGTCGGCGAGCTCCCGCCGGAGCTAGCCGCCCGCGCCCGCAGCTCCCCGCGCCGAGTCCTCCGTTTGCCGCGCCGTCGACGGATCCGAGGTGCTCGGCACCGGATCTATCCGTTTTCCCCGTGTCCTCGTCGTTCCGGTCGTCGGAAGCCCTGCGCCGTCCCGCCGGAGTTCGACCGTTGACCTGCGCCGCCGCACATGCGTCATGTGCTTCGTTCGGGAGCACGACGAGGCTGGGGCCCCTCGCCTGGGCCGCCACCTGCCTGCGCCGGCCTGGGCCTCCCCCAGCGGACCTGCTCCAGCGTCACGCTGGCCTCGCCAGCGGCCGAACCCCGACGCCCCAGCGACACCCCCAGCGCCATCCCCTCCTGGGTCGAGGCCGCTTCGGCTAGCTGGCCTCCTCCGGCGCCTGGCCCAGCTCCTGTCGCCGCGCCCCCGCGTGGGCCCCGGCCCGAGGCCAGCTCCTCCACCCGCAAGCCAGGCCCAGCACCGTGTGGGCCACGACCCATCTCCCCCTCCCCACCGCGGCGGCCCACCTCCGCGGCCTAGATCCCCTCCGGCTCGCTGGTGAGCTTCCTACTAAGTCCCGCATGGGCGCACTTTAGTGTTTCCCCGCTCACCTTTTTTTTTCTTTTTCTTTTGTCTGTGGAAAACTGCTAAGTCCTAAAAATCATTAATAATGTTGCATGTTCATGTGCCTGTAACTTTTTGTGTGGTGATCCAAATAATGCAAATAATATGTCAAAATGATCGTGGTGATATGCTCTACACTTTGTTCCATTGTGCCATGCTTGTTTGACTTCATCTAGATATCCTAATCTCTGTTGCAAGAGTGCTACTTGTTATAAACTGTTGTTACTCGTTATTTTGTTGCCATGTTTGAGATATGATAACTTGGTGCATGTTTATCCAAATGAAGCATATGATATGTCAAAATGTTCATTGTGAAGTGTACTACATGATGGTTGTTGTAGCATGCTTGTTTGAGTTCATATGGCCATTTTAATCTCTGTTGCAAAAGTGCATTTGACTGATAAGTGCTGAAACTTGTTATGAGATGCTGATTTCATTTGCTCTTTGCTATTGATGTGTTTGTCCTCATGCCACATGTCTAGATGTTTTGGAATATCCATGATATGGTCTTTGCTGTGGTGCAATCATCTTTCCATGTTATGCCTTGAGGTGACTTAAACATGCTTGTAAACATGCCATGCCAACATAACTGTTTTATACTTAGTGAAATTTCTACTAAGTCTGAAATCTGTCATATCCTGATGCTATGTTTGCTTGATGCCCTAGGAAAATCCATGCTAGTTTTGGATTGGCCAATGATCATTCCTTGTTGTACATGTTATTGTCTATCCATCCATGCCCTCACTTGCTCATATGACCTGTTGTAGCTTATTTATTTCTTACTCTCAAGTTGCTATAAATTATAACTGTCAGGTTTTTATCAGCATGTTCAATTTGGTGTAGCTTGTTGCTATTGATCCATGCCTCCTATGGAGATGCTCCAATGGAGTTGTTTGCTATAGGATATGTCTACTACATGTCCATGCTCTTTATGTTCTTATTAGAGTTGATATGCTAGTTGTTTTGTGTTGGAGATATGCCCTAGAGGCAATAATAAAAGCATTATTATTATATCTCCTTGTTCATGATAATTGTCTGTTATTCATGCTTGAATTCTATTGTACGGAAACAACGATACATGTGTGAGTACACAGACCACAATAAGTCCCTGGTAGGCCTCTAGTTACCAGCTCGTTGATCAACAGATGGTCACGGTTTCCTGACCATGGACATGAGATGTCAGTGATAACGGGATCACATCATTACGAGAATGATGTGATGGACAAGACCCAAACTTGAGCATAACACGAGATCGTATAGTTCGTAATGCATAAGCTTTTCGGTGTCAAGTATTTATTCCTTAGACCATGAGGTTGTACAACTCCCGGATACCGTAGGAGTACTTTGGGTGTGCCAACCGTCACAACGTAACTGGGTGGCTATAAAGGTACGCATCGGGTATCTCCGAAAGTGTCTGTTGAGTTGGTACGAACCGAGACTGGGATGTTGTCACTCCGTATGACGGAGAGGTACCTCTGGGCCCACTCGGTAAGACATCATCATAATGAGCTCAATGTGACTAAGTAGTTAGTCACGGGATGATGGATTACGGATCGAGTAAAGAGACTTGCCATGACGAGATTGAACAAGGTATCGGGAATACCAACGATCGAATCTCGGGCAAGTACCGTACCGATGGACAAAGGGAATAACATACGGGATTGAGTGAATCCTTGACGCGGTGGTTCATACGATGAAGATCATCGAGGAACACATGGGAACCAACATGGGTATCCAGATCCCGCTGTTGGTTATTGACCGGAGAGTCGTCTCGGTCATGTCTACGTGTCTCCCGAACCCGTAGGGTCTACACACTTAAGGTTCGGTAACGCTAGGGTCGTAGAGATAAATGCACGTGGAAACCCGAAAGTTGTTCGGAGTCCCGGATGAGATCCCGGACGTCACGAGGAGTTCCGGAATGGTCCGGAGGTAAAGATTGATATATAGGAAGTCCAGTTTCGGCCAACGGGTGATCTCCGGGGGTCACCGGGAGTGTCCCGGGACCACCGGAGGGGCCCCGGGGGTCCACCGGGTGGGGCCACCCATCCCGGTGGGGCCCCTAGGCCGCGAGGGGAAGTGTCCAGCCCTAATGGGCTGGCGCACCACTAGGGGCCCACCTCCCCATGCGCCTATGGTTGAAACCCTAGGGGGGAGGGGGCGCCCCACTAGCCTTGGGGGGCAAGGAACCCCCCCTGGCCGCCGCCCCCCTGCAAATTGGATTTGCAGCGGCCCTGGCGCACCCCCTGGCCCCCTATATATGTGGAGAGGGAGAGGGCAGCCGCACCCTTGCCCTGGCGCCTCTCCCCCTCAAGTCACACCTCCATACTCCAACGCATTGCGCCCGGCGAAGCCCTGCTGCGATCTCCACTGCATCCGTCATCACGCCGTCGTGCTGCCGGATCTCTGACGACTTCTCCTCCCCCCTTGCTGGATCAAGAAGGAGGTGACGTTGCTGCACCGTACGTGTGTTGAACGCGGAGGTGCCGTCCGTTCGGCGCTAGATCATCTGTGACGAAGAACGCGAAGAGTACGACTACTTCATCCACGCTTCTTCGAAAGCTTCCGCACGTGATCTACATAACTGTATGTAGATGCATTCTTACTTGCTCGTTGCTAGATGTCTCCATAGTTGGATCTTGGTGAAAGCGTAGAATTTTTTTGAATTATGCTACGTTCCCCAACAGTGGCATCTGAGCTAGGTTTTATGCGTAGCATCTTGCACGAGTAGAACACAAACAGTTGTGGGTGTTTGGTTTTGTTCAACTTTCTTACTGTTACTAGTCAATCTTGATTCGGCGGTATTGTGGGATGAAGCAGCCCGGACCGACTTTACACGTACGCTTACGTGAGACTGGTTCCACCGACAGACATGCACTAGATGCATAAGGTGGCTGGCGGGTGTCTGTCTCTCCTACTTTAGTCGGATCGGATTCTATGAAAAGGGTCCTTATGAAGGGTAAATAGAAGTTGACAAATCACGTTGTGGTTTTGGCGTAGGTAAGAAACGTTCTTGCTAGAAATCCTATAGAAGCCACGTAAAACTTGCAACAACAATTAGAGGACGTCTAACTTGTTTTTGCAGCATGTGTTTTGTGACGTGGTATGGCCAAGAACGAAGATGTGATGAATGATATATGTGATGTATGAGATTGATCATGTTTTTGTAATAGGGAATCACGACTTGCATGTCGATGAACTTGACAACCGGCAGGAGCCATAGGAGTTGTCTTTATTATTGTATGACCTGCGTGTCACTGAATAACGCCATGTAATTACTTTACTTCATTGCTAAACGTTAGCTATAGTAGTAGAAGTAATAGTTGGCGTGACGACTTCTTCAAGACACGATGATGGAGATCATGATGATGAAGATCATGGTGTCGAGCCGGTGACAAGATGATCATGGTGCCCCGAAGATGGAGATCCAAGGAGCAAGATGATATTGGCCATATCATGTCACTTTAATTGATTGCATGTGATGTTTATCATGTTTATGCATCTTGTTTACTTAGAACGACGGTAGTAAATAAGATGATCTCTCACTAAAATTTCAAGTATTGTGTTCCCCCTAACTGTGCACCGTTGCTAAAGCTCGTTGCTCCGAAGCACCACGAGATGATCGGGTGTGATAGGTTCTAACGTTCGCATACAACGGGTGTAAGACAGATTCACACACGCGATACACTTAGGGTTCACTTGACGAGCCTAGCATGTACAGACATGGCCTCGGAACACGGAAGACCGAAAGGTCGAACACGAGTCGTATAGAAGATACGATCAACATGAAGATGTTCACCGTTGATGACTAGTCCGTCTCACGTGATGATCGGACACGGGCTAGTCGATTCGGATCGTGTATCACTTAAGATGACTAGAGAGATGTCATTCTGAGTGGGAGTTCATTAAAATTTGATTAAGATGAACTTAATTATCATGAACTTAGTCTAAATTCTTTATAATATCTCTTGTAGATCAAAAGGCCCACGCTCAGGTTTCCCTCAACTTCAACGCGTTCCTAGAGAAAACCAAGCTGAAAGACGATGGTAGCAACTATACGGATTGGGTCCGTAACCTGAGGATTATCCTCATAGCTGCCAAGAGAACTTATGTCCTAGAAGCACCGCTAGGTGATGCTCCCGCCCCGGCAAACCAAGACGTTATGAACGCTTGGCAGTCGCGTTGTGATGATTACTCCCTGGTTCAGTGCGGCATGCTTTACAGCTTAGAGTCGGGGCTCCAAAAACGTTTTGAGCACCACAGAGCATATGAGATGTTCGAAGAGCTGAGAATGGTTTTCCAAGCTCATGCCCGAGTCGAGAGATATGATGTCTCGGACGCATTCTACAGCTGTAAGATGGAGGAGAACAGTTCTGTCAGTGAGCACATCCTCAAGATTTCAGGATTGCACAACCGCTTGTCTCAGCTGGGAATGAATCTCCCAGATGAAGCGGTCGTTGACAGAATCCTCCAGTCGCTCCCACCAAGGTTCAAGAGCTTCGTGTTGAACTTCAATATGCAGGGGATGGAGAAGTCCATTCCCGAGGTGTATTCAATGCTGAAATCAGCGGAGGTAGACATCAAGAAAGAACATCAAGTGTTGATGGTCAATAAAACCACTAAGTTCAAGAAAGGCAAGGGTAAGAAGAACTTCAAGAAGGACGGCAAGGGAGTTGCCGCGCTCGGCAAGCCTGTTGCCGGGAAGAAGCCAAAGTATGGACCCAAGCCTGAGACAGAGTGCTTTTATTGCAAGGGAACGGGTCACTGGAAGCGGAACTGCCCCAAATACTTAGCAGACAAGAAGGCCGGCAACGTCAAAGGTATATATGATATACATGTTATTGATGTGTACCTTACCAGCATTCGTAGTAGCTCCTGGGTATTTGATACCGGTGCAGTTGCTCACATTTGCAACTCAAAACAGGAGCTGCGGAATAAACGGAGACTGGCGAAGGATGAGGTGACGACGCGCGTCGGGAATGGTTCCAAGGTCGATGTGATCGCCGTCGGCACGCTACCTCTACATCTACCCTCGGGATTAGTTTTAAACCTCAATAATTGTTATTTAGTACCAGCTTTGAGCATGAACATTGTTTCTGGATCTCGTCTTATGCGAGATAGCTACTCTTTCAAATCGGAGAATAATGGTTGTTCTATTTATTTGAGAGATATGTTTTATGGTCATGCCCCGCTGGTCAATGGTTTATTTTTGATGAATCTGGAACGTAATGATACACATATCCATAGTGTAGATGCCAAAAGATGTAAAGTTGATAATGATAGTCCCACATACTCGTGGCATTGCCGCCTTGGTCATATTGGTGTCAAACGTATGAAGAAGCTCCATCCAGATGGACTTCTAGAGTCTCTTGATTATGAATCATTTGACACGTGCGAACCATGCCTCTTGGGCAAGATGACCAAGACTCCGTTCTCCGGAACAATGGAGCGAGCAACCAACTTGTTGGAAATCATACATACCGATGTATGCGGTCCAATGAGTGTTGAGGCTCGCGGAGGCTACCGTTATGTTCTCACCCTCACGGATGACTTGAGTAGATACGGGTATATCTATTTGATGAAACACAAGTCTGAGACCTTTGAAAAGTTCAAGGAATTTCAGAATGAGGTTGAGAATCAACGTGACAGAAAAATAAAGTTCTTGCGATCGGATCGTGGGGGTGAATATTTAAGTCATGAATTTGGCACACACCTTAGGAGCTGTGGAATTGTTTCACAATTGACACCGCCCGGAACACCTCAACGTAACGGTGTGTCGGAACGTCGAAATCGTACTCTGTTGGACATGGTGCGATCTATGATGTCCCTCACCGATTTACCGCTATCTTTTTGGGGTTATGCTTTAGAGACTGCCGCATTCACTTTAAATAGGGCTCCGTCGAAATCCGTTGAGACGACTCCGTATGAACTTTGGTTTGGCAAGAAACCGAAGCTGTCGTTTCTGAAAGTTTGGGGTTGCGATGCTGATGTCAAGAAACTTCAACCTGAAAAGCTCGAACCCAAATCGGAAAAATGCGTCTTCATAGGATACCCAAAGGAAACAATTGGGTACACCTTCTACCACAGATCCGAAGGCAAAGTCTTTGTTGCCAAGAATGGATGCTTTCTGGAGAAAGAGTTTCTCTCGAAAGAAGTGAGTGGGAGGAAAGTAGAACTTGATGAGGTGACAGTCACCCCTCCTGGACCGGAAAGTAGCGCAGTGCAGGAAACTGTTCCTGAGGTGCCTGCACCGACAAGGGAGGAAGTTGATGATGATGATCATGAAGAAACAGATCAAGTTACTACTGAACTTCGAAGGTCCACAAGGGCACGTTCCGCACCAGAGTGGTACGGCAACCTTGTCCTGGAAATCATGTTGTTAGACAACGGTGAACCTTCGAACTATGAAGAAGCGATGGCGGGCCCAGATTCCAATAAATGGCTTGGAGCCATGAAATCCGAGACAGAATCCATGCATGAAAACAAAGTATGGACTTTGGTGGACTTGCCTGATGATAGGCACGCCATAGAAAACAAATGGATATTTAAGAAGAAGACAGACACGGATGGTAATGTGACCATCTATAAGGCTCGGCTTGTCGCTAAGGGTTATCGACAAGTTCAAGGGATTGACTACGACGAGACTTTCTCTCCCGTAGCGATGCTGAAGTCAGTCAAAATCATGTTAGCTATTGCCGCATTCTATGATTATGAGATATGGCAAATGGACGTCAAAACAGCATTGCTTAACGGCTTCCTCAAGGAAGAGTTGTATATGATGCAACCGGAAGGTTTTGTCGATCCAGAGAACGCTAACAAGGTATGCAAGCTCCAGCCCTCGATTTACGGGCTGGTGCAAGCATCTCGGAGTTGGAATATTCGCTTTGATGAAGTGATCAAAGCGTTTGGCTTTATACAGACTTATGGAGAAGCCTGTATTTACAAGAAAGTGAGTGGGAGCTCTGTGGCATTTCTCATATTATATGTGGATGACATATTGCTGATGGGAAATGATATAGAATTCTTGGAAAATGTAAAGGCCTACTTGAATAAAAGTTTTTCAATGAAGGACCTTGGAGAAGCTGCTTACATATTAGGCATCAAAATCTATAGAGATAGATCGAGACACCTCATTGGTCTTTCACAAAGTACATACCTTGACAAAATATTGAAGAAGTTCAATATGGATCAGTCAAAGAAAGGATTCTTGCCTGTTTTGCAAGGTATGATATTGAGCAAGGCTCAGTCGCCGACCACGGCAGAAGATAGAGAAAAGATGAGTGTCATTCCCTATGCCTCGGCCATAGGTTCTATCATGTATGCCATGCTGTGTACCAGACCTGATGTGAACCTTGCCATAAGTTTGGTAGGGAGGTACCAAAGTGATCCCGATACGGAACACTAGACAGCGGTCAAGAACATCCTGAAGTACCTGAAAAGGACTAAGGATATGTTTCTCGTTTATGGAGGTGACGAAGAGCTCGTCGTAAAGGGTTACGTCGATGCTAGTTTCGACACAGATCTGGATGACTCTAAGTCACAAACCGGATACATGTATATTTTGAATGGAGGGGCAGTCAGCTGGTGCAGTTGCAAACAGAGCGTGGTGGCAGCGTCTACATGTGAAGCGGAGTACATAGCTGCTTCTGAAGCAGCGCAGGAAGGAGTCTGGATGAAGGAGTTCATCACCGACCTAGGAGTCATTCCAAGCGCGTCAAGCCCGATGACTCTCTTCTGTGACAACACTGGTGCTATTGCTATTACCAAGGAGCCCAGGTTTCACAAGAAGACCAAGCACATCAAGCGCCGTTTCAACTCCATCCGGAATTATGTTCAGGATGGAGACATAGATATTTGTAAAGTGCATACGGATCTGAATGTCGCAGACCCGTTGACTAAACCTCTTTCACGAGCGAAACATGATCAACACCAGAACTCTATGGGTGTTCGATTCATCACAATGTAACTAGATTATTGACTCTAGTGCAAGTGGGAGACTGTTGGAGATATGCCCTAGAGGCAATAATAAAAGCATTCTTGTAATGCCCAGGATGGAGTTATACCTCCTACGTGTCGAGGCACGACTTAAAGGCATAAATCCATCCTAGAATGATCTCAAGTTCGGTAATATTTGCACATCTCATGTAAAAGAGGGGATTGTAAACAGAAAATAGTTGGCTTACACTCGCCACGTCACACAAATACATAACATGTCTCAATCATCATACATTAAGAATATCACAACCCTCTAAGGGAAAAATCCAAATGCAAGATACCAAACTTAGATAAATAAACCATAGGCGGATCGAATCCTAGTAAGAGTCTCCACTACTGATCATCCGGGTATCGCACATAGTACCGACTACGCTCCTCGTTGTACTCCCAATCCAGCTCGGTGCCATCACCTGGATAGCTCACAACTGGACCTGCATCTGGTGTGTGAAGTAACTGTGAGCCACAGAGGACTCAGCAATCCCGTCTCCGGGTAACAAGACTATCTAAGCCTTTGGGTGAGGATAAGGCTGAAGAAAAGAATAAGTGTCTGCAGCGGCAACTAGCAACTAGCTTACGTGAGTGAGAGCGAGAAGAGAAAGCCTCGGCGAGAAGTGATCACGAAGTGATCCTAGCTACAAGCTCAACAAGCATAACCCCTCCGTGTTCAACTCCCGAATCCCTATTCGGAAATTGACAGTCACGGAACACACGCTGGTAGTGTATTAGTAACATTGTGTCAAGTTATCTACAACCGGAATTAACAAGCTCCCATCTGCCACATAACCGCGGGCACGGCTTTCGAAAGTTCAAACCCTGCAGGGGTGTTCCAACTTGACCCATTACAAGCCCACGATCCGCGGAGTCGCAACTCCAAAGTGGGAAGACCCGAGTATCCTCGGAATCCCGTGCTCAAGATATACCGAGCTAAGGTAAGGCTAATCCAGCAAATCCTCCCGGCGTGTCGACACCCTGATAGTAGCCGCGCGTATCTAGGTCTCAGGACACGTCCGGATGAGCTCTACGTACAGATACCGAAGACCCCAGCGAACTGGGTAGTATCCGCAAGTGACTCTGGTTTGGACCAACACTCAAGTCGAGCACTGGCCCAGGGGGGTTGAATTAATTAAGCCTCGGGTTAATTACTCCCTCGGAAAGTTTTAGTTGTTTAGGCAAATAGTACCAAGGTTGGGACTTGCTGGAAAAGACTTAGCACTTAGCGGTTTATCGAGGGGGTCCCATACACCCCAACCGTGTTAGGAACGCATAATCAAGGAACATAACACCGGTTTATACGGTTCCTAACGGCATGAGTGGAACAAATCACCAAGCAAAAGGCTTAGCCTTCCACCCTTGCCAATATATAGATGATTTCATTTTAAGCATTTATATAGTGTGATATAACCCAACCAAACTTCAACATGAAGCAAGCATCTTCGATCTTCACCTGCAACTAGCAATGCTATAAGAAGGGCTGAGCGAAGCGTACTTAGCCAAGCAACGGTTTGCATAGGTAGGTTGGTTAAACATGGCAATTGGCTACAAGTAGGAGGCTGACAAGAAGATCATGGGCATCGAGGCAAAACTATAGAGCAGAACTACTAGCAATAGGCAAAGATAGTAATGTTATCGGGGTTCGGTCATCTTGCCTGAAGAGAAGTCGTTCGGATCGCAAGAAGGGTCCTCGTGCTCAACCTCGTTGGAAACCTCGTGCTCGTACTCGAACTCAGACTCTGCTCCCGGCTCTAAACAAAACAATCACACCAAGCACCAATCAACAAGATGCAATGCGCACTCGAAAAAGCTGAATGCATGATGGATGCACTAAGGATGCACACGGAGCACGTAAAATATCACTCAAGCAAATCACCTCAAAACATGATAACAATCTGGTATTAAGATTCTACACAGAAAATCAATCAAGTTTCATGTAAGATTCGCTGAAATCGGAGTTACGGGCTAAAAGTTATGCCCGAAAAAAGAAATGAGCGAAAGCTGAAAATTACAGCAACATAGCATCTTCGGAGCACAAAATAATTAAGCTACATCACTCAAATATCATGGCAAAGGACATGAACACAAACTAGACATATACTACAACAACTAAGTCCGAAGGTGCACCCCCAACGGAGTCACGGATCAATAGCAATGATCTTGGACATATTGAACTTGACAATAAAATTCTGGCAGCAGAATTTTATTGAAACTTTGGAGCAAAAGGTAAACATGCTACAGCCACTTAAATAGACATGTGAGGACATGAATGGAAAGACAACAATATATACTACAAGGAACAATCAAGATCCACTCCAAAACTAACATGCTTTGTCCTAGAGCATCACACGAACATGGCATCGGAACGTTACAGATTTCAGACTTAGTGAAAATCCACTAAGTCCTAAAACAGCAATATCATCATGGCATATAAAAGAGCATGTTTAAGTCACCTCGAAACTAAACATGGCAAAAGGTAAGCACCTCATCAAAGTGCACATGAAGGTGATCCCGAAACATACAAGCATGCATCATGGAGGTAAACACAACGATAGCAACGAGCTCAACAAGATGGCATTTCATAACAAGTGAAACAACATCACAGCCACATGGCACTTTGCAACGATGATAACAAGGCAATAATAAATCTATCATGCAACCTATCACATACAACATGTAGATCATGGCAAGACGAACACGTGGACATGTCATTTGCATCATTCGGACAAACGAGCTAAAAGATATCACATGGCAAAGATGACATAAAAACATCACATAGCAGCAGTTTATATCATGATGCACTCTTGCAATAGCAAAACAAGCACCTAGATGATCTCTAACATGCATGACAACAACAGGTAAAACGTAGAGCACGCTCCCACGAACGTCTGGACATGCTATACGCACGAATCGGACAAACACACAAGGAGATCTAGCAGTTCTAATATAGCATCACATATCAAAAAAACAGGGACTTAGGGAAAATTGAGGCAACCTAGATCTGGATCTGAGAGTCCACGGGCCCGAGGTGGAGATGGACCTGGAGAGGCGGCGTCTGGGCCCTGGCGGTGAGGCGGACGGGCGGTGCGGCCCGGCTCGATGCTGGCCCGGCGGCGCCGGCGAGCGCGCGGCCCAGCGGAGCCTGGTGCGGCGCGGCCCGGGCGAGGAGCAGTGCGGGAGTCCGGCTGGAGGGGCGCCTGCGGCTGGGCTGGTGCGGCCCAGCGAGCTGGCTCGCCCGACGCGGAGGAGGCGGCGGCGGCCTGGTGCGGAGTGAGCCCGCGGGGGCGCGCGGTGCGGGCCCGGCGAGGCGGCCCACTGAGGCGGTGGCCTTCGGGCCCTGGCGACGGGAGCCAACGACGATGTGGTCCCCGGGCCTTGGAGCGAAACTGGATCGGAGGGAGGCGCCTGGTGGATCGAGCGGAGCGATCCTGGTGGATCGAGCGGAGTCGCCAGGCGCGTTGACCCTGGCCGACGCCTGCGGCGCGGTCGGGTGGGTGGCGCTCGGGAAAAACGCCTGGCACAGCTGGGTTCCTCGGGATCCGGGAAGAAGTTCCCAAAAGGCAGAGAGGGGGTTGGTTGGATCCAAAATTTTAGGGGGAGAGAGGAGGAAGAAGCTAGAGATGCCAAAATAGACCTAGGGGTCTGTAAATAGCAGATTTTTAGGGTTAGGAGGGATCTGGGGGTGTTAGGAGCCCTCCGATCGCGATCCGACGGATCCGATCGCGGGGTAGTTTAGAAGGGCCTAGGAGAAAATAGTAGACTGCAGTAGGGGTGTTTCTGGGACACAAAGTGAAGGCACTTTGGACCCACACGAACAACGGATGGGATAGCCAACGGAGTCCAAACGAGACGAGATTTGAGAGGCGGGTTGCACACAACAAAACAACAACACATACACAACAACCTCGCGGCACACCGGTAACGTTACACGCCCAAACAACAAAGTAGGCCTTCGGGATGTCACGGACACGTGAGGGAGCTCCGGAACGCGAAACGGACAACGGGAAGAAACACGCGGAACCAGATGCAACCGACAACACAAAAGCAATGCGATGCACATGTCTACATGATATGAATGAATGCCACACACTCACACAACAAAACGACGAAACCCGAAAGACAAAGAACCCGAAATGGAAATAGATGAAGCCGGAGATATATTATATACCCAAAAGGGAAAGTATTACATCCGGGGCATTACAAACTCTCCTCAACTACAAAAAGATCTCGTCCCGAGATTTAGGACTGGAAAAAGAAGGGTACTCGGAACGAAGATGATCTTCTCGTTCCCAGGTAGCTTCTCGGTCGGTGTGATGTGACCACTTGACTTTCCGAAATTTGATGGACTTGTTGCGGGTCTTGCGTTCGGTTTCTTCGAGAATGGCAACTGGGTGCTCTCGGTAGGACAGGTCTTGTTGAAGATCAATCTCCTCAAACGGAATCATGCGCTCAGGTGCCTTGAAGCATTTGCGAAGTTGAGACACATGGAAGACATCATGAACATTTGCAAAGTTGGGAGGGAGCTCCAGTTGATAGGCTAGATCGCCTCTTTTGCCAAGAATCTTGAAAGGCCCGACGTATCTAGGAGCAAGCTTTCCTTTGATACCGAATCTTTGGGTGCCTTTCATCGGAGAAACTCGGAGATAGACATGATCATCGATGTTGAATGCCAAATCACGATGCTTGCCGTCATAGTAGCTCTTCTGACGCGACTGAGCGGCCTTAAGATTCTCACATATGACTTTGCACATTTCTTCGGCTTCTGAGATCAAGTCATTGCCAAGAAGTTGGCGTTCGCCTGTTTCAGACCGGTTGAGAGGGGTACGGCACTTTCTGCCATAGAGAATTTCAAACGGTGCTTTGCCTGCACTTGCTTGAAAGCTGTTGTTGTAAGAGAACTCGGCAAATGGAAGGCAGTCTTCCCATTTCATGCCGAAGGAGATGACACAGGCTCTGAGCATGTCTTCTAGAATCTGATTGACGCGCTCGACTTGACCACTAGTCTGAGGGTGAAATGCAGTGCTGAAGCTGATCTTAGTGCCCATGGCGGACTGAAAGGAGTCCCAGAACCTTGATGTGAACAAGCTTCCACGGTCTGAGGATATAACTTGAGGAATGCCTTGTAGGGACACAATTCTGGAAGTGTACAGCTCTACAAGTTGAGCTGCATTGATTGATTCTTTGACTGGAAGAAAGTGAGCGACTTTGGTAAGCTTGTCAATCACCACAAAGATAGCATCATTTCCTCGCTTGGATTTAGGAAAGCCAGTGACGAAGTCCATTTCAATGTGGTCGAACTTCCACTCTGGAATAGGAAGAGGTTGGAGAAGACCGGCTGGACGTTGATGTTCTGCTTTCACTCTTCTGCAAACATCACATTCATTCACGAATTGGGCAATCTCCCTTTTCATGCGTGTCCACCAGTAAGACTGCTTGAGGTCTTGATACATCTTGGAACTGCCAGGATGAATGGAAAGGAGAGAGTCATGAGCTTCTTCCATTATGAGCTTCCTGAGATCACCTTTGGGAAGAACGAGTCTGTCCTCGAAGAACAAGGTATCTCTCTCATCAACACGGAAGCACTTGTATTTTGGAGTGCCCTTTGCAATCCCATGTTTCACTTTCTTCACCATGGTATCACTGAGCTGGGCCTCACGGACTTGATCTTCCAAGGTAGGAGCAATTTGGAGATTTGCAAGAAAACCCTGCGGAACAACTTGGAGGTTGAGCTTCCTGAATGCTTCGCAAAGCTCAGGCTGGTACGGCTTGATAAGAAGGCTGTTGCAATATGCCTTTCTGCTCAAAGCATCTGCAATCACATTCGCCTTGCCAGGAGTGTATTCAATGCTGGGATTATACTCTTGGATCATTTCAACCCAACGAGTCTGGCGGAGGTTCAGATGCGGCTGTGTGAAGATGTACTTCAAGCTCTTGTGATCAGTGAAGATGTCGACCTTTCTGCCCAACAACAGATGTCTCCACGTAATCAGAGCATGTACCACAGCTGCTAGCTCGAGATCATGTGTGGGATAGTTCTTCTCACTTGGCTTGAGCTGACGAGAAGTGTATGCCACAATTCTCTTATCTTGCATAAGCACACCACCAAGACCTTGAAGAGAAGCATCACAGAATACTTCATAGGGCTTGGATTCATCTGGAGGAGTCAGAACCGGAGCAGAGACAAGCTTCTCTTTGAGGGTTTTGAATGCCACTTCACACTCTGGAGACCAAAAGTATTTGACATTCTTCTGAAGCAGGTTGGAAAGAGGCTTGGCAATCTTGGAGAAGTTCTCAACAAACCTTCTGCAATAGCTGGCAAGACCCAAAAAACTGCGGAGCTGCTTGACGTTCTGAGGAGCTTCCCAGTTGACAATTGCTTCAACTTTCTCGGGATTAACCGCAATAGCGTCAGCTGAGATGATGTGGCCCAGGTACAAAACCTTATCGAGCCAAAACTCGCACTTGGAGAACTTGGCATAGAATTTATGCTCTCGGAGTCGATCAAGAACCAGACGTAAGTGCTTTTCGTGATCTTCTTCATTCTTGGAAAACACCAGAATATCATCCAGATACACAAGCACAAACTCGCCAGTATAGGGGTTGAAGATGTAATGCATCATCCTCGAAAAGGTAGGAGGAGCATTGGCGAGACCGAAGGACATGACGGTATACTCGTATGAACCGTAGCTCGTTCTGAAGGCCGTCTTGGGAATGTCTTCCTCGCGAATGCGAATTTGATGATAGCCCCTTCGGAGGTCAAGCTTAGAGAACACTTTAGCTCCTTTTAGCTGCTCAAAGAGTTCGTTGATGTTGGGGAGCGGATACTTGTTCTTAATCGTCTTCTTGTTCAATGGCCGGTAGTCAACACAGAGACGCTCCGTGCCATCTTTCTTCTTGACAAATAAGACACCACAGCCCCACGGAGACGTACTAGGTCTGATGAGACCCATACTCTCCTGCTTATCAAGCTGCTTCTTCAATTCCTTCAATTCATCCGGAGAGAGCTTGTACGGACGCCGGCATGCTGGCTCAGTACCCGGCTCGAGTTCAATGACAAATTCCACCTGACGGTGTGGAGGCATGCCTGGAAGTTCTTCAGGAAAGACGTCTTGATATTCGTTCACCACCGGAATTTGAGATATGACATTAATTTCGCCCTTATCATTAAGAGAGAAAAGCCGGATAGTGTTATCCCTGGAGGCGAAGATAATCACATCTTCATCAGAATGAGTCAACTTGACTTCCTTTTGAGCACAATCAATGTGAGCATCATGCTGAGAAAGCCAATCCATTCCGAGGATGAGGTCGATGTCAGAATTACCAAGAACCACCGGATTAGCCAGAAAGCGATAATCACCCATGCGAATAGAAATATTCGGAGCAACTGTGTTGGAAGTCATTTGCAAACCCGGAGAAATAATCTTCAAAGGTCTAGGAATCCTCTCCGAAACCAATTCATGCTTAGCAACAAAAGGTCTTGAAATGAAGGACAAAGATGCACCCGAATCAAACAATACTTTAGCTGGAAAAGAGTTAACTGAGAGGTTACCCAAAATGACATCAGAAGAGTTCTCCGCTTCAGCTGCACTCATCAGATTGACCCTTGCTGCCTTTGGATCATGCTTGACAATAGCTGAACTCACAGGTGGAGGAGGTGGAAGACGCTTCGGATTCGGACAACGGTTGGCATAATGACCCTTCTGGCCACACTTGTTGCACACCACTTCTGAGAGAGGACGGAAATGAGAGCCACTTGACTTGGAGCCTTGAGACTGAAACTGCTTCTTCGACTGGTTGCTCGGGTTGGGTGGGTGGGAGAAACCACGACCACTAGAGTTCTTGTTGTTGGAGTTGTTGGAGTTGTTGTATGGAGCTCGAATCACTGGAGGAGGAGGAAGCCAGAATTTCTGATGCTTCGAGACCATCTGAGACGATGAGGAAGAGTGAACGGCATCTCGAATTCTCTTCTTAGAAGCCTCCATCTTAAGCTGAGCTGCTTCTTGTTTCAAAGCCATGTTATAGAACTTGTCGAATTCATCGGGCTCGAACAAAGTGAGAGCAAGCTGAAGTTCATCTTTGAGACCTCCACGGAACTGATAGATTTTACTCTTGGCATCAGGAATGTCTTGCTTAGCATAGCGAGCGAGGTTTTGGAACTTGACATTATACTGATAGACTGACATGGAGCCCTGCTTCAGGTTGCGGAATTGCTCACGCATACCCTCGATGACACTTGTTGGAATGTGGTGCGAACGGAAATCCTTGCAGAAATTCTCCCAAGAGATCACTTGACCTGGCCTGGAGTCTTTGTACTGCTGCCACCAGTCAGCTGCTTGATCTTTCAATTGGAAGGCTGCAAACTTCACATAATCATCTTCCTTCACGTTACTGCACTCAAAATGCTTCTTTATGTCGGTTAACCAATCTTCAGCATCAAGAGGGTCGACACAGTAACTGAAAGCTTTAGGATTGTTGGCCAAGAACTGGTTGAGGGTAGCATGGTGCTGCTGGAAGAAGTTGCCTTGATTCCCTGGAACACCCTGATTAGCTTGCATAGCTTGCATCTGTTGCATCATCTGCATCATCAACTGAGTGTTCTGAGCTGTAGTCTGCATAATTGCTCTCCAAGCCTCAGGCGGAGGAGGAGGGGAAGGAGGATGTTCTGGGACCTCTTCCACCTCTGGATTAGCGTTGGGAACCTTTTTCGGAGCCATCCTGTAAGAGATGACCACGAATCAACAATTGATTGACAAAAGGAATAAGCTGAATCAATGGCATGAATTGCATCAAGTCTTCACAATAATCATTCGAACAATAAGAACGAATGAAATCATCCGAACAAGAGGAACGAATGATATTCTCAGTTAAATGATAACATCAATCTTCACGAGAAGCGACATAGGGGACAAAAGGAAAAATAAGAAAAACAACAAGGTACAGACGGGAACAAACACAAGAGAGGAGTTTCGTTCTAACATCTTTGTGCTGAAAGCATATGAACGCGTTACGAAAAGGTTTTGCAATCCCCGGATCAGCATAGCCAAGGACCCTTTAAGATGCAACTCCTGATAGTAACATCGGTCATATAACCTCTTCACTCAATGTAGAACCCCGAACTCACTAACCTGCATTCGTTGGAAGAATGCCTACGATCTACTGGATAAAACCCACCTATAGATTTCCGAAAGATTCCAGTTATGCAATCAGGTGTTGGGGATACACGGGAAGCACCGCGCAATCAACTTTAAACCTACATCCAGGTGTATCCATCCTTCAACACATAACCAGTCTTTCTCGGAAACTGTGTACCTCGGACCTTCGAAAAGCATCCACTATAACAAGCTATGGCAATACTCCCGAACTACCTCCCCAGTACTGGGTGATGTCGGGGTTATCTTGCCACTGGCCGTATAGGAGAGATTTTCGATGTCGGCCGTCTTAAGTATTTAGTACTGCTGCGACATGCTTGTGACAACAATACCCCGAAGCTCAACTCCTCGGTAACAGGAGGCATCGAGAACAATATCCTTGTCACGAGAACATCGAAACAATCCCAGAATACTCGCGGGATTCCTACAAAAAAATTTGTGCAATTTTTGAAAATAGGAGAGACAAGAGTAGTCGTCAAGAGTCCTCACCAGAGAGAAAGGGGATGAGAAGCAAAGAAATCCTACTCTCCGATATAATATAGGACTCAAAAAGTTTTTCAGTGTGTGCCTAGACTCGACCGTCAACGATTCGATCAAACAGTGGAGGCTCCTAGGTCGGAGAAGGCTCTGAATACCAACTTGTAATGCCCAGGATGGAGTTATACCTCCTACGTGTCGAGGCACGACTTAAAGGCATAAATCCATCCTAGAATGATCTCAAGTTCGGTAATCTTTGCACATCTCATGTAAAAGAGGGGATTGTAAACAGAAAATAGTTGGCTTACACTCGCCACGTCACACAAATACATAACATGTCTCAATCATCATACATTAAGAATATCACAACCCTCTAAGGGAAAATCCAAATGCAAGATACCAAACTTAGATAAATAAACCACAGGCGGATCGAATCCTAGTAAGAGTCTCCACTACTGATCATCCGGGTATCGCACATAGTACCGACTACGCTCCTCGTCGTACTCCCAATCCAGCTCGGTGCCATCACCTGGATAGCTCACAACTGGACCTGCATCTGGTGTGTGAAGTAACTGTGAGCCACAGAGGACTCAGCAATCCCGTCTCTGGGTAACAAGACTATCTAAGCCTTTGGGTGAGGATAAGGCTGAAGAAAAGAATAAGTGTCTGCAGCGGCAACTAGCAACTAGCTTACGTGAGTGAGAGCGAGAAGAGAAAGCCTCGGTGAGAAGTGATCACGAAGTGATCCTAGCTACAAGCTCAACAAGCATAACCCCTCCGTGTTCAACTCCCGAATCCCTATTCGGAAATTGACAGTCACGGAACACACGCTGGTAGTGTATTAGTAACATTGTGTCAAGTTATCTACAACCGGAATTAACAAGCTCCCATCTGCCACATAACCGCGGGCACGGCTTTCGAAAGTTCAAACCCTGCAGGGGTGTTCCAACTTGACCCATTACAAGCCCACGATCCGCGGAGTCGCAACTCCAAAGTGAGAAGACCCGAGTATCCTCGGAATCCTGTGCTCAAGATATACCGAGCTAAGGTAAGGCTAATCCAGCAAATCCTCCCGGCGTGTCGACACCCTGATAGTAGCCGCGCGTATCTAGGTCTCAGGACACGTCCGGATGAGCGCTACGTACAGATACCGAAGACCCCAGCGAACTGGGTAGTATCCGCAAGTGACTCTGGTTTGGACCAACACTCAAGTCGAGCACTGGCCCAGGGGGGTTGAATTAATTAAGCCTCGGGTTAATTACTCCCTCGGAAAGTTTTAGTTGTTTAGGCAAATAGTACCAAGGTTGGGACTTGCTGGAAAAGACTTAGCACTTAGCGGTTTATCGAGGGGGTCCCATACACCCCAACCGTGTTAGGAACGCATAATCAAGGAACATAACACCGGTTTATACGGTTCCTAACGGCATGAGTGGAACAAATCACCAAGCCAAAGGCTTAGCCTTCCACCCTTGCCAATATATAGATGATTTCATTTTAAGCATTTATATAGTGTGATATAACCCAACCAAACTTCAACATGAAGCAAGCATCTTCGATCTTCACCTGCAACTAGCAATGCTATAAGAAGGGCTGAGCGAAGCGTACTTAGCCAAGCAACGGTTTGCATAGGTAGGTTGGTTAAACATGGCAATTGGCTACAAGTAGGAGGCTGACAAGAAGATCATGGGCATCGAGGCAAAACTATAGAGCGGAACTACTAGCAATAGGCAAAGATAGTAATGTTATCGGGGTTCGGTCATCTTGCCTGAAGAGAAGTCGTTCAGATCGTAAGAAGGGTCCTCGTGCTCAACCTCGTTGGAAACCTCGTGCTCGTACTCGAACTCAGACTCTGCTCCCGGCTCTAAACAAAACAATCACACCAAGCACCAATCAACAAGATGCAATGCGCACTCGAAAAAGATGAATGCATGATGGATGCACTAAGGATGCACACGGAGCACGTAAAATATCACTCAAGCAAATCACCTCAAAACATGATAACAATCTGGTATTAAGATTCTACACAGAAAATCAATCAAGTTTCATGTAAGATTCGCTGAAATCGGAGTTACGGGCTAAAAGTTATGCCCGAAACAAGAAATGAGCGAAAGCTGAAAATTATAGCAACATAGCATCTTCGGAGCACAAAATAATTAAGCTACAGCACTCAAATATCATGGCAAAGGACATGAACACAAACTAGACATATACTACAGCAACTAAGTCCGAAGGTGCACCCCCAACGGAGTCACGGATCAATAGCAATGATCTTGGACATATTGAACTTGACAATAAAATTCTGGCAGCAGAATTTTATTGAAACTTTGGAGCAAAAGGTAAACATGCTACAGCCACTTAAATAGACATGTGAGGACATGAATGGAAAGACAACAATATATACTACAAGGAACAATCAAGATCCACTCCAAAACTAACATGCTTTGTCCTAGAGCATCACACGAACATGGCATCGGAACGTTACATATTTCAGACTTAGTGAAAATCCACTAAGTCCTAAAACAACAATATCATCATGGCATATAAAAGAGCATGTTTAAGTCACCTCGAAACTAAACATGGCAAAAGGTAAGCACCTCATCAAAGTGCACATGAAGGTGATCCCGAAACACACAAGCATGCATCATGGAGGTAAACACAACGATAGCAACGAGCTCAACAAGATGGCATTTCATAACAAGTGAAACAACATCACAGCCACATGGCACTTTGCAACGATGATAACAAGGCAATAATAAATCTATCATGCAACCTATTACATACAACATGTAGATCATGGCAAGACGAACACGTGGACATGTCATTTGCATCATTCGGACAAACGAGCTAAAAGATATCACATGGCAAAGATGACATAAAAACATCACATAGCAGCAGTTTATATCATGATGCACTCTTGCAACAGCAAAACAAGCACCTAGATGATCTCTAACATGCATGACAACAACAGGTAAAACGTAGAGCACGCTCCCACGAACGCCTGGACATGCTATACGCACGAATCGGACAAACACACAAGGAGATCTAGCAGTTCTAATATAGCATCACAGATCAACAAAACAAGGACTTAGGGAAAATTGAGGCAACCTAGATCTGGATCTGAGAGTCCACAGGCCCGAGGTGGAGATGGACCCGGAGAGGCGGCGTCTGGGCCTTGGCGGTGAGGCGGACGGGCGGTGCGGCCCGGCTCGGTGCTCGCCCGGCGGCGCTGGCGAGCGCGCGGCCCAGCGGAGCCTGGTGCGGCACGGCTCGGGCGAGGAGCAGTGCGGTAGTCCGGCTGGAGGGGCGCCTGCGGCTGGGCTGGGGCGGCCCAGCGAGCTGGCTCGCCCGACGCGGAGGAGGCGGCGGCCTGGTGCGGAGGGAGCCCGCGGGGGCGCGCGGTGCGGGCCCGGCGAGGCGGCCCACTGAGGCGGTGGCCTTCGGGCCCTGGCGACGGGAGCCAACGACGATGTGGTCCCCGGGCCTTGGAGCGAAACTGGATCGGAGGGAGGCGCCTGGTGGATCGAGCGGAGCGATCCTGGTGGATCGAGCGGAGTCGCCAGGCGCGTTGACCCTGGCCGACGCCTGCGGCGCGGTCGGGTGGGTGGCGCTCGGGAAAAACGCCTGGCGCGGCTGGGTTCCTCGGGATCCGGGAAGAAGTTCCCAAAAGGCAGAGAGGGGGTTGGTTGGATCCAAAATTTTAGGGGGAGAGAGGAGGAAGAAGCTAGAGATGCCAAAATAGACCTAGGGGTCTATAAATAGCAGATTTTTAGGGTTAGGAGGGATCTGGGGGTGTTAGGAGCCCTCCGATCGCGATCCGACGGATCCGATCGCGGGGTAGTTTAGAAGGGCCTAGGAGAAAATAGTAGACTGCAGTAGGGGTGTTTCTGGGACACAAAGTGAAGGCACTTTGGACCCACACGAACAACGGATGGGATAGCCAACGGAGTCCAAACGAGACGAGATTTGAGAGGCGGGTTGCACACAACAAAACAACAACACACACAACAACCTCGCGGCACACCGGTAACGTTACACGCCCAAACAACAAAGTAGGCCTTCGGGACGTCACGGACACGTGAGGGAGCTCCGGAACGCGAAACAGACAATGGGAAGAAACACGCGGAACCGGATGCAACCGACAACACAAAAGCAATGCGATGCACATGTCTACATGATATGAATGAATGCCACACACTCACACAACAAAACGACGAAACCCGAAAGACAAAGAACCCGGAATGGAAATAGATGAAGCCGGAGATATATTATACGCCCAAAAGGGAAAGTATTACATCCGGGGCATTACAATTATTATTATATCTCCTTGTTCATGATATTGTCTGTTATTCATGCTTGAATTGTATTGTACGGAAACAACGGTACATGTGTGAATACACATACCACAATAAGTCCTTGGTAGGCCTCTAGTTACCAGCTCGTTGATCAACAGATGGTCACGGTTTCCTGACCATGGACATGAGATGTCAGTGATAACGGGATCACATCATTAGGAGAATGATGTGATGGACAAGACCCAAACTTGAGCATAACACGAGATCGTATAGTTCGTAATGCATAAGCTTTTCGGTGTCAAGTATTTATTCCTTAGACCATGAGGTTGTACAACTCCCGGATACCGTAGGAGTACTTTGGGTGTGCCAACCGTCACAACGTAACTGGGTGGCTATAAAGGTACGCATCGGGTATCTCCGAAAGTGTCTGTTGAGTTGGTACGAACTGAGACTGGGATGTTGTCACTCCGTATGACGGAGAGGTACCTCTGGGCCCACTCGGTAAGACATCATCATAATGAGCTCAATGTGACTAAGTAGTTAGTCACGGGATGATGGATTACGGATCGAGTAAAGAGACTTGCCATGACGAGATTGAACAAGGTATCGGGAATACCGACGATCGAATCTCGGGCAAGTACCGTACCGATGGACAAAGGGAATAACATACGGGATTGAGTGAATCCTTGACACGGTGGTTCATCCGATGAAGATCATCGAGGAACACGTGGGAACCAACATGGGTATCCAGATCCCGCTGTTGGTTATTGACCGGAGAGTCGTCTCGGTCATGTCTACGTGTCTCCCGAACCCGTAGGGTCTACACACTTAAGGTTCGGTAACGCTAGGGTCGTAGAGATAAATGCACGTGGAAACCCGAAAGTAGTTCGGAGTCCCGGATGAGATCCCGGACGTCCTGAGGAGTTCCGGAATGGTCCGGAGGTAAAGATTGATATATAGGAAGTCCAGTTTCGGCCAACGGGTGATCTCCGGGGGTCACCGGGAGTGTCCCGGGACCACCGGAGGGGCCCCGGGGGTCCACCGGGTGGGGCCACCCATCCCGGTCGGGCCCCTAGGCCGCGAGGGGAAGTGTCCAGCCCTAATGGGCTGGCGCACCACTAGGGTCCCACCTCCCCATGTGCCTAGGGTTGAAACCCTAGGGGGGAGGGGGCGCCCCACTAGCCTTTGGGGGCAAGGAACCCCCCTGGCCGCCGCCCCCCCTGCAGATTGGATCTGCAGGGGCCCTGGCGCACCCCCTGGCCCCCTATATATGTGGGGAGGGAGAGGGCAGCCGCACCCTTGCCCTGGCGCCTCTCCCCCTCCCGTCACACCTCCATACTCCAACGCAGGGCGCCCGGCGAAGCCCTGCTGCGATCTCCACTGCATCTGTCATCACGCCGTCGTGCTGCCGGATCTCTGACGACTTCTCCTCCCCCCTTGCTGGATCAAGAAGGAGGTGACGTTGCTGCACCGTACGTGTGTTGAACGCGGAGGTGCCGTCTGTTCGGCGCTAGATCATCGGTGACGAAGAACGCGAAGAGTACGACTACTTCATCCACGCTTCTTCGAAAGCTTCCGCACGCGATCTACATAACGGTATGTAGATGCACTCTTACTTGCTCGTTGCTAGATGTCTCCATAGTTGGATCTTGGTGAAAGCGTATAAATTTTTTGAATTATGCTACGTTCCCCAACATTTTGTGCCTCCGAAGGCAGCATCGTGATGATGTTTTTGCCTTCCCAGATTTTGGCTAAGTCTGGAATATTTTATTGCAACTTGACATGCTTGTTTAAATGTGTTCCAGCAAGTTTTTGAGTGTGTTCTAAGTTCATTCTTGTTAAGCATCATGTCTACTTCACATTCATGCTTCTTGGTATCATGTTTGGGTGTTGTAGCTTATATATATCTTGCTCCAAAGTTGCTATGTGGCTGTTAACTTCAGCTTGTTGTTATATCTTATTTCATGTGTATCTTCAGCTTGTTGTTGTATCTTATTTCAGCCCGTTGCTCCGTCTTGGGTGTGCCTTATATGAAACTTGTGTGATTTTGCATGTAGAATCATAATATCACGTTGTTTTCATGTTTGGAGTGAGTTTGCTTGATGTTTGGGTGCATCTTGCACCGTTGCCATGTTTGCCTTGTTTTGCTCATATCTTCTAAACCGTAGCTCCGAATTAAACAAACTTTATATGAAATTTGACTAGAATTTCGTGTAGATCATCATGGTGCATGTTAATCTGCTATTTAACCACTTTAACTTAAGGTTTTTTAAGATCTGGACTAATTTCAAACTATGCATATGAGGACTTACCGGATTTGTTTTATGTAGTTTCCGGCCTCATTTAAACTTGTTGACTTGTGTTGTTTTTGAGTGATTCCTGCCTTGCCATGTTTTGCATCATATATAGACTTGTCTTGCATCCTACTTGGTTGAGCATATTGTCATGTTCTTGTGTTGTTTTTCTGTGCTTCCTACCTTGCCATGTATTGCTTCCTATATAGACTTGTCTTGCATCATACTTGGTTGAGCATATTGTCATGTTCTTGTGTTGTGTGTTTACCGTATTGCTTGCTTCTTCTCGTTAGTGCTTGTTCCGTTGCGATCGTGAGGATTCGTTCGTCTACCCGTGGTTCTTCTTCAGGCTTCTTCTTCGTCTTCTTCATGGACTCATTCTTCTTCCTTGCGGGATCTCAGGCAAGATGACCATACCCTTGGATACCTTTACTATCATTGCCATTGCTTAGTTGTCTTGATGCTATCGTTATATGTCGCGCTACCCATGTTTATTGTCAGCCCCTCTCCTTGTTGCCATGAAACCTCTAACCTTTGAAACCTTCCTAGCACACCATTGTTTGGCTATGTTACCCGCTTGCTCAGCCTCTCTTATAGCGTTGTTAGTTGCAGGTGAAGATGAAGATCGTTCCATGTTGGAACTTGTTGTTGGAATATCACAATATCTGTTATTATTATTAACACACCTATATACTGGGCATGGGTGGAAGGCTTGGCCTTTTGCTCGGTGTTTTGTTCCACTCATGCCACCTTAGGCGCCGATAAACCGGCATTATGTTCCTTGATTTTGCGTTCCTTACGCGGTTGGGTATATGGGGACCCCTTGACACTTCGTCTTTGAATAAAACTCCTCCAGCAAGGCCCAACATTGGTTTTAATTTGCCTCATAATAATAACTTAATTAATTAATTAAAATTGCATAGGGAGGACGCTCCTTCGAGATTCTTTTCTACATAGCAGGGGGGCCAGTGCTGATGGTGTTGGTCCCAAACTAGAGCCACTTGCGGTGCCACCCAGTTATCTGGGGTCTTCGGTTACTGTACGTATTGCTCATCCGGACGTGGCCTGAGACGAGATGCGCGCGGCTACCATCAGGGTGTCGGCACGCCAGGAGGTCTTGCTGGACTTGTTTTACCATTGTCGAAATGTCTTGTGCACCGGGATGCCGAGCCTGATCGGATTTCCCTAAGATAAGGGGTAATAATTATTATTACTTCAGCTGATCGTGAGAGCTTGTGATGGGCTAAGTTGGGACACTCATGCAGGGTTATGATCTTTCGAAAGCTGTGCCCGCGGTTATGTGGCAGATTGGAATTTGTTAATGTCCGGTAGTAGAAAACTTGACAGAGGATCCGAAGTAAAACACACAACTGTGTGAGTAACCATGACTGTCTCTTTTCATTTTGAGAAGAGAACACTGTGGGGTTATGTTTGACTCGTAGGTAGTTCAGGATCTTTAGAGATCACTACTAGTTTGCGACCGTTTGCGTAGATTCTCATCTTAATCTTGTACTCGTAAGTTAGCCACCATATATATTGCTTAGCCGCTGCTGCAGCCTCACCATTTTACATCTTCCTACCCATTAAGCTTTGATAGTCTTGTTACCCATGGTTATGGGATTGCTGAGTCCTCGTGGCTCACAGATACTACAACAACAGTTGCAGGTGTAGGTTTCCGATGTCTTGACGTGAGAGTGTTGATCGTTGTGTTGGAGTTCTTCCTTCTTCTTCTTCAGTCTTGGGTTAGGTTCCGGGTCAGCAGCCTGGGATAGCAGATGGATGTCGTTGTTCTTTTCCTGTTTGCATCCGTAGTCTGATGCCTTGTATTGATGTTGTTGTATTCATGTGACTTGTATGTATTGTTGTATCCCCCATGTATGTATGTAATGGTACGATGTAATGATATCCATCTTGCTAAGCGCCCGAAATGCGGTTGTGCCCCAATCACGTAAGTATCACGTGATCGGGATAGAATCGCATCTTGGGCCTGACAAGTTGGTATCAGATCCTCGACCGACTATAGGATCCCCCTTGATTGATCGTAGCTTGGCCGTTGTCGAGTCTAGCAGAAAACTTTTTTGGAGTCTAGTTATATCGGAGAGTAGGAATTCTTTTTACTCCCCTGCCCCTTTGTCGCTCTGGTGAGGAATCTTGACATAGGTGTTTTGAATTACTCCTCTTCCCCTTCAAATTTTTTTAGGATCACGTGGTTAGTTTTCGTTCGTTGCGTTGTCAGTTCCTTCATCTGGTGCATCTCTCGTCAAGCGGACTCGACCCTCTTCTTCTTTGCAAGTTCAACCCTAAGTTCTTTTCAACCGGTGTTGTTTCCCCTTCCGAAGTTGTTTTTCTTTTTCCCACCCGCCCACCCTTTTTTCTTCTCGGAGCCGGAGTCCTTAATCGAGTGTCCATCCTACTCGTGTGAATCAATTGCATTCTTTCTTCAAGTATTTCAACTGTTGATCCTCATCTAGCTCGTCTTTGTTCTTCTCTTTTCTTCTCCGATAAATTCTCCTATTGTTTGATATTCTTCATCTCTTTTTCTTCTCCGGTGGTTCCAATTCTATTAGTATCCGGGGTTCTTCGTATTCTTTTCCCTCTGCTCAAGTGTTTTTCCATTTGCTCGTTCGTCTCTTGCCATTTAATTATTCCGGAGTTCTGAAGACATCTCAGGAGATTCGCCTGTCTTCCAATTAATTCGAGGTTGTCACCTCATTCGAGTCTTTTAATCGTTTCGGTGCATCATCTCCTTTTCAAACCTTTCCAACGGTGTTTTCTCTTCGGTGGGCTCATAAGCCATAGGTCTTTTCCCAGGATCTTACCTGACTCTTCTAATTATTCCCGGAGTATTCCTAAATTCTTTTCAAGTGTGACGTAAGAATGTATTCCATCAGTCATATGCCTTGTCCAAGATCGTTTGCAATTATTTTCATGCGTTGGTTCAACATCTTCTCTTTTCATTCTTCCGGAGTATCTCAATAATTGTGGTTGTGTTTCTCATCGACATTTGAAGACCGAAGAAGTTTTTCCTCTAAATCATGCCCGTTTTCTCGGAGATTCGTGCTTCTAGCTGAATGCTACCCTCTCGAATTATTTCATTGTCTTAAATTCTATTCCTTACCCATCGGGAGTATTTCATGAATTCTTTTCATTATGTTCCTCCAAAGGCCATCATTTCAGAAGATTTCTTCATTCGCAATTTTCAACTTCATCCTCCAAATATTCTTCATTGATGCCTCTTCGTTCGTCTCTCATTCTTTCTGGTGCGTTGTTCAAGTATTCTTTAATCAGTTCATGTTCTCTTCGTTCTTGTCATTCTAAATTCCCCGAGTGCCTTATTCTCCCCGGCGATTCATTCTCTTGTATTCACTCAATTTCAATTCTTTACGGTGGGTTGTTCTCCTTCATCACTCGATTTTATTCTTCCCGGTGGTTCGTTCCTTTTCTTCACTCGGTTTCAATTCCTTACGGTGGCTCGCTCAAGAGTTCTTTTCTGACGTTACCATATCAATCCATTCTTTTTATTCCAATCCTACCGGTGTTTCATGAAGACTTTCTCAAGTTTTGTGCTATGTCCCTCTTTATTCAATTTCAACGGGAATAAGTAGTATGCGAATCCATTGCTTCTCATCAATTTAAGTGATGGAGGATAAGCATAACATAATTCTTATTATTTTCATCAAGTTGATTTAATTCCTTCCTTCGGAGTTTATTCTTGAGGAATAAATTCTAATTCCAAGTGCTTTAATCTTTTCCTCTTCGGAGTTCAAATTTTTCTCGGCTATCTCGTCGGAACCCCGTCTAATCATCGCAAGGCTTTATTCTTATTCTTCAATCCTTCACTTTGTTATCATCATCCTTTTGTTACCGGAGTTCCTGTTGGTGGTTCATCACGATTAAATTCATTCTTCAAATATTCATCTAATTCTTCTGGAGCAGCTCAAACTTTATTCTTTTGTAAATCGAGATGTAAATAATTCTCCGTATTCTTTTGAAGTGGAGTTTTGCATTCTTCGCTCTTCTCAGCTCATCAATATTTTGATTGTGGCGTAATTCACCTCAAGTTTTGAGATGTTTTCATAAGTCCACGACAAGTTTATTCCTTTTGTTGTTGATTCTATCAACAACTTCGTTCAATCCTTCCTTATAAGTATTATCCCAATTCATCCGTGCTAGAAGTTGTCATCTTCTTCTCCGTTTGTTTCATTCCACTCTTTTAATTCTTTCCGAAGGCATTGTGTTCTTACAATTCATCTTCAACCATAGAAAATAAATGGATCTTCAAGAGGAAGACTGACGCGGACGGTAATGTTACTGTTTACAAAGCTCGACTTGTTGCGAAAGTTTTTCAACAAGTTCAAGGAGTTGACTACGATGAGACTTTCTCACCCGTAGCGATGCTTAAGTCTGTCCGAATCATGTTAGCAATTGCCGCATTTTATGAAATCTGGCAAATGGATAACAAAACCGCATTCTTTAATGGATTTATTAAAGAAGACTTGTATATGATGCAACCAGAAGGTTTTGTCAATCCTAAAGGTGCTAACAAAATGTGCAAGCTCCAGCGATCCATCTATGGACTGGTGCAAGCATCTCGGAGTTGGAATATACGCTTTGATAAGTTGATCAAAGCATATAGATTTATACAGACTTGTGGTGAAGCCTGTATTTACAAGAAGTGAGTGGGAGCACTACAACTTTTCTGATAAGTATATATGAATGACATATTGTCGATCGGAAATGATGTGTAATTTTCTGGAAAGCATAAAGGAATGTTTGAAAGGAGTTTTTCAAAGAAAGACCTTGAAGCTGCTTACATATTGGGCATCAAGATCTATAGAGATAGATCAAGACGCTTGATAAGACTTTCGATGAGTACATACCTTGATAAGATTTTGAAGTAGTTCAAAATGGGTAAGTCAAAGAAGGAGTTCTTGCCTGACTTGTAAGGTGTGAAGTTGAGTAAGACTCAAAGCCAAACCACGGCAGAAAAATATAGAGAGAAAGAAAGTCATTCCCTATGCCTCAGCCATAGGTTCTATAAAGTATGCCATGCTGTGTACCAAACATGTTGTGTACCTTGCCATGAGTTTGTCAAGGGGGTACAATAGTGATCCAGGAGTAGATCACTGTACAGCGGTCAAAATTATCCTTAGTAACTGGATGACTAAGGAAATGTTTCTCGATTATGGAGGTGATAAAGAGTTTGTCGTAAAGGGTTACGCCGATGCAAGCATTGACACTAAATCCAGATGACTCTAAGTATCAATCTGGATGCGTATTGAAAGTGGGAGCAATTAGCTAGAGTAGCTCCATGCAGAGCATTGTAGACATAGAAATTTGCGAAATACATACGGATCTGAATGTGACAGACCCATTGACTAAACTTCTCTCACAAGCAAAACATGATCACACCTTATTACTCTTGGGTATTAATCACATAGCGATGTGAACTAGATTATTGACTCTAGTAAACCCTTTGGGTGTTGGTCACATGGCGATGTGAACTATGGGTGTTATTCACATAACGATGTGAACTATCGGTATTAAATCACATGGCGATCTGAGCTAGATTATTGACTCTAGTGCAAGTGGGAGACTGAAGGAAATATGCCCTAGAGGCAATAATAAAGTTGTTATTTATATTTTCTTATATCATGATAAATGTTTATTATTCATGCTAGAATTGTATTAACCGAAAACTTAGTACATGTGTGAATACATAGACAAAACAGAGTGTCCCTAGTATGCCTCTACTAGACTAGCTCATTGATCAAAGATGGTTATGTTTCCTAACCATAGACATGAGTTGTCATTTGATCAACGGGATCACATCATTAGGAGAATGATGTGGTGGACAAGACCCATCCGTTAGCTTAGCACTATGATCGTTTAGTTTTATTGCTATTGCTTTCTTCATGACTTATACATGTTCCTATGACTATGAGATTATGCAACTCCCGAATACAGTAGGAACACCTTGTGTGCTATCAAACGTCACAACATAACTGGGTGAACATAAAGATGCTCTACAGGTGTCTCCGAAAGTGTTCGTGGTGTTGGCATAGATCAAGACTAGGATTTGTCACTCCGAGTGTCGGAGAGTAATCTCTGGGCCCTCTCGGTAATGCACATCATAATAAGCCTTGCAAGCAAAAGACTAATGAGTTAGTCACGAGATGATGTATTACAGAACGAGTAAAGAGACTTGCCGGTAACGAGATTGAACTAGGTATAGAGATACCAACGATCGAATCTCGGGCAAGTAACATACCAATGACAAAAGGAACAACGTATGTTGTTATGCGGTTTGACCGGTAAAGATCTTCGTAGAATATGTAGGAGCCAATATGAGCATCCAGGTTCCGCTATTGGTTATTGACCGGAGATGAGTCTCGGTCATGTCTACATAGTTCTCGAACCCGTAGGGTCCGCACGCTTAATGTTTGATGACGATCGGTATTATGAGTTTATTAGTTTTGATGTACCGAAGGCGTTTGGAGTCCCGGATGAGACCGGGGACATGACAAGGAGTCTCTAAATGGTCGAGACGTAAAGATCGATATATTGGACGACTATATTCGGACATCGGAAAGGTTCCGAGTGATTCGGGTATTTTTCGGAGTATATGGGCCTTATTGGGCCATACGGGAATAGAGGAGAAAGGCCAAAAGGAAAGAGGCGCGCGCCCCCCTCTGGTCCGAATTGGACAAGGGGTGCTGCCCCCTTTTCCTTCTACCTCTCCACCTCTTTCCTTCTCTCCTACTCCGGAAAGGAAAGGGGAATCCTACTAGGACTTGGGAGTCTGTAGCGACCCGACCCAAATGGATCGAAGTCTCTGTGCTTAAGTGTCATCCCTGGATCGGTATGCTGACACACACAGTACTCGATGGATTATAACAGAGTTCAATCACACACTTTATTACATCGAGGTCATCAAAAGAGTATTTATTACAATAATATGGCCAAAGGCCATCAAAATAAAAGTAACTGCGGAAGCATCGAAGGTAAATGAGTCCATCCAACTCCACGGCAAACTGAGTGCAGAACAACGACCTATCGCACCTTTAATCCTCGTCGGAAAACTCTGCAACATGAGACGTTGCAGCCGTGTAGGTCAGCACATGGAATATGCTGGCAATGTCACACCATAGAAATAATAATAAATGGAAAGACTATCTCTATATGCAAATTTAGCTGGTGGAGGCTCTAAGTTTAATTTTTGCATAAAGCCAATTTTACCCTACAACAAAGGAATAAATTTTTATTTACTACTAAGTTAAAAATGCCATTATTGAGAAGGTTCCTCCAACTCAATCCCAAAATTCCCAAGTTATTAGTAACCCAATGATTTCATTAAATAAAGTGATGAGATCAACCAATAATTCACTTCTAGATACTCAAGTTGTCCATAACCGGGGACACGGCTAATCATGATTAGTTTGTACACTCTGCAGAGGTTTGCACACTTCTCCCCACAAGACTCGACCACCTCCATGATCGGAAGATCGAGACATAGTCTTTCTGAAGTATTTCCTCCAAACCCTGGGTAGACCGGTACACCTACTTTCCCCTACATCAGCTAGTCTACCACGGAAAGAGGTCACACAACTTACTCAACTATGCCAGAGCCCATAATGGCTTGTGGCTGCACACGGAAGTTTCTAGGCATGAAATATCTTATGATCCCTTTGAGCCTGGGTGGCGGACCTAGGGTAATCACACGGGTACTCCGGGATTCCCCTTGGGCAAGAACTGGTTTCTCCAGGTGCCCCAAACAATCCACCCAGATGTGTATTAAAGTTGCCACCTTATGTTGTCCCAAAATTATTATCTCTCGCAACTTGCATGTATCACACATACCAATCCCCGTCTACGAGCGTGGCTAAGCAACATATGATATAACGAATATTCCCGGGGTGATAAAAGGTCATAGGTTCCTACCAAATGAACTACATAGCATAACCACATGTTCCCAATCCTACTCATGCAATCTTTGAGGGTGAAACTAATGCATAGTAAAAACTGGGTATTTAAACTTATGATCAAAGTGTGAACTTGCCTTGCTGACGTTCGTTGAACTCTAAAGATTCGTAGTAGCAAGCTTCGCACTCCGGATGATCTAGCGTAAGCAAGCAATAACATACATAAGCATACAAGCAAAGAATCAAAAGAAAACGAATAAAAGACTTAGAAAAACTCCAAAAACACCCAAATAAAGTTTCTGTACAGAGCATAATTTTTACAACAACAAAAATAAATGATTTTGGTTTTAACAGAAAGTACATGTCACAAGCTTCGATTTGCAAAAAGAATCACCCAAAACGGAGTTACGAAACTCAAGTTATGGCCTAACGAAGTTTGAATTCAGATCTGTTTGAATTCAAATTTTAAAATTTTCAAAAATATTTTTCGTTTGGTTCTCTGGATAGAGGGGATTTTTATGAAATCATAGGAAAAATAATCAACTAATTCCGATCTATAGCTTAAAAGATATGAATTTTCAAAGATTGCGCATTTTTCTGGAAATCAATTACGGGATTCAATATGAACTGCCACGTGTCGCGCTGCTATAGGAAGATACCCCTTCGTTTTTTTTCAGAGAGAGGAACCTGTTGGATCGAGCAGATCAAAGGGAAAGGGCTCACCGGAGAGAGGAGATTTGTTCGCCGGAGTGCTCTGGTTCGGCGGGATCCGACGTCGGAGTTGGTTCCGGAGAGAGGCGAGTGTGGGACGGGGTAGGTGGCGCCGGGTCGAATCCAAGACACAAGGCGGGGCTCCCAACTTCCTCGTGTAGCAACCAGGAGAAGCCGCCGGAGTTGGGGTAGCTCCGGCGAGCAATTTCTCAAAGCAATGAGCGGCTCAAAGAGGGGTTTTCGGGAAGGGAAGTGAGGAGGAAGAATGCCATCGCGGAGGCCTATTTATAGGGTCAGGGGTGGTCGGTACAGGTAGATCGAGGGGCTCAACGTGGCCATTAATGGCTGTTTTGTGCGTGTACGTTTCAAGGCTTCGTGCATCCAATTAAAACAACAATGTTGGGTTTTAATTCCCTGAATGGGTTCTCCTTGCATCCCTCTTTAATTTTTATGTTGGTGGCAAGTTGTAACGGTGAATGAATTGAGTGGGAGGAGGAGAGGAAGAGATGGTGCCATGGCTGTTCGTCCTGTTCTGTTCGTGCTCCAGATGAACGTACAGAGGAAGAAGAAGGGGCTGCGTGGAGATGGGCTAAGGGAAAAAATTTTACATGGGCCTTAGTGGCAGAAATTGGCCCGAAGTGAAAAGGTAGGAAAAAAAAATCTATTGGGCTGAGCTGCAGCTGCGCCGTAAAGGAAAAACAAATGGCCTTAGCCAAAACAGAAAACACATTTTTTTTAAGACAGAAAAATATATATAGATAGAAAATAAAAATATTTTTATATAGGACATATATATATATCAAAAAATTCAGAAAAATAAATCCTACAAGATGAACTATTTTTCAGAGGCTAAATAAAAACTTTATAGGAAAACATTTTTCTAAAAAAATCCAAATGAAACTCAAATTTGAATTTAAAACTTTCGGCATTGTTTTCTTCTGACTTTTTGGAGTGTCATGTTAGCTCCTCTCATACTTTTGAACAAGTATCTCGTCAGGGATTTTTGAAATAAATTTCAATTGCCTTGTAGAATTCAAAGTCAGATAAAATTCAAATGCCTCTGAAATTTCCAAATGACTCTCAAATAAAAAAAAATGCATAGATGCTTAGCTAATAATTGTAAAACATTCCAAATTGAAAATTTGGGATGTTACAAACCTACCCCCCTTAAGATGAATCTCGCCCTCGAGATTCGGGTTGGCTAGCAAAAAGGTGTGGGTGATCCTGTCGAAGATCTTCTTCGCGTTCCCAGGTGGCTTCTTCCTTAGTATGATGACTCCACTGAACCTTGCAAAACTTGATGACCTTGCTGCGGGTAATCCTGCTTGTTGTTTCGAGAATCTTGACGGGCTTCTCCTCATAGGTCAGATCACTATCCAACTGTATGGCCTCGAGTGACACTGTATCTCTCAAAGGAATATCAGCCATCTCTGCATGGCACTTCTTCAACTGGGAAACGTGAAACACATCATGAACTCCTGACAGGGCTTCGGGTAATTCCAACTTGTAGGCAACTTCACCCATGCGTTCAAAAATTCTGTATGGCCCCACAAATCGTGGTGCTAGTTTGCCTTTAACTCCAAACCGTTTAACACCTCGAAGTGGAGACACACGAAGATATGCTCTATCTCCGACTTCATAAGTTACTTCCTTGCGTTTAGTATCGGCATAACTCTTCTGTCTGGATTGGGCTATCTTAAGTCTGTCACGGATCAACTTGACTTTCTCCTCTGAATCTCTGATAAGGTCGGGACCAAATAATTTACGGTCTCCAACTCCATCCCACATTAATGGTGTCCTGCACCTCCTTCCGTACAAATCTTCGAAAGGGGCCATCTTCAAACTAGCTTGATAACTGTTGTTATATGAGAATTCTGCGTATGGCAAATTATCATCCCAACTAGATCCATAATCTAGCGCACAAGCTCTCAACATGTCCTCCAGAATCTGATTGACTCTCTCGGTCTGCCCATCTGTCTGCGGATGAAAGGCTGTACTGAACTCTAGCCTGGTACCCAAAGTTTCGTGTAACTGATGCCAAAACTTTGAGGTAAATTGTGTTCCTCTATCTGATACGATGGTCCTCGGAACTCCATGCAGATATACGATCCTGGTCATATATATCTTGGCCAACTTAGCACTTGTATATGTGGTTTTCACGGGGATGAAATGAGCTACCTTGGTCAAACGATCAACTACTACCCAAATAGAATCATAGCCTGATCGTGTCCTGGGTAATCCTGTAATAAAGTCCATGCCAAGCTTGTCCCACTTCCAATCGGGTATTGGCAAGGGCTGAAGTAATCCTGCTGGTTTCTGGTGCTCTGCCTTAACCCTTTGACATACATCACATACTGCGACATACTCGGCAATATCCTTTTTCATACCTGTCCACCAGAAACTTTCCTTCAAGTCCAAATACATCTTGGTATTTCCTTGGTGTATCGAATAAGGCGAATCATGAGCCTCCTGAAGAATCAACTTCCTGATCTCTGTGTTATTTGGCACATAAATACGCTGCTCAAACCATAAGGTTCCGTGTTCATCTTCACGAAATCCTGCTGCCTTTCCTTGGTTCATCCTTTCCTTTATTTCTGCAATACCTTTGTCTAACTTCTGGGCTTCTCGAATCTTTCCCAACAAGGTGGATTGAATTTCCATTGCGGTAACAAAACCTCGTGGTACTATCTCCAATCGGAGATCTCTGAGATCATCAATTAACTCTTGAGGTAATCCTCCTGCTGTGAGGGTATTGACATAACTCTTGCGGCTCAATGCATCTGCCACAACATTGGCCTTTCCTGGGTGATAGTGCAATTTCATGTCATACTCTTTTATGAGCTCCAACCATCTTCTCTGCCTGAGGTTCAACTCTTTTTGCGTGAAGATGTATTTTAAACTCTTGTGATCCGTGTAAACATCACAATGATTTCCAATAAGAAAATGCCTCCAGGTCTTGAGCGCATGCACTACGGCTGCTAACTCCAAATCATGTGTGGCATAATTCCGCTCATGGGGTCGAAGTTGACGTGAGGCATATGAAACAACTCTTCCTTCTTGCATAAGAACACCTCCAAGTCCCTGACGAGAAGCGTCGCAATATACCTGAAAATCCTTGCGTATATTCGGAAGAATTAGTACTGGGGCTGTGACCAAACGTTTCTTCAACTCCTGAAAACTGGCCTCACATTCCTCGGTCCAATTAAACTTGGTGTCTTTCTACAATAACTCTGTCATGGGCTTCGCGATCTTAGAGAAATTCTCAATAAATCTTCGGTAATATCCTGCAAGTCCAAGGAAACTGCGAATCTCTCCGACTGAGGTGGGTGCCTTCCATTCGGTGACGGCTTCAACTTTCAAAGGATCCACTGCTATTCCTTCCCTTGATATAACATGTCCGAGAAATCCAACTTTCTTCAACCAGAATTCACACTTGCTGAACTTTGCATATAACTGATGTTCCCTGAGCTTCTCAAGAACCAAGCGCAAATGTTCCTTGTGTTCTTCTTCATTCTTCGAGTAAATCAATATGTCATCAATGAATACCACAACAAACTTATCCAAGAACTCCATGAATACCTTATTCATCATATTCATAAAATATGCAGGGGCATTAGTCAAACCAAAAGACATGACCGTATACTCATAAAGCCCATATCTCGTGGTAAAGGCCGTCTTGGGTATATCCTGTTCTCGAATCTTCAGCTGGTGATATCCAGATCGAAGATCGATTTTTGAGAAAACTTTTGCTTCTTGTAGCTGGTCAAACAAATCATTGATCATCGGCAGAGGGTACTTGTTCTTGATCGTCACCTCATTCAACGCACGGTAATCCACAACCATTCTCAAGGATCCATCCTTCTTCTCAACTAGAAGCACTGGGGCTCCCCAAGGTGATGAACTCGGTCGAATATAACCTTTCTCCAATAATTCCTTAATCTGCTTCTTAATTTCCTCTAGGTCATTTGCGGGCATCCAGTACGGTCTCTTGGATATTGGTCCAGTGCCTGGTAACAATTCAATCAAAAACTCTATGTCCCGATCCGGTGGCATGCCTGGTAGTTCCTCCGGAAAAACATCGGGATAATCCTTCACAACTGGTACTTCCTCTTGAACAACTCCTGAAAGAGAATTCACTTGAGTCCTCCTTGGCGTATGCCTCGACACATACTTGATCCGTTTCCCCTCTGGGGTGGTGAGAAGAATCGACTTACTAGCACAATCAATATTCCCTTCATACTTGGATAGCCAATCCATGCCTAGAATTACGTCCAATCCTTGTGATTCGAGGATGATGAGGTCTGTGGGGAAAACGTGTCTCCCTACGGTCAAGGGCAACTGAAAACATCCCCGACTAGCCATGTTCTCTGCTCCCGGGGAACTCACTAACATTGGTGTTTTAAGGGCTACGGTCGGCAACTTAAACTTATCCACAAACCCCCTTGATATGAATGAATGCGATGCACCAGTGTCAAAAAGAACAAGGGCTGTAAATGAATTAATCAAGAACTTACCAACAACGGCGTCGGGCTGATCATAAACTTCCTCCACATTGACATGGTTCACATGACCTTTGGTGAAAGGATTTGGCTTCTTTCCAGAGCTTCCATTGCCATTCCCGTTCTTTGCCTCGGGACATTCGGTGGCGTAGTGTCCGGTCTTCCCGCACTTGAAACAGGTAATGTGGCTCAGATCCTTCTTTGTCGGTGTAGCGGGGTTGGAGTGATGTTGATTGTTGTTTCCTCCGTTTCCATTGCCATTCCTATGGCCATTATGGTTGTGTCCATTCCCTCCATGATGTGAATGTCCTCCATGGTTATGGTGAGTGTGTCCACCATACTTGCCAGATCCTGATCCATTATTTCCCGAGTACGGGGTATAGAGGGGCTTCTGCTGAACTCCAGAGTTGTACTTTCCCTGTCCGTACTTCCTCTTGCGGTTTTCCACCTGCTGCTGCTTGCCTTCAAGAATGAGAGCCTTGTCAACCAACTCTTGATAATTGTTAAAGGTAGCCACAGTCAACTGAAGTCCCAGATCATCATTTAATCCCTCAAGAAATTTCTCCTGCTTAGCGGCCTCATCAGCCACGTCTCCGGGAGCATACCTGGATAACTTGCTGAATTCCTCCACATAATCACCAACAGAACGATTACCCTGGCGTAAGTTGCGGAACTCACGCTTCTTCAGACTCATAGCTCCGGCTGAAACATGTGTAGTACGAAACGCCTGCTGGAACTGATCCCAAGTCACATTTGCTATGGGGAATGTGGTGGTGTAATTCTCCCACCACGAAGCTGCTGGTCCATCCAGTTGATGTGCGGCAAAGCGCACCTTCTCTGCGTCAGTACATCCTGCGGTGGTCAGCTCCCTTCCGATCTTGCGGAGCCAGTCATCTGCGACGATCGGCTCCGTGCTGCTAGAGAACACGGGTGGGTTCAACCTCAGGAAACGGGTAAGGTTGTCGACCGGGGTGGCGGCGGTGGGTTGTTGTTGTTGTTCTGGTTCTGATTCTGGATGAGTAGCTGCATGAGGGCATTCTGGTTCTGGATCAACTGGGTAAGTTCCGGCGGAAATTTCGGGTCACGTCTCGGAGGCATCTGTTAGGTTTAGAGTGGATGAGAAATTAGAATAGAATAAGGGCCTAATGAGAGAAATCACTACCCATATGCTTATGATAGCAATAAAACTTCAAATCAAGCAATTCACACAAATCACACCACACAAGCAAAACCTACAGGTAAGGTCATATCCACAAGAGATACGATCTCTTCATACTACCGCAATCATTCGTTGGACTACATTTGGTTGTGGTGGTCTGAACTAAATCTTCTCAAATCAAAGTCAACTCTAGCTTCTTCTTCTTCGTCAATGATGTCTTCATGGGTCTTGGTCTCATCAGCTGAGCAACTTGGTCATGAGGTTCAACAACTATCGAATTGAAGTAGAGAAGATATAGAAATGAATAGAGAAGAGTACAGACCAACGGATATATAAGGAAGTGGTAAAATAGAGTTTTCTTCCTATGATTTTCCATTTCCTAGTGGTCGCGTCCTACAGTCAGCGTGTGCTCTGATACCATCTTGTAGCGACCCGACCCAAATGGATCGAAGTCTCTGTGCTTAAGTGTCATCCCTGGATCGGTATGCTGACACACACAGTACTCGATGGATTATAACAGAGTTCAATCACACACTTTATTACATCGAGGTCATCAAAAGAGTATTTATTACAATAATATGGCCAAAGGCCATCAAAATAAAAGTAACTGCGGAAGCATCGAAGGTAAATGAGTCCATCCAACTCCACGGCAAACTGAGTGCAGAACAACGACCTATCGCACCTTTAATCCTCGTCGGAAAACTCTGCAACATGAGACGTTGCAGCCGTGTAGGTCAGCACATGGAATATGCTGGCAATGTCACACCATAGAAATAATAATAAATGGAAAGACTATCTCTATATGCAAATTTAGCTGGTGGAGGCTCTAAGTTTAATTTTTGCATAAAGCCAATTTTACCCTACAACAAAGGAATAAATTTTTATTTACTACTAAGTTAAAAATGCCATTATTGAGAAGGTTCCTCCAACTCAATCCCAAAATTCCCAAGTTATTAGTAACCCAATGATTTCATTAAATAAAGTGATGAGATCAACCAATAATTCACTTCTAGATACTCAAGTTGTCCATAACCGGGGACACGGCTAATCATGATTAGTTTGTACACTCTGCAGAGGTTTGCGCACTTTTCCCCACAAGACTCGACCACCTC
This sequence comes from Secale cereale, assembly GCA_902687465.1. Taxonomy (NCBI): domain Eukaryota; kingdom Viridiplantae; phylum Streptophyta; class Magnoliopsida; order Poales; family Poaceae; genus Secale; species Secale cereale. The sequence continues at coordinate 224,533,902 of LR738714.1, forward strand.
CATGATCGGAAGATCGAGACATAGTCTTTCTGAAGTATTTCCTCCAAACCCTGGGTAGACCGGTACACCTACTTTCCCCTACATCAGCTAGTCTACCACGGAAAGAGGTCACACAACTTACTCAACTATGCCAGAGCCCATAATGGCTTGTGGCTGCACACGGAAGTTCTAGGCATGAAATATCTTATGATCCCTTTGAGCCTGGGTGGCGGACCTAGGGTAATCACACGGGTACTCCGGGATTCCCCTTGGGCAAGAACTGGTTTCTCCAGGTGCCCCAAACAATTCACCCAGATGTGTATTAAAGTTGCCACCTTATGTTGTCCCAAAATTATTATCTCTCGCAACTTGCATGTATCACACATACCAATCCCCGTCTACGAGCGTGGCTAAGCAACATATGATATAACGAATATTCCCGGGGTGATAAAAGGTCATAGGTTCCTACCAAATGAACTACATAGCATAACCACATGTTCCCAATCCTACTCATGCAATCTTTGAGGGTGAAACTAATGCATAGTAAAAACTGGGTATTTAAACTTATGATCAAAGTGTGAACTTGCCTTGCTGACGTTCGTTGAACTCTAAAGATTCGTAGTAGCAAGCTTCGCACTCCGGATGATCTAGCGTAAGCAAGCAATAACATACATAAGCATACAAGCAAAGAATCAAAAGAAAACGAATAAAAGACTTAGAAAAACTCCAAAAACACCCAAATAAAGTTTCTGTACAGAGCATAATTTTTACAACAACAAAAATAAATGATTTTGGTTTTAACAGAAAGTACATGTCACAAGCTTCGATTTGCAAAAAGAATCACCCAAAACGGAGTTACGAAACTCAAGTTATGGCCTAACGAAGTTTGAATTCAGATCTGTTTGAATTCAAATTTTAAAATTTTCAAAAATATTTTTCGTTTGGTTCTCTGGATAGAGGGGATTTTTATGAAATCATAGGAAAAAGAATCAACTAATTCCGATCTATAGCTTAAAAGATATGGATTTTCAAAGATTGCGCATTTTTCTGGAAATCAATTACGGGATTCAATATGAACTGCCACGTGTCGCGCTGCTATAGGAAGATACCCCTTCGTTTTTTTTTCAGAGAGAGGAACCTGTTGGATCGAGCAGATCAAAGGGAAAGGGCTCACCGGAGAGAGGAGATTTGTTCGCCGGAGTGCTCTGGTTCGGCGGGATCCGACGTCGGAGTTGGTTCCGGAGAGAGGCGAGTGTGGGACGGGGTAGGTGGCGCCGGGTCGAATCCAAGACACAAGGCGGGGCTCCCAACTTCCTCGTGTAGCAACCAGGAGAAGCCGCCGGAGTTGGGGTAGCTCCGGCGAGCAATTTCTCAAAGCAATGAGCGGCTCAAAGAGGGGTTTTCGGGAAGGGAAGTGAGGAGGAAGAATGCCATCGCGGAGGCCTATTTATAGGGTCAGGGGTGGTCGGTACAGGTAGATCGAGGGGCTCAACGTGGCCATTAATGGTTGTTTTGTGCGTGTACGTTTCAAGGCTTCGTGCATCCAATTAAAACAACAATGTTGGGTTTTAATTCCCTGAATGGGTTCTCCTTGCATCCCTCTTTAATTTTTATGTTGGTGGCAAGTTGTAACGGTGAATGAATTGAGTGGGAGGAGGAGAGGAAGAGATGGTGCCATGGCTGTTCGTCCTGTTCTATTCGTGCTCCAGATGAACGTACAGAGGAAGAAGAAGGGGCTGCGTGTAGATGGGCTAAGGGAAAAAAATTTACATGGGCCTTAGTGGCAGAAATTGGCCCGAAGTGAAAAGGTAGGAAAAAAAAATCTATTGGGCTGAGCTGCAGCTGCGCCGTAAAGGAAAAACAAATGGCCTTAGCCAAAACAGAAAACACATTTTTTTAAGACAGAAAAATATATATAGATAGAAAATAAAAATATTTTTATATAGGACATATATATATCAAAAAATTCAGAAAAATAAATCCTACAAGATGAACTATTTTTCAGAGGCTAAATAAAAACTTTATAGAAAAACATTTTTCTAAAAAAATCCAAATAAAACTCAAATTTGAATTTAAAACTTTCGGCATTGTTTTCTTCTGACTTTTTGGAGTGTCATGTTAGCTCCTCTCATACTTTTGAACAAGTATCTCGTCAGGGATTTTTGAAATAAATTTCAATTGCCTTGTAGAATTCAAAGTCAGATAAAATTCAAATGCCTCTGAAATTTCCAAATGACTCTCAAATAAAAAAAATGCATAGATGCTTAGCTAATAATTGTAAAACATTCCAAATTGAAAATTTGGGATGTTACAGAGTCCTAGTAGGACTCCCCACAATTGGCGCGCCCCCTCTAGGGCCGGCCTCTCCCTTGCTCCTTTATATACGGGGGCATGGGGGCACCTTAGGACACACAAGTTGAATTGTTTTAGCCGTGTGCGGTGCCCCTCTCCACATAAACACACCTCGGTCATACCGTTGCAGTGCTTAGGCGAAGCCCTGCGCCGGTAGATACATCATATCTGTCACCACGCCGTCGTGCTAGCGAAACTCTCCCGTGAAGCTCAACTGGATCAAGAGCTCGTGGGACGTCATCAAGCTGAACGTGTGCTGAACGCGGAGGTGCCGTACGTTCGGTGCTTGATCGGTTGGATCGCAAAGAAGTTCGACTACATCAACCGCGTCACTTGACGCTTCCGCTCCCTGTCTACGAGGGTACGTAGATACACTCTCCCCCTCGTTGCTACGCATCTAGTAGATAGATCTTGCGTGATCGTAGGAAAATTTTGAAAATACTACGTTCCCCAGCAGTGGCATCATGAGCCAGGTCTATGCGTAGATGATATGCACGAGTAGAACACAATGAGTTGTGGGCGATACTAGTCATACTGCTTACCAGCATGTCATACTTTGCTTCGGCGGTATTGTGAGATGAAGCGGCCCTGACCGACATTACGCGTACGCTTACGCGAGACTGGTTTCACCGTTATGAGCACTCGTTGCTTAAAGGTGACTGGCGGGTGTCGGTCTCTCTCACTTTAGCTGAATCAAGTGTGCCTACGCCCAGTCCTTGTGAAGGTTAAAACAACACATACTTGACGAAACATCGTTGTGGTTTTGTATGCGTAGGTAAGAACTGTTCTTGCTAAAGCCCGTAGCAGCCACGTAAAACTTGTAACAACAAAGTAGAGGACGTCTAACTTGTTTTTGCAGGGCATGTTGTGATGTGATATGGTCAAGACATGATGAGTTATACAGTTTTGTATGAGATGATCATGTTTTGTAAAGTTATCGGCAACTGGCAGGAGCCATATGGTTGTCACTTTATTGTATGAAATGCAATCACCATGTAATTGCTTTACTTTATCACTAAGTAGTAGCGATAGTCGTAGAAGCAATAGTTGGCGAGACGACAACGATGCTACGATGGAGATCAAGGTGTCGCGCCGGTGACAAAGGTGATCATGACGGTGCTTTGGAGATGGAGATCAAAAGCACAAGATGATGATGGCCATATCATGTCACATATTTTGATTTGCATGTGATGTTTATCTTATTATGCTTCTTATTTTGCTTAGAACGACGGTAGCATTATAAGATGATCCCTTACAAAATTTCAAGGTACAAGTGTTCTCCCTGAGTATGCACCATTGCGAAAGTTCTTTGTGTCGAGACACCACGTGATGATCGGGTGTGATAAGCTCTACGTTCAAGTACAATGGGTGTAAGATAGTTTTGCACACGTAGAATACTCGGGTTAAACTTGACGAGCCTAGCATATGCAGATATGGCATCGGAACACTGGAGATCGAAAGGTCAAGCGTGAATCATATAGTAGATATGATCAACATAAGATGTTCACCATTGAAACTACTCCATCTCACGTGATGATCGGACATGGTTTAGTTGATTTGGATCACGTGATCATTTAGATGACTAGAGGGATGTCTATCTAAGTGGGAGTTCTTAAGTAATATGATTAAATTGAACTTTAATTTATCATGAACTTAGTCCTCGTAGTATTAGCATATCTATGTTGTAGATCAATAGCTCACGATGTTGCTCCCCGTTTATTTTTTATATGTTTCTAGAGAAAACTAAGTTGAAAGATGTTAGTAGCAATGATGCGGAATTGTTCTGTGATCTGAGGATTATCCTCATTGCCGCACAGAGAATTATGTCCTTGATGCAACGCTAGGTGACAGACCTATTGCAGGAGCAGATGTAGACGTTATGAATGTTTTGACAAAAGCTCGGTATGATGACTACTTGATAGTTTAAGTGCACCATGCTTTACGGCTTAGAACCGGGACTTCAAAAACGTTTTGAACGCCACAGAGCATATAAGATGTTCCAAGAGTTGAAATTAGTATTTCATACTCATGCCCGTGTCAAGAGGTATAAGACTTCTGACAGTGCTTTGCCTACAAGATGGAGGAGAATAGCTCAACCAGTGAGCATGTGCTCAGATTGTTTGGGTACTACAATTACTTGAATCAAGTGGGAGTTAATCTTCCAGATAAGATAGTAATTGACAAAGTTCTCTAGTCACTATCACCAAGTTAGTAGAACTTCGTGATGAACTATAATATGCAAGGGATGACGAAAGGAATTCTCGAGCTCTTCGCGATGCTGAAGTCGGCGAAGGTAGAAATCATGAAAAAGCATCAAGTGTTGATGGTTAACAAGACCACTTGTTTCAAGTAAAGGGCAAAGGGATAGAAGGGGAACTTCAAGAAGAATGACAAGCAAGTTGTCACTCCCGTGAAGAAAAACAAAGCTAAAACCCAAGCCTGAAACTAAGTGCTTCTACTGCAAAGGAAATGGTCACTGGAAGTGGAACTGCCCTAGATACTTGGCGGATAAGAAGGATGGCAAAGTGAACAAAGGTATATTTTGATATATAGATTATTGATGTGTACTTTACTAGTGTTCATAGCAACCCCTGGGTATTTGATACCGGTTCAGTTGCTAAAATTAGTAACTCGAAACGAGAATTGCAGAATGAACAGAGACTAGTTAAAGGTGAAGTGACGATGTGTGTTGGAAGTGGTTCCAAGATTGATATGATCATCATCGCACACTCCTTATACTTTCGGGATTAGTGTAAAACCTAAATAAATGTTATTTGGCATTTGCGTTGAGCATGAATATGATTTGATCATATTTGTTGCAATACAGTTATTCATTTAAAGTCATAGAATAATTGTTATTCTGTTTACATGAATAAAACCTTCGATGGTCATACACCCAATGAAAATAGTTTGTTGGATCTCGATCGTGGTGATACACATATTCATAATATTGAAGCCAAAATATGCAAGGTTAATAATGATAGTGCAACTTATTTGTGGCACTGCCGCTTAGGTCATAATGGTGTAAAGCGCATGAAGAAACTCCATAGTGATGGACTTTTGGAATCACTTGATTATGAATCACTTGGTGCTTGCGAACCATGCCTCATGGGCAAGATGACTAAAACTCCGTTCTCCGGAACAATGGAGCGAACAACAGATTTGTTGGAGATCATACATACAGATGTATGTGGACCAATGAGTGTTGAAGCTCGCGGCGGGTATCGTTATTTTCTGACCTTCACTGATGATTTGAGCAGATATGGGTATATCTACTTAATGAAGCACAAGTCTGAAACATTTGAAAAGTTCAAAGAATTTCAGAGTGAAGTGGAGAATCATCGTAACAAGAAAATAAGAGTTTCTACGATATGATCGTAGAGGTAAAATATTTGAGTTAGCGAGTTTGGCCTTCGGTAAAAACAATGTGAAATAGTTTCACTACTCACGCCACGTGGAACCCCACAGTGTAATGGTGTGTCCGAACGTCATAATCGTACTTTATTAGATATGGTGCGATTGATGATGTCTCTTACCGATCTACCACTATCGCTTTTTGGGTTATGCATTAGAGACAGCTACATTCACGTTAAATAGGGCACCATCTAAATCCGTGGAGATGACACCGTATGAACTGTGGTTTTACGAGAAACCTAAGCTGTCATTTCTTTAAGTTTGGGACTGCGATGCTGTCACACCCTGATTTCCATGTCACATTGCTTAAGCTTATTTTCATGTCAAAAATGTGGATTTGCAAAAACTTTTGAGTGTTTTTGACTTTGCTTGATTTGACTTTTGTCTGCTGTTTGCTAGTGCTCTAAAAATCAAATAAATCCTCCAACTCTTATACTTCATCTCCTTGACCCAAAACCTTTTTCCAATGATCATGCCATGTGTATAGACCAGTATAGAATCTTCTTATAAAAATATTTTGGCCAAATGGTATTTTCTAAAATTAGTTTTCCAAAAACCCCTGAATTGAGGTTTGCACTGCAAGTACCTTATTTAGGGTGTGAAAAATCTTTCAAAAAGTATATTTGAATCCTATTAGATATAGGACTCCCAGAAACCACAAAAGTATAATTTTAAAAGTTATTTTTATATTTTATTTAAAAGATTTTTCTTAAGGCCAGAAATGGTCTTTAATAGGGAAAAATTATTTAATCATTTCAAAAATATTAGCCAAAATTCAGGGAGACTCATAGGACATATATTGTCCATATATAAGAGTTTCAACACATGGTCATGTTCAAATTATTGGACAAATCCTTCCAAAACCCTTTCTGGATATTTCAAGCTTTTGAAATATTTACAAAGGAAATATTCTCCAAAAATTCCAGGGAAATTCTATCATGTCATATATGACATATTTGATAATCTTGAAAAGCCTCATGCATTGGAGATCAAGGAAACATCCTCAAACCCCTTCAAAACCATTTTGTCCATATTTGAAGTTTGAGCAACTCTACATTGCCAAACTTGTCCAAATGCTCTCAAAATTGGTGCACATGCTAGAATGGCCTAATAAGGCATCTAGACCAAATGTCACAAGATTTGGAATAGAGCAACTTGATCAGATCACCCCAAAACCCCTTCTGTTCAAATCCAAATTTGAACAACTTTACATTGTCAACTTTTTATCTGGAGCCTCAAACTTTGCGGGCATGTTCATATCCCCAAATGATGATGCTACACCAAGTGGTGCATCAAGGGGAGATGATTTGCTTAACTCCAACAAGGTGAAACCATTTCTGTTCATTTCTAGGGTTCACCAAAGTTACATTGGCTACTTTGCCCAAATAAGCTCAAATTTGGTGTAGGGGCCTAATTATATGTGACATTTGATCCTGTTAAGTCCCATGTCAAGTGGATGTCATTTGCTTGACCAAACACTGATCAAACACCTTCTGTTCATTTACCAAAACAAGTGGTTGAACCCTTTTTACTTTTCTCCATGGCCTCAAATTCTTACCACAGCTCCCCCTGATCATCCCCTACCCTCCAGTAACTCTCCTTTGCCTTATCTCAATTATTGGAGGGGGTAAAACCCCAAGTTACACTGCTGGACAGCAAGATTCACCCTCCCCCTCACCTCCCTCCTCACCCCAGTGGTTCCCCAGGGCATCCAAGACCTCAGAGCCATTGTTTACTACCCCCTCTACCCCCTGGACACGTCTAGACAGTAGAGGACACGGCCTGGAAAGCATAGACACAAGTATGCCGGCCAAAGACGTGCTCTGGAGCGCGCTACAGTGCGCTCCCGCACTGTAGCCGCCCCCAATCGGCTGCCTCCGACAACCTTGGGCAGAGGGAGCGTGTCCCCCGAGATGCCCTCGACATCCACGACCTGCAGGACGGTCGGCCCTATCCTCTCCGGCCCTCCTCCTCTCTCTCCTCGAGCTCGCCCGTGCGCGCCCTGGACCGCGCCCACGGTGCACCGCGGCTGCCCTATATAAAGCCTTCCCCTCGAGCGCCCGTTGCTTCTTCTGGATCCTCCTCTTCTCCGTGCACCTCCCAGACATCCCCAATCTCCCTCCCGTGGCCTCCTACCTCCTCCGTGGACGGAGTGCCGCCGCGGCCCTTCCACGGCCATTCGGCCCTTCACCTCTTCTGGCCTCTCCCGACCTCCCCTGGACACCTGGATGGATGCGGCATCCCTCCCTGGGTACTCCGGTGCGCCGCACACCGCCGGAGGTGGCCGGAATCACCGGCTCAGGTGGCGGCCGGGCCTTGCTCCGACCTCGCCCGCGCGCGCGTAAGGAAGGAGCTCAGGCCCCTCCCCTGCCGCCCAAGGGGGCCTCCGCGACGCGCCACAACCTGGGGGCCCCTCCGGTGGCCGCGCCCTGGCCGGGGACGGCCTGTGCCGCCGGGGACGGGCGCCGGCGTCGAGCGGCCGAGCCTCCCCTCCCCTCTGTTGCGGGAGCGGGTGGAGGAGGACGACCCTGCGGGCAGGGCCCACCTAGCGGCGTCCCGGCCGACGGGCCCAGCTGTTTTAAGTGGAGGCGGCTTCAGGCGCAGCCCGCCTCCCCCGCGCGAAAGCGCCCTCCGGAGAAGACGCCTTCGGCGTCACCACCCCCGCCCGCGCGGCTGGTGCCAATGGGCCGGCCCACTGTCTATCCGTCGCCCTGAGCGCAGTGGAGGGTAAACCCTTATCCTTTTTCTTCTTTTCTTTTTCCAGTCAACTTCAAAAATGCCCCAAATATTCATATGAACTCCAAATTGCATGATTCAAATTTCTGGTAGCTCCTAAAATCATGCCCTATCACATAGTGCTACATGCACATTATTCCAGAAACTTTTTCTATACAAATATTTATCAAATGCCCATTTTCCACTTTCTGTGATTAACTTTAGAAAATCACAGAGAGCTCATTTTTGATCCAAATGCAGTGATTCAAGTTCCTAGATGCTTGTCATGTCCAAACTTAGTTTTGGAACATTTTTAATAATAGCTTCTGTACCCCACCAAATAATGAGCCATTTCTTCCTATTTATCAGCTTTGGAAAATCCTAGGAAATTCATTTCAATTCCAAATCCATTGAAACCAACTCCTAAATGCTTCTAAAATCTTGACTTGATGATGGGTACCTTTGTTCATCATTCAAGGAATTATTTCTGTATACTTCTTCCAAATCCATAAACCCTTTGGTTCCATCATATTGAAATGTTCCCAACTACCCATTGATCCAACACCTATGAAACCACCTTGGTCATTTCTAATATGACCAGAGGTATCCTAGAAAAGTCCAACTCCTATTTTTAGAGCACTTTTATTGTTGCTTTGATTGTGTTGCTTATTATGATTGTTTCCATCGTTAGTTGACGTAATAAACGGAGTATTCGGAGATGGACCAGAAGGTTTGAAGACTCTGAAGAATAAGGCAAGCAGCCCTTTGACCATGTTCAAGAAACCTTTTTATGCATGTCTCATAGCACCTTATTATTCAGTGCATCGGAATCATGTTGAGGTGGAAACCACTTTGGTTGCTACCCCTGTTACCTTACTGTTGAAACTTGCATCAAACATGACCCTACCTTCCTATGAGGGTTATGTGGGTGGGAGTAGATAGAAGTATGCTATAGTAGTTGGCTACGCAAAGTGGGTCGGGGTTATGCATTGAGTGAAACAAGTGTGGTCTGACATACTTGCAAATGACCCAGTGGGTGCCACTAATGCCCCTGGGAGTTGATGAGGAGCTAGGGCACTACTTGGTGAGAGGTAGTGTGCCGAGGCTTGACGGAAGTGTTGTTTACAGAGATGGATTAGATTTATGTGTGACTACCGTCCCAACCAAACATGTGCAACCACACTACCCCTTATGGGACGGGGCTTTATTGATTACTTAGGTCGATACTAGCATGGTGCCCGCATTACTAGTGACGGGAAGACTTGAGGTCTTTCCCGGGACGGGGTCGTGCTTGGATAGGCGACCATCACTGTTTTCACAGGGCACCGGACACACCGTTGGTCCCTGCGGGTACGCGTAACATTGAATTAGGGCAAGTCCCGTGATCTATTGTTGTACCCAAAGGCCGTGTGCCAACGAGTGGACTCTGTGTTAGTGTCGTCTAAGGAAAGGTAATGACCGGGTGCTTACCCCGGGTACTTGAGGTACCGCGGGTCGTGGATGACACGGAAGTTCCCCGGATCTTGTGGGTAAAGTGCGCAACCTCTGCAGAGTGTAAAACTATTCGAATAGCCGTGTCCACGGTCATGGACAGTTGGGTGGTGCTACTTAGACTATGTCCATAAGTTTCTGGGAAACAACACGATTCAGAGATATTGTTGATGATGTGATTGTGAGAAAGTCACAATGAGCTTGTGCATGTGTTGATTACAACTCTTTCTCGATATTGACGTCTGTGACCTCCTGATACTTGTTACAGACACATGCATATCCTTGTTATATGTTGATCATACTTGCACATGAAAAACTAGCTTTCCGCAAAACTACCAATTTAGTAGTAGTGCCTTGCATAATTATTGTGTTACCACACTTGGGTTGCTTGCGAGTACATTCAATGTACTCATTGGCTTGCCACTGGTTATTTTATTGGCCAGGCATGAGAGCACAGGTTATGATGAAGATTTCTTGGTGACAAGCATGCGAGCTAGGACGCTTCCCAGTCAGAATGCCTGTAGGGTTAAGGCAGATGGCATGGGTCCCAGTTGTCTTTGAAGACTTTCCGCTGCGATGCTATACTCAAGACTTGACCATTATGGTCCTATTTGTGTAACACAGTATGTAAGGATGTAAGACTCTTGTTATTCAGCTTCTGTGTGTTCAGTGAGCATTGATCTCTGGGATCACTGTACACGTGCATTCGGTGATCACGACTTACGAGTCGGGGTCCCCACAGATGCTTATGTGAAAAAGTTTCAACATGATAAGCTCGAACCCAAATTGAAGAAGTAAATCTTCATAGGATACCCAAAAGAAACTGTTGGGTACACCTTCTATCACATATCCGAAGGCAAGGTCTTTGTTGCTAAGAGTGGATCCTTTCTAGAGAAGGAGTTTCTCTCGAAAGAAGTGAGTGGGAGGAAAGTAGAACTTGATGAGGTAATTGTACCTTCTCCCAAATTGGAAAGTGGAACATCATAGAAACTAGTTCCAGTGATTCCTACACCAATTAGTGAGGAAGCTAATGATGATGATCATGAAACTTCAGATCAAGTTTCTGCTGAACTTCGCAGATCAACCCGAGTTTGTTCCGCATCAAAGTGGTACGATAACCCGGTTCTGGAAGTCATGTTACTGGACCATGATGAACCTACGAACTATGAGGAAGCGATGATGAGCTCAGATTCCGCAAAATGGCTTGAGGCCATGAAATCTCAGATGGGATCCATGTATGAGAAGAAAGTGTGGACTTTGGTTGACTTGCCCGATGATCGGCAAGCCATCGAAAATAAATGGATCTTCAAGAGGAAGACTGACGCTGACGGTAATGTTACTGTTTACAAAGCTTGACATGTTGCGAAAGTTTTTCAACAAGTTCAAGGAGTTGACTACGATGAGACTTTCTCACCGTAGCGATGCTTAAGTCTGTCCGAATCATGTTAGCAATTGCCGCATTTTATGAAATCTGGCAAATGGATAACAAAACTGCATTCTTTAATGGATTTATTAAAGAAGACTTGTATATGATGTAACCAGAAGGTTTTGTCAATCCTAAAGGTGCTAACAAAATGTGCAAGCTCCAGCGATCCATCTATGGAATGGTGCAAGCATCTCGGAGGTGGAATATACGCTTTGATAAGTTGATCAAAGCATATAGATTTATACAGACTTGCAGTGAAGACTGTATTTACAAGAAGTGAGTGGGAGCACTACAACTTTTCTGATAAGTATATGTGAATGACATATTGTCGATCGGAAATGATGTAGAATTTTCTGGAAAGCATAAAGGAGTGTTTGAAAGGAGTTTTCAAAGAAAGACCTTGAAGCTGCTTACATATTGGGCATCAAGATCTATAGAGATAGATCAAGACGCTTGATAAGACTTTTGATGAGTACATACCTTGATAAGATTTTGTAGTAGTTCAAAATGGATCAGTCAAAGAAGGAGTTCTTGTCTGACTTGTAAGGTGTGAAGTTGAGTAAGACTCAAAGCCAGACCACGGAAGAAAAATATAGAGAGAATGAAAGTCATTCCCTATGCCTCAGCCATAGGTTCTATAAAGTATGCCATGCTGTGTACCAAACATGTTGTGTACCTTGCCATGAGTTTGTCAAGGGGGTACAATAGTGATCCAGGAGTAGATCACTGTACAACGGTCAAAATTATCCTTAGTAACTGGATGACTAAGGAAATGTTTCTCGATTATGGAGGTGATAAAGAGTTCGTCGTAAAGGGTTACGCCGATGCAAGCTTTGACACTAAATCCAGATGACTCTAAGTATCAATCTGGATGCGTATTGAAAGTGGGAGCAATTAGCTAGAGTAGCTCCATGCAGAGCATTGTAGACATAGAAATTTGCGAAATACATACGGATCTGAATGTGACAGACCCGTTGACTAAACTTCTCTCACAAGCAAAACATGATCACACCTTATTACTCTTGGGTATTAATCACATAGCGATGTGAACTAGATTATTGACTCTAGTAAACCCTTTGGGTGTTGGTCACATGGCGATGTGAACTATGGGTGTTATTCACATAACAATGTGAACTATCGGTATTAAATCACATGGCGATGTGAGCTAGATTATTGACTCTAGTGCAAGTGGGAGACTGAAGGAAATATGCCCTAGAGGCAATAATAAAGTTGTTATTTATATTTCCTTATATCATGATAAATGTTTATTATTCATGCTAGAATTGTATTAACCGGAAACTTAGTACATGTGTGAATACATAGACAAAAGAGAGTGTCCCTAGTATGCCTCTACTAGACTAGCTCATTGATCAAAGATGGTTATGTTTCCTAACCATAGACATGAGTTGTCATTTGATCAACGGGATCACATCATTAGGAGAATGATGTGATGGACAAGACCCATCCGTCAGCTTAGCACTATGATCGTTTAGTTTTACTGCTATTGCTTTCTTCATGACTTATACATGTTCCTATGACTATGAGATTATGCAACTCCCGAATGCCGTAGGAACACCTTGTGTGCTATCAAACGTCACAACGTAACTGGGTGATCATAAAGATGCTCTATAGGTGTCTCCGAATGTGTTCGTGGTGTTGGCATAGATCAATACTAGGATTTGTCACTCCGAGTGTCGGAGAGGTATCTTTGGGCCCTCTCGGTAATGCACATCATAATAAGCCTTGCAAGCAAAAGACTAATGAGTTAGTCACGAGATGATGTATTACGGAATGAGTAAAGAGACTTGCCGGTAACGAGATTGAACTAGGTATAGAGATACCGACGATCGAATCTCGGGCAAGTAACATACCAATGACAAAAGGAACAACGTATGTTGTTATGCGGTTTGACCGATAAAGATCTTCGTAAAATATGTAGGAGCCAATATGAGCATCCAGGTTCCGCTATTGGTTATTGACCGGAGATGAGTCTCGGTCATGTCTACATAGTTCTCGAATCCGTAGGGTCCGCACGCTTAACGTTTGATGATGATCGGTATTATGAGTTTATGAGTTTTGATGTACCGAAGGAGTTTGGAGTCCCGGATGAGACCGGGGACATGACGAGGAGTCTCGAAATGGTCGAGACGTAAAGATCGATATATTGGACGACTATATTCGGACATCGGAAAGGTTCCAAGTGATTCGGGTATTTTTCGGAGTGTATGGGCCTTATTGGGCCATACGGGAATAGAGGAGAAAGGCCAAAATGAAGGAGGCGCGCGCCCCCCCTCTGGTCCGAATTGGACAAGGGGTGTAGCCCCCTTTTCCTTCTCCCTCTCCACCTCTTTCCTTCTCTCCTACTCCGGAAAGGAAAGGGGAATCCTACTAGGACTTGGGAGTCCTAGTAGGATTCCCCACACTTGGCGCGCCCCCTCTAGGGCCGGCCTCTCCCTTGCTCCTTTATATACGGGTACACAGGGCCACCCTAGGACACACAAGTTGAATTTTTTTAGCCGTGTGCGGTGCCCCTCTCCACAGAAACACACATCGGTCATACCGTTGCAGTGCTTAGGCGAAGTCCTGCGCCGATAGATACATCATATCTGTCACCACGCCGTCGTGCTGGCGAAACTCTCCCGTGAAGCTCAACTGGATCAAGAGCTCGTGGGACGTCATCAAGCTGAACGTGTGCTGAACGCAGAGGTGTCGTACGTTCGGTGCTTGATCGGTTGGATCGCGAAGAAGTTCAACTACATCAACCGCGTCACTTGACGCTTCCGCTCCCGGTCTACGAGGGTACGTAGATACACTCTCCCCCTCGTTGCTATGCATCTAGTAGATAGATCTTGCGTGATCGTAGGAAAATTTTGAAAATACTACGTTCCCCAACAGTTGCATCTTGCCATGTCATCATGTGTGTTGCATCATCATATTTTCAAAACTTCCATCCGTCCGAGTCTGTCCGTCCTCTCCGTTGTCCGTTCTGAGCCCAGTCACACTCACACGTGCCCACGGCATCTCCGAATATTTATTTTATGAGTGGACAAAAAACATTCTCGGAATGGGTTGAAACTTGGCGTGTGGTCTTATTATAGCATAGGTAGACCGCCTATCAAGTTTCGTCGCGTTCGGAGTTCGTTTGATAGCCCAACGGTTAACCGTGTTAACCGTTGGAAGCCTTTCCCTTTTGACCCAGGACCCTTTCACACAGCCCACCAAGCCCACTCTAACCCCCTCCATGCTCTTGGCCGTTCGATCACGATCGCGTGGCCGCGAACCGCTCCTCATTTGGACTCTCCTAGCTCCCTCTACCTATAAATATGTGTCTCCCCCATATTTTTCTCGCATATCCAACCCTAGCCCCGCTCTCACCGCGCAGCCGGACATGTCCGTTCCGCCGCCGGACATGTCCAGCGCCCCTCGACATCACTCCGCCCAATCGCACGCCGCCACCTCAGCGGGGCCGCCACGTGGCAGCCCCTCACTGGTCGCCGCCTGCGCCCACATTCCCGCACCGCCGCGGCCCGCTCGGCCCACGACGGGCCCCCGCGCAGGCCGCACCGGGCCCCGTGCCCCTCTGCATCACGCGCCGTCGCCAGCACCCGAATCACCGCGCCTCGCCTCCCTTCGGCGAGCTCCTGCCGGAGCTAGCCACCGGCGCCCGCAGCTCCCCGCGCCGAGTCCTCCGTTTGTCGCACCGTCGACGAATCCGAGGTGCTCGGCACCGGATCTATCCGTTTTCCCCGTGTCCTCGTCGTTCCGGTCGCCGGAAGCCCTGCGCCGTCCCGCCGGAGTTCGACCGTTGACCTCCGCCGCCGCCCATGCGTCCTGTGCTTCGTTCGGGAGCACGACGAGGCTGGCGCCCCTCGCCTGGGCCGCCACCTGCCCGCGCCGGCCTGGGCCTCCCCCAGCCGGCCTGCTCCAGCGTCACGCTGGCCTCGCCAGCGGCCGAACCCCGACGCCCCAGCGACACCCCCAGCGCCATCCCCTCCTGGGTCGAGGCCGCTTCGGCCAGCTGGCCTCCTCCGACGCCTGGCCCAGCTCCTGTCGCCGCGCCCCCGCGTGGGCCCCGGCCCGATGCCAGCTCCTCCAGCCGCAAGCCAGGCCCAGCGCCATGTGGGCCACGGCCCATCTCCCCCCTCCCCACCGCGGCGGCCCACCACCGCGGCCTAGATCCCCTCTGGCCCGCTGGTGAGCTTCCTACTAAGTCCCGCCTGGGCGCACTTTAGTGTTTCCCCGCTCACCTCTGTTTTTTTCTTTTTCTTTTGTCTGTGGAAAACTGCTAAGTCCTAAAAATCATTAATAATGTTGCATGTTCATGTGCCTGTAACTTTTTGTGTGGTGATCCAAATAACGCAAATAATATGTCAAAATGATCGTGGTTATATGCTCTACACTTTGTTCCATTGTGCCATGCTTGTTTGACTTCATCTAGATGCCCTAATCTCTGTTGCAAGAGTGCTACTTGTTATAAACTGCTGCTACTTGTTATTTTGTTGCCATGTTTGAGATATGATAACTTGGTGCATGTTTATCCAAATGAAGCATATGATATGTCAAAATGTTCATTATGAAGTGTACTACATGATGGTTGCTATAGCATGCTTGTTTGAGTTCATATGGCCATGTTAATCTCTGTTGCAAAAGTGCATTTGAATGATAAGTGCTGAAACTTGTTATGAGATGCTGATTTCATTTGCTCTTTGCTATTGATGTGTTTGTCCTCATGCCACATGTCTAGATGTTTTAGAATCTCCATCATATGGTCTTTGCTGTGGTGCAATCATCTTTCCATGTTATGCCTTGAGGTGACTTAAACATGCTTGTAAACATGCCATGCCAACATAACTGTTTTATACTTAGTGAAATTAAGTCTGGAATCTGTCATATCCTAATGCTATGTTTGCTTGATGCCCTAGGCAAATCCATGCTAGTTTTGGAGTGGCCAATGATCGTTCCTTGTTGTACATGTTATTGTCTGTCCATCCATGCCCTCACTTGCTCATATGACCTGCTGTAGCTTATTTATTTCTTGCTCTCAAGTTGCTATAAATTATAACTGTCAGTTTTTTATCAGCATGTTCAATTTGGTGTAGCTTGTTGCTATTGATCCATGCCTCCTATGGAGATGCTCCAATGGAGTTGTTTGCTGTAGGATATGTCTACTACATGTCCATGCTCTTTATGTTCTTATTGGAGTTGATATGCTAGTTGTTTTGTGCCTCCGAAGGCAGCATCGTGATGATGTTTTTGCCTTCCCAGATTTTGGCTAAGTCTGGAATATTTTATTGCAACTTGCCATGCTTGTTTAAATGTGTTCCAGCAAGTTTTTGAGTGTGTTCTAAGTTCATTCTTGTTAAGAATCATGTCTACTTCACATTCATGATTCTTGTTATCATGTTTGGGTGATGTAGCTTATATATATCTTGCTCCAAAGTTGCTATGTGGTTGTTAACTTCAGCTTGTTGTTATATCTTGTTTCATGTGTATCTTTTAGCCCGTTGCTCCGTTTTGGGTGTGCCTTATATGAAACTTGTGTGATTTTTCATGTAGAATCATAATATCACGTTGTTTTCATGTTTGGAGTGAGTTTGCTTGATGTTTGGGTGCATCTTGCACCGTTGCCATGTTTGCCTTGTTTTGCTCATATCTTCTAAACCGTAGCTCCGAATTAAACAAACTTTATATGAAACTTGACTAGAATTTCGTGTAGATCATCATGGTGCATGTTAATATACTATTTTACCACTTTAACTAAAGGTTTGTTCAGACCTGGACTAATTTCAAACTATGCATATGAGGACTTACCGGATTTGTTTTATGTAGTTTTCGGCCTCATTTAAACTTGTTGACTTGTGTTGTTTTTGAGTGCTTCCTGCCTTGCCATGTTTTGCATCATATATAGACTTGTCTTGCACCCTACTTGGTTGAGCATATTGTCATGTTCTTGTGTTGTTTTTCTGTGCTTCCTACCTTGCCATGTATTGCTTCCTACATAGACTTGTCTTGCATCATACTTGGTTGAGCATATTGTCATGTTCTTGTGTTGTGTGTTTACCGTATTGCTTGCTTCTTCTCGTTAGTGCTTGTTCCGTTGCGATCGTGAGGATTCGTTTGTCTACCCGTGGTTCTTCTTCAGGCTTCTTTGTCTTCTTCATGGACTCATTCTTCTTCCTTGCGGGATCTCAGGCAAGATGACCATACCCTTGGATACCTTTACTATCATTGCCATTGCTTAGTTGTCTCGATGCTATTGTTATATGTCGCGCTACCCATCTTTATTGTCAGCCCCTCTCCTTGTTGCCATGAAACCTCTAACCTTTGAAACCTTCCTAGCACACCATTGTTTGGCTATGTTACCCGCTTGCTCAGCCCCTCTTATAGCGTTGTTAGTTGCAGGTGAAGATGAAGATCGTTCCATGTTGGAACTTGTTGTTGGAATATCAAAATATCTATTATTATTATTAACACACCTATATACTGGGCATGGGTGGAAGGCTTGGCCTTTTGCTCGGTGTTTTGTTCCACTCATGCCACCTTAGGCGCCGATAAACCGGCATTATGTTCCTTGATTTTGCGTTCCTTACATGGTTGGGTATATGGGGACCCCTTGACACTTCGTCTTTGAATAAAACTCCTCCAGCAAGGCCCAACATTGGTTTTAATTTGCCTCATAATAATAACTTAATTAATTAATTAAAATTGCATAGGGGGGCCAGTGTTGATGGTGTTGGTCCCAAACTAGAGCCACTTGCGGTGCCACCCAGTTATCTGGGGTCTTCGGTTACTGTACGTATTGCTCATCCGGACGTGGCCTGAGACGAGATGCGCGCGGCTACCATCAGGGTGTCGGCACGCCGGGAGGTCTTGCTGGACTTGTTTTACCATTGTCGAAATGTCTTGTGCACCGGGATGCCGAGCTTGATCGAATTTCCCTAAGATGAGGGGTAATAATTATTATTACTTCAGCTGATTGTGAGAGCTTGTGATGGGCTAAGTTGGGACACCCCTGCAGGGTTATGATCTTTCGAAAGCCGTGCCCGCGATTATGTGGCAGATTGGAATTTGTTAATGTTCGGTTGTTGAAAACTTGACAGAGGATCCGAAGTAAAACACACAACTGTGTGAGTAACCGTGACTGTCTTTTTTCATTTTGAGAAGAGAACACGGTGGGGTTATGTTTGACTCGTAGGTAGTTCAGGATCTTTACCGATCACTACTAGTTTGCGACCATTTGCGTAGATGCTCATCTTAATCTTGTACTCGTAAGTTAGCCACCATATATATTGCTTAGCCGCTGCTGCAACCTCACCACTTTACCTCTTCCTACCCATTAAGCTTTGATAGTCTTGTTACCCATGGTTATGGGATTGCTGAGTCCTCGTGGCTCACAGATACTACAACAACAGTTGCAGGTGCAGGTTTCCGATGTCTTGACGTGAGAGCGTTGATCGTTGTGTTGGAGTTCTTTCTTCTTCTTCTTCTTCAGTCTTGGGTTAGGTTCCGGGTCGGCAGCCTGGGATAGCAGATGGATGTCGTTGTTCTTTTCCTGTTTCCATCCGTAGTCGGATGCCTTGAATTGATGATGTTGTATTCATGTGACTTGTATGTATTGTTGTATCCCTCATGAATGTATATAATAGTACGATGTAATGATATCCATCTTGCTAAGCGCCCGAAATACGGTTGTGCCCCAATCAAGCAAGTGTCACGTGATCGGGATAGAATTGCATCTTGGGCCTGACACCCATGGCAGAGAGAGAGGTTAGAGAGAGACAAGAGGAAGAGGGAGCAGGGGGAACGTGGCAGGGCGGCGGCGCTGCTCACCTGGGGCGGCGACATCGCTCGGCTCCGGCGAGCGAAGCGACTGCGAGGCGGAGCATGCGCAAGCGTGGGGAGGCGCGGCGGCGAGGTTGGGCGCTGGTGAGGCACCTGTGCAAGAACTAGGGAAGAAGAGCAGGGAAAGCGTGCTCGCTCACTTGAGGCGGCGATGGCGCTCGGCTCCGGCGAGCGTCGCGCCGGCAGGGCGGAGCATGCGCATGCATGAGGAGGCGCGGTGGCGAAGTCAGGCGCTGGTGAGGCACCTTCTCAGGTGAAAGAACTAGGAAGGAAGGGAAGGGAGAGCGTGCCTGGAAGACTGAGATAAGGCAGAGGGTGAGGACACATAGGGGAAGCTTTGCAGGGGAAGAGAAGCAAGCTCGAGCTGTGCGTGCGGGCTGGCAGAGCAACCGAGCAGGGCGGCCCGTCAGCAAGAAGGCAACAGCGGCGTGCAGCACCAGCCTTGGCCAAGATGGCCACGGACCCGTAGTGAAGCCTTTGATGCGGTGGAGCTTGCCCTGGTCATCCTTGATTTGGCTCGCCGAAGGTGAAGCTTTGGGGATTAGGTGAGGCGACGGAGGTGGGTTGGGACTTGGGAGGCGACAAAGGTGGAGCAACCACCTCCATCTAGAAGCACCGAGGAGCGACGTGGTAGGAGGAACGGCAAGAGGCAAGCGACGACGTGCACACGGGCATGGCGGCCAGGGGAGGGCAAAGAGGCAGACACCAAACACACGGCAGCACGGGGGCGCAGCCGGGCATCATCGCCGCTCGCCGCAACAAGCACGGGGTCACAACCGAGCATCATCGCCGCTCGCCGCAACAAGCGTGGGGTCACAGCCTACTCTGACATGTGCTACTTCAGTTACGAAAACCAGATAGAGATGAGAGAGATGGAGCGACAGAACATAGAATGAGCGGTGGAGGGTGGAGAGGAAATGATAAGCTTTCCAGCGTGGCCTTCTCTGCTAGAGCGAGGCGTACACATGACAGGTTGACTAATGGTGTACGTGCCGGCTGGAACACACAGCCAAAAATTGTTTATCTCAGATTTTTTTTAATTATTTCCTGTTAATTAAGAAAAGGAGGATGCACAATACATACTTTAGGGTTTTTTAACATAGTATAATTGAAACCATTCACAAACACGAATATATACTCATTTTTATGAACACACACACACACACACACGCTACCTTTATGAACACCTTCAGCGAGAGGAACGTTTCCTCCCACTAAACGAACATCGATAAAGTCTGAAAAAAATTATAATAATGCGAGCCACAGTGTCAAGTGTAGGACTTTGACCCTGGTGGGTTAGGGATACCACTATCCTTATAACTATCCAACCACAGATTCTTCGCATTTTGAACCATACATCTATATGCGCACGAACGAGAGTTTGGGAGAGGCCCATCAGGAGAAAGTATCATTTTTCCTTGCGTTTGGGCCAATCCCAAATAGCGCAAAAAACATTAGGAAAGAAAATAGATAATCTTCCAAATGAAATAATCTTCAATGAAAACATGAAACCTAAATAATCAAAATCTTTAGGATTCAAATCTTTTGATAATCTAAAAAATCATTTAAATTAATTATTAAACTCTCAGGAATCACACTGTATGTTTCTGCCGCTAAAAGAAAATTTCATGCAGCATTATTATTCCATCCGATGTCAGTGTAGAGCCGAAATATGCGCCAACAAAGGACGTTGGGTTCGCCTCTTCACATCAACACTTCATGATCCAAATTTTATTTGCAACCCGTGGGAAAACACGCGAATATGCATCATATAGAGATGAGGGTAACCTTATTTCAACGCTTGTGAGAATTGGATATAAGTGGTGTGTAATGTCACGTGAAGTAGGTTTTGTGATTCTTTTGCACATCAACATAGGACATTGCACACTGATTTAAATGCATGGTAAAGGAGGGCGTTACCTGGATTGTGGGGGTAATTATGCAGCTTGACATGCAAGATAAATGATAGGAAGTATGGTAGGAGTTCCCGTAATAAAAGGAGACCACGTTGCACAATGATTTAAATACATGGTAAATGACGACATTGCCGGGGTTAAAAAGGAGGACCTTGCCATTGGCATTAATATTCCTTACTAAATTTACGTGAATTTTATTTTCTACTCAAACACATGATTTAGTTTTTATTACTTATTTAAATTTCATTACCTTTAATGATCTTTATATTATCACGATGTTATGAAGAAATCAAAGTTTTTCCATAAAAGATGTTGTCAATCAGCCGAATTGTACCTCATGTTCTATGCTCTGTCTTTGTGTGGTGATATTCAATTGATACATCGTTCTTCATGAGCGTCTGTTGTTCCGTCACATGGTTCCTTGACCCGGCCAACCTTTGTTCATAGGAACTAGAATTCTTTCTCCAGACGTTGGCATCAACATTAATATTCCTGACTAAATTTGCATTTATTTTATTTTTCATTGAAACGCACGATGTAATTTTTGTAATTATTACATTTTATTACTTTTGATATTCTTTATATTGTCATGATGTTATTAATACATCAAATGTTTTTTCATAAGAAAACATTGTCAATCAGATCAATTTAATCTGAATCATACCCCATGTCGTAAGATCCATGTCATGAACTCGTGATCCTCAAATGATACATATATTTTCCGTCATAAGAACCGTTGTCCCCTGACATAGTTCCTTGACCCGGTCAACCATGGTTCATAGGAACTGGATTTTTTTCCATTGCAACGCACGGGCATTTGTGCTAGTCCTACTGAAATGTGTTGTGACCGACCGTGACGGCGTGGAAGTTTTTTCCTTCTACTGTTTCATTCCAAAACACAGTGGGCTAGGATGGGCCAGCAGCAGCGCCTGGCTGGCTTTCTGGCCCAGCCCATTCCCAGCATGCAGTGGTGTGTTCCTCCAAAGGAGGAATTCCATGGTAAGGAATACTAAAGATAGGAATTTTGTGGGGAAATAATTTTTTGAAGCCCTTTAATTTATAGGAATGGATTCATATTTGTATGCAGGATATGAATCAATCCTTCACATTTCAAAATAAAAGAAAATTTTGAAAAACGTTTAAATCCATCGCATGATAATAAGGAACATAAATCTTGTGCGCTGCTTGACACGTGCCCTCTGGGCCCATCCACCGCTTCAAGCTAGCCGCATCCTTATCTCTTTGCATTCTTCTCTACACGTTATTCCCTACACTTTCCCCATCTTTGTTCGTCAGAGGAGAGAGGCTCCCATGGCGACCATGCAGCAACTCCATGGTGCCGAACCAGGAGGAGCGACAGCTCCACAACCTACTGCATCCCGTGGGGCGGTGAAGCAAGTGCTACATCCCGTCGTGCGACGCTGTAGGTGCTGCAAATCACCGGTGGCGGAGTAGCAATGGAGCGCTCTCTAGCGGTTGCCCGTGCTCCGATGCAACACTCGCGCGCGGCTCCCTGTGCTGCATCGAAGCGCTTGTCGGCGGCTCGAATGCAATGGTCGGTGGTGTTACAGTGGATCTCGTCGGCGGGTTCCCTTGCGCCTATGCAGCACTGTGACGCCCCCGATTTGACCGTACACTAGTCATGCACGTAAATGTGTATGACCAAGATCAGGGACTCACGGGATGATATCACAACACAACTCTAGACACAAATTAAAATAATACAAGCTTACAAGCAAGGGGCCTCAAGGGCTTGAATGCATAAGCTCGAAAGCAACAGAGTCAGCGGAAGCAACAATATCTGAGTGCAGGCATAAGTTAAACAAGTTTTGCCTTAAGAAGGCTAGCACATATTGGGAACATAGCATGCAATTTCAAAAAAATTCCTACGCTCACACAAGATCTATCTGGGAAATGCATAGCAACAAGACGGGAAGAGTGTGTCTACGTACCCTCATAGACCGAAAGCGGAAGCGTTGTATTAACGCGGTTGGTGTAGTCGAACATCTTCACGATCGAACCGATCCAAGTACCGAACGTACGGCACCTCCGTGTTCAGCACCTGTTCAGCTCAATGACGTCCCTCGAGCTCTTGATCCAGTAGAGGGTCGAGGGAGAGTTCCGTCAGCACGATGGCATGGCGACGATGTTGGTGATGTGATCCGTGCAGGGCTTCGCGTAAGCACTACGACACTATGACCAAGGAGTAAACTGTGGAGTGGGGCACTGCACACGGCTAAGAAACAACTGTTGTGCCTTTGGGGTGCCCCCTGTAATGCCCCAGATGTAACACTTTCCAATTATGGCAATATATGATACTTTGACTTCATCAATTCCATTTTGGGCTCTTCTTTCATTTCGGGTTTCTTCATTTTGTCGTGTGCGTGTGTGCATTTCATCCATGTCATGTTATCATGTGCATTGCATTGCATTCATGTTGTCACTTGCACCCGGTCCCACTCGTCTCTTCCCGTTGTCCGTTTCGAGTTCCGACACTCACACACGTGCCCGTGGCACCCCCGAGTACTTCTTCCGTGTGTGGCTGTGTAACATTCCCGGAATGAGGTGAGACTTGTCGTGCGTTGTTGTTTTGGTACGTGTAGGCCGCCTGTCAAGTTCCATCGCGTTTGGAGTTCGTTTGGTACTCCAACGGTTAACCTAGTGGGCTAAAAGTACCCCTTCCTTTTGGCCCAAGACCCCCTCCACAACAGCCCACTAACCCAGCACAACCCCTCCCATCCTCTCGGTCGTCGGATCGTGATCGCGTGGCCGAAAACCACTCCCCATTTGGACCTTCCTAGCTCCCAGAATCTATAAATTAGCCCCTCCCCCGAAATTTTCGGGCAAACCCTAGGCAGACTCCTCCTCCGCGCCGCGCCGGACACGTCCGCCGCGCCCCCAGCAACTTGCCGCCCGCCACGTGGCGCTCCGCCACCGCGCCGCCGCACGGGCCCGCTAGGCCCGCCCTCGGCCCCCGCGGGCCTCGCTCCTCCGCCGCCGGCCCGACCGCCACCGCGCATTCTTCCATCGCCCGTTCGCCGCCGCCGGCAAGCTCTGCCGCTCCGGTGAGTTCGCTCCACCGCCGCCGCCCCGCAGGCAACCGCCGCCGCCTCGGGTGCTCCCGCCGTCGCCGCCCCAGACCGCGGCTGCGCCGCCGCACCTCCATCGCCCCTCGCCGGCACGCCCTCGCTGCTCCTTCGCCACCTCCCGTCGTCCGGCCCGACACCGCCGCCCCGGCCGCCGCCGGCGCCGGTCGCACCGGGTGCCCGACCCGCCAGAACCGCCCCGACCCGGATCCGCTTCGGATCCCGATCCACCAGGAGGGTGGATCAGATCCACCGGGCCGTCCATCCAAACGCCCCGCCTGGATCCCCTCGTCCCCGGGATCCCACCATCCCGTTTTTCTAGGTATAAAAAAACTGCTAAGTCCCAGAAACTTGTTGTCTGATGCATACTTTGCATGGGTGTAACTTTTTTTGTGCTTATCCAAATGATGCAAATAATATGTCAAAATGATCGTGGTGATGTGCTCTACATTTTGTTCCATTGTGGCATGCTTGTTTGAGATCATCTTGATGACCTAATCATCGTGACAAGAGTGCTACTTGTTATAAACTGCTGTTACTTGTTAATTTGATGCCATGTTTGAGATATGATAACTTGGTGCATGTTTATCCAAATGGAGCATATGATATGTCAAAATGTTCATTGTGAAGTGCTTTACATGATGGTTGCTGTAGCATTCATGTTAGGTGTCATATTGCCATGTTAATCTCTGTTGCAAAAGTGCATGTGGCTGTTAAGTGCTGAAACTTGTTATGAGATGCTGTTTTGAAGTGCTCATTGCTATTGATGTGTTTGTCCCCATGTCACATGTCAATATGTTTTAGAATCACCATCATATGGTCTTTGCTGTGGTGCAAACCACTTTCCATGATATGCCTTGAGGTGACTTAAACAAGCTTGTAAACATGCCACGCCAATGTTACTGTTTTATACTTAGTGAAAAAACTGCGAAGTCTGAAATCTGTTTTAACCTGATGCTATGTTTGCTTGATGCCCCACTCAATTCCGTGCTTGTTTTGGAGTGGCCAATGATCATTCCTTGTTGTCCATGTTATTGTCTATCCATCCATGCCCTTACTTGCACATATGGCCTGCTGTAGCTTATTTATTTCTTGCTCCCAAGTTGCTATAAATTATACCTGTCAGATTTTTATCAGCATGATCAATTTGGTGGAGCTTGTTGCTATTGATCCATGCCTCCTATGGAGTTGCTCCAATGGAGTTGTTTGTTGTATGCTATGTCTACTACATGTCCATGATCTTTATATGCTTAGTGGAGTTGATATGCATGTTGTTTTGTGCCTCCGTGTCACACCCTGCATTTTGTAACATGTTATTTGCATCAATGAAGCATGAAAATTTGGACCAACAATTTTTTTTGGCATCATTTGGCTTTTATTTGGAATTGAGTTTTTCTTCATATGCTTTTCATGTGCTCATTAAAGTCAACTATTACCTCTTGTAGAATTCATCTCCATACCCAAAACTTCTGCCCAATGATCATACCAAGTGTTATATAACAGTATAGTATTTTCTTACAAAATTAATTTGGCCAAAATATATTTTATAAATTTAGTATTCCTAAAACCCCTGAATTGAGGTTTGCACTGCAAGTGCTGGATTTAGGGTGAGAAAATTATTTCAAAAGGTGTATTTGAAACCTAGTAGTCATAGGACTCTCAGAAACCCCAAAAGTATAATTTCAAAAGTTATTTTCCTATTTTATTTAAAAGCTTTTTCTTAAGGCCAGAAATGGTCTTTAATAGGGAAAAATTATTTAAGTATTTCAAAAATATTTGCCAAAATTCAGGGAGACTCATAGGACATATATTGTCCATATATAAGAGTTTCAACACTTGGTCATGTTCAAAATAATGGGCTAATCCCTCTAAAACCCTTCCTGGATATTTCAAGCTTTTGAAATATTTACAAACGAAATATTCTCCAAAAATTCCAGGGAAATTTTATTATGTCACTGATGGCATATTTGATGATCTTGCCAAGTCCCATGCCTTGGGAAGCAAGATAGCATCCTCAAAACCCTTCATAACCATTCTGTCCATATTTGAAGTTTGAGCAACTTTACATTGCCAAACTTGTCCAAATGCTCTCAAACTTGGTGCACATGCTAGAATGGCCTAATAAGGCATCTAGACCAAATGGCAAAAGATTTGGATTAGAGCAACTTGATCAGAATACCCCAAAACCCTTTCTGTTCAAATGTAAATTTGAACAACTTTACATTACCAACTTTTTACCTGGAGCTTCAAACTTTGTGGGCATGATCAATACCCCTAATGATGAAACTACACCAAGTGGTGCATCAAGGGGAGATGATTAGCTTGACTCAAACAAGATGAAGCCATTTATGTTGATTTCTAGGGTTCACCAAAGTTACATTGGCTAGTTTCTTCAAATGAGCCCAAATTTGGTGAAACACCCTATTTCCATGTAACATTCAATCCTGTTAAGTGTCATGGCAAGTGGAGATCATTTGCTTGATCAAAACATGATCAAACACCTTATGCTATTTTACCAAAACTACCATCTTGATCACTTTTACTATTTACCTTGGCCTCAACTTTCTACCACAGGTTCATCAAGTTACTATCTACCTCCAGTAACTCTCCCTGTCTCCAGCTCCATGATTGAGGGGTAAAAACCCTAGTTCACCTTGCTGGACAGCCATTTTCTACCAAGTCACCAGCTTCCCCTCTCTCTCCTTGACTCTCCAGAGCATCCAAAGCCACAGACGAGCTGCTTGCATCACCTTGGACCCCCCAAACACGGTGGACGCGCCCAGAGGGCCAATGGCATGCCATGGCATGCGATAAGGCCGCTCCAGAGCGCGCTACAGTGCGCCCCCGCACTGTAGCTTCACCCAATCACCTGCCCCCGACAGCCTGGAGCTCTCCCCTCGCGCCTGTCGATGCCCCTCGACGTCCGCGACCACCCCGGCGCTGTCCCCCCTCCTCCTTCGCCCTCCAGTGGCCGTCGTCACACGCGCGCTGGCCGCCCCCAGCCTCCACTCCTCGGCCTCGCACGCGCGCGCTGACTGGAAGCTTCCCCGCTCCTCCTCTCCCCTCGACTAGGCGTAGGACTCGTCCATGAGCCTCCCCGACTCTCACACAAGCACCAGAGCGGCCTCTGGCCTCGCCTGCAACCTCGCCGGCGCACGAGTCCACGGTGGACCGTGGGCTCGGCTATATAAGCACCCCCGAGCCTCTCCAACGGCACAAACAGCCTCCCCTCACCCCCAGCAACACTCCAGCACCACTTGTTCCTCCCCAGAAAGCCCCTGTGCTCGGGATCGACCGGAGCTCCGCCGCGTCGGGCAACCGGCGATCTCGAGGTACAGGCCTCCTACGCCCTTCCTTTCGCCCGATTTGGAACCACCGCACCCCACTGATACTTTCCCCTCGCTTTTCCCTCTCTGTAGCTGTCGAAATCGGCCGGAGCAGCGACCTCCCGAAGATACTCCGCCGTCCCACCTCGCCGCCGGCGAACCAGACCTCCCCGGCGGGCCGCACCACCACCCCTGCATCCGCGACTCGTTGCTGAGCCCGTCCCTGCCCTCTGTTGGCTCCGCCGTGCCCGGATACGCCGCCGGTGAGCTCGCCGTCGCCGTAGCCGAGAGGTTGAAGATGACAGGCGGGCCCCGCCTATCATCCTCACCACCCTCTCTCTCCCCTCACAGCCGCTGACCGCCGGGCCCCGCCCGTCAGGTTTGAAAACCTGACGTGCGCACGCTGGCGCCCGTGCGGCTGGGCTGTTAGCCTTGGGCCGTGCACTGTGGCCACTCTGGCCCAGTTGCACAGGGTCTTTTCTTCTTTTTCTTTTTTGTAAAACTTCAAATAATTTTACAGAAATGAATATTTGTCCAAATAAAATAATTCCAACTCCTAAATTCTTGTAATATTCCAACCTATTTAATGGTGTCACTTTCACACATATCCATGAAACTTTTATGTTATGTTCAAACTTAAATTCAAATTTGAGCAATAAAACTCCTGTTCTAAAATCCTTAGATTCCATTCTGCAACTCCAAAACTCCAACTAAGAATTTTCTCCATCTTAGTTTTCCCTCTAGTATTTAACAAAAATAAGTTGACATTTTTCTGAGCACTTTGATTTTTCTGTTTTCATTGTGGTCTTATTTTCTCGTTGTTATTTTGCGACGGTTAGATCCCGTATTTGACGAAGTTGCTGAAGAAGGAGAAGGAGAAGGATTTGAAGACTTTGAAGACCAAGCCAATCCAGGAAAGTAGCCCTTTGACCATGATACACTTGTTCTCCGGAACCCGCTTGTTTCTGATGCATGATGATAGAGTTACGGTGGTGACCTAGTTGAACCACCACATGATGCATGCTTTGCTCATGGTCTTGCTATGTGCTAGATGTCATGCAAGTAGTTACTAGTGATGCTTAGTGATGCATGTGTGACAAGAACCTTCGTGGTTGAAATCCTTGCATAAATCCCATCGGGTGCCCCTAATGCCCGAGGGTGATGTTGAGTTAGGTCATCACTTGAGGAAGAAGTGATGTGCCGGTAAAATCTTGTGCATGGGTGAAATAATGGATTAGATTTATTTGTGACTACCGTCCCAACCAAACATGTGCAACCACTCTACCCCTTATGAGACGGGGCTTTATTGATTACTTAGGTCGATACTAGCATGGTGCCCGCATTACTAGTGACGGGAAGACTTGAGGTCTTTCCCGGGACGGGGTCGTGCTTGGTTAGACAGCCATGACTGTTTTTATAGGGCACCGGACACACCGTTGGTCCCTTCGGGTACGCGTGACATTGAAATAAGGGCAAGTCCCGTGATCTATTGTTTGTACTCGAGGGCCGTGTACCAACGAGTGGACTCTATGTTAGTGTCGTCTAAGGAAAGATAATGACCGGGTGCTTCCCCCGAGTACTTGAGGTACCGCGGGATCGTGGGTGACACGAAAGCTTCCCGGATCTTGTGGGTAAAGTGCGCAACCTCTGCAGAGTGTAAAACTATTCGAATAGCCGTGTCCACGGTCATGGACAGTTGGGTGGTGCTACTTAAACTATGTCCAGAATTTTACTTAGTCGGTGATAGTGTGATGAGTCAAGGTGGTGACTTGACTTGATGAGTTGAATCATATTCATGTTGATATCGGTAACCTGTTTTCGAGGTTACGTGAACTCATTGATGCATACACTTGATGGTAGAATATTTATTCTAGCCCATTGCTAGATTGCTCATTATTGCTCAATTGCATTGTTACTTTGAACCACCTCATGGGTTGCTTGCGAGTACATTCGAAGTACTCATTGGCTTGCCACTGGTTATTTAATTGGCCAGGCATGGAGGAACAGGAATATGAAGAAGAGTTCTTTGGAGACGATCATGCAAACTAGGACGCTATCCCAGTCAGAATGCCTGTAGGGTTAAGGCAGATGGCATGGGTTCTACCTATCATCGAAGACTTCCGCTATTTGAGTTATTTGCTATTCAGCCCTTGAGGCTTTATCTATGTAAGACTTGGCCATAATAGCTATAATTTGTGTAAGACGGTATGTATGGATGTAAGACTCTTGTTATTCAGCTTCTGTGTGTTCAGTGAGCATTGATCTCTGGGATCACTGTACACGTGCATTCGGTGATCTCGACTTCTAAGTCGGGTGTAACGCCCGGGTAATCACGCTACAGTAATTCTCTGCTAATGATGCCACGTCATCGTGTTACTGTCGATAACCTCACGTTAATCGAGAACCCCATTCCCCCCGTTCGAAATAAGAACCCGAAAAAGAAATAAACTATATAAGTTTTAAAAAGGTTAAATAAAAATGTTCGGGCGGTGCTAAAAATTGCAAGATCAATTATGGTGTAGTTATTACAATTTCCAAAAATGCCTAAGTATTTTAAATAAAAATAAAACAGAAAAGGAATAATTAAATAAAATAAAAGGGAAAACAAACAACAAAGATAAAAGAAAATAAAGTCTAACAGACCCCCTCCCCCCGGCCCAACCGGCCCAACTAAACTGCCTATAACCCCACCCCTCGGTGGGGTAAAATATCCCACCGACACTTTCACTTCCCCCCCCTCTCTCTCGATTGGATCGGGAGCCTGCGGGGAACCCATCGACGCCACGACGCCTGCGCCGGCCTTCGGTCGCCGCCGCCTGGACCTCGCCACCGTCGCCGGACCACCTCGTCCCTCCTCCCCGAGCACGCTGCCTATTCCCTACAACGCCCGCAGTGAGCCCCCCCTCCTCCTTCTCTCTCTGCTCCCACCCACGCGGTCGTGCCCCTGTACCCCACCCGCCGGCTCCGCCCGCGCACGCACCCCCCGCGGCCACCGCACCTGCCGCGCTGCGGCCCCTGCAACTGACCGCTCCGGCGCCCTCCGCTCACTACAGCCCCGCGCAGCCCCGCCTACCCCATGCGTCGTCGCCCGTCGCTGTGTGCTCCCGCGGCCGCGTGACTTCTACGGCCGCCGCCCCCACGCGCCGCTGGCCGCAGCACTCGCCGCCGCCTTGGACCATGGCCCCGCCTCCACCGCTCACCGCCGCTGCTGCATGCCACGGGCCCGCCCCTCCGAGCCGCCGGCCACCGCAGCTCCTTGCCGCGCCGTCCGCCGCGCCCCGGTGGCCTCGCCCCCGCCACGGCCGCCGCCCCGCCTCGCCCTTTCCATCCCGCGGCCACTCTCCGTCGCTGCAGCCCCGCCTCCCTACCGCCACCGTCCGCCGCTCCCTTTTCCTCACCACCGCGCGCCC
>LR738714.1:224565064-224638599 GCA_902687465.1 Secale cereale
CCCCCGGCTCCTTCCTCCGCTGGCGCTAGGCCCGCCATGTGCCCCGCCCCGGCCTCGTTGCCGCTTCGGCCTGGGGGCCACGCCCACGCCGTGCCGCCCCGCCCCATCTTTGGCACCTGCAGCCCCGCCGCTGCCGCGCTCCAACGCCGCCCCGCTGTGGCCTCGCCGCCGCCGGCGGGGGCTGCTGGCCTCGCCCGCTCGGCCTTCGCCCGCTGGCCACAGCGCCAGGTGGATGGTCGGGCGCCCGTCGCCCAGCGCCCGTTAGCGCCCGTGCCCACTAAGGCCTCAGTGCCTTTGACAAGTGGGCCTAGCCCAGAAACGTTTAAAATAAATAAATAAATAAATCATAATAATAATAATAAAATAGATAAATAATTATATTAATTAATTAACAAATTAATTAAGTTAATTAATCACATTAGATTAATTTGATCAGTAATTAACCTAATCTATAATTAGCTAAAACATATTAATCTAACTAAATTGTTAGTTAGTTTACTGCCAATGACAGGTGGGACCCACTGGTCAGTTTGACCAGTCAACCATGATGACGTCAGCATGATGTCATGCTGATGTCATAAATCATTTTTCGAATTAATTTAATTAATATTAAATTCCAGAAATTAATAAAAACTTTAGAAAATCATATCTTTTAAACCGTAACTCGGATGAAATAATTTATATATGAAAGTTGCTCAGAATTTCGAGACGCATCCGAATACGCAGACCGTTCGTCCACCACACATCCCTAGCATACCGAACCCACAACTTTCCCCCTCCGTTTCAGCCGCCCGAAAACGCGAAACGCCGGGAATACTTTCCCGGATGTTTCCCCCCTTCGTCAGTATCACCCGATACTGTGTTAGGGCACACTTAGCACCGTTACATGTCTTGTCATGCATCGTCATGCATCTGTTTGCATTATATTCACTGTTTCTTCCCCCTCTTCTCTCCGGTAGACTACGAGACCGACGCTGCTGCTGCCCCGATCGACTACGGTGCTGACGACCCCACTTTGGCTGCCGAGCTTCCAGGCAAGCCCCCCCTTTGATCACCAGATATCGCCTACTCTTCTCTCTACTGCTTGCATTAGAGTAGTGTAGCATGTGACTGCTTTCGATACTCCTATTCTGATGCATAGCCTGTCATTGTTGCTACCACTGTTGATACTTTACCTTCAATCCTAAATGCTTATTATAGGATGCTAGTATTCCATCAGTGGCCCTACACCCTTGTCCGTCTGCCCTGCTATTCTATCGGGCCGTGATCACTTGGGGGTGATCACGGGTATATATTACATACACATATACATGATACTTGATGTGACCAAAGTCGGGTCGGCTCGTTGAGTACCCGCGGATGATTCACGGATTGGGGGCTGAAAGGACATACTTTCCCGACGGCCCTCTGTGTGGATCTTTGTGGCGGAGCGACAGGGCAGGTTGAGACACCTAGGAGACAGGTGGCCTGGCCCTGAACGTTGTCCGCGGTTGTTTCATAATAACACGCTTAACGAGTTTGGATATTTGATCTGAGTCTGGCCATTTGGTCTATACGCACTAACCAGCTGCGTGGGAACAGTTATGGGCACTCGACGTCGTGGTATCAACCGAAGCCTTTTTGACATCAGCGACTTAGCGGCGCGTGCCGGATTGGACTGGAAAGCCTACTCTGGTATTAGGAGAGGCTAGGTCTGCTTACCGGCCGCGTACGCAACGTGCAGGTATGTGTTGGGCGATGGGTCCGGACCCCTGCGCGCCTAGGACTTAGACCGGCGTGCTGACCTCTCTGCTGTGCTTAGGTAGGGCTGCGACGTGTTGATCTTCCGAGGCCGGGCATGACCCTGGAAAGTGTGTCCGGCCAAATGGGATCAAGCGTGCTGGGTTATGTGGTGCACCCCTGCAGGGAAGTTAATCTATTCGAATAGCCGTGTCCGTCGGAAAAAGGACGACCCGGAGTTGTATTCCGACCTCATGATAACTAGAACCGGACACTTGATAAAACACACCCAGATGAGTTCCAGATATAACTCGGTGGTTGCTCTCTCACAGGGTGATGTGCAGGAGGATCGCCGAGTAGGATTATGCTATTCGTTGTTACTTGGTTAACTCACCATCTATTCTCTCCTACTGCTGCAAGATGGAGGCTGCCAGAAGCGTAGTCTTCGTTTGGATTAGCTATCCCCCTCTTATTCCCGCTTGCTGCAGTTCAGTCCACCGATATTACCCATATCATTGTTACCATTGCATATGTAGTATAGATCCTTGCTTGCGAGTACTTTGGATGAGTACTCACGGTTGCTTTGCTCCCCCTTTTCCCCCTTCTGTACCTTCTTCTCGGATGATGCAACCAGATGGTGGAGCCCAGGATCCAGACGCCACCTACGACGACTCCTACGACACCGGAGGCGCCTACTACTACGTGCAGTCTGCCGACGACGACCAGGAGTAGTTTAGGAGGATCCCAGGCAGGAGGCCTGCTCCTCTTTCGATCTGTATCCCAGGTTGTGCTAGCCATCTTATGGCACCTTGTTTAACTTTATGTCTGTACTCAGATATTTTTTGCTTCCGCTGACTTGTCTATGATCGAGCACTTGTATTCGAGCCCTCGAGGCCCCTGGCTTGTAATATGAAGCTTGTATGACTTATTTTACTTTTAGAGTTGTGTTGTGATATCTTCCAGTGAGTCCCTGATCTTGGCCGTACACATTTGCGTGCATGATTAGTGTACGGACAAATCGGGGGCGTCACAAGTTGGTATCAGAGTCGACTGCCTGTAGGAATCCCCCTTCCACACTCCTTGGCCGAAGTCGAGTCTAGACATGGCAAAACTTTTACTAACATGGCTGTGTGGCTTACGGGCCCACGTCGCCATTTGGGTGGTACTAGATTCTTTTACTCCTCGATCTATACTCCGGGATTCTGAACACTCTCCTATTTCGGGTAAAACGATTTTACTAACTCTAACATTAGGATCCCCGAGACCCCTCACCCCAAAGTTGGATTAGCCATAGTTATTGCTTAGACTAGAATTTTACATAATCCCCACATTGTCATTTGACTCCTTTGAAACATCTTTGTTTTCAGATGGAACCCACGAGGCAGGTCGTGCGCCACACGCAGGCCTTTGGTGCCTCGGGATCACCTGCTGTGCTAGTTGAGATGATGACCTATCTGGGTTATCGCTGGCACCCTGAGTATACCGTGTACGAGCAGTACCAGGACTTTAACCAGGAGCAGTATCGTGCCATCGTCCGTCTCTACTCGCGAGCAGATTACTCCTCTACTGTGCTGCACGCCGCTCATGGTGTTGGAGTGACCGTCGATATGGCAGTTCACGATGCTGCTTACACTGCTCTGACACGCCTTCGTGGAGAGTATCGGGCGTTGGACACTTCCCCTTTCAGGCACGTTGCTATCGCCTCCGACGATGGAGCGGAGGGATACTACACTGTTGCCTACTCCACCCTCACCCGAGAGCCCTTCCATCATCGGAACCTTGTTCTGCATGCTGATGGGCTGGATCGAGCTAACCGAGCTCTTCGCCACGAGTTGTACACCACCCGTCAGCACCTGTGCCGCGCCTTGACGCTGTTGCACCCCTTTGTCCTATCTGGACAGCTGCCTCCTACTGTGCTCTACCCAGCTAGGACCGTGATGCCTCCTGGTGTCGGTTGGCCAGATGTGGGAGGCGACACTCCCGCACCTGGTCCTCTGTTGCCACATGGACGTCGGGTCCTGCACCAGAGTATCCACGGCCCTCAGGTTGATGGCGTGGAGGACTTCTCGTTGCAGCACTGCCAGCTGTCAGGCTACCTTTACCTCCACAGTACCGCCTGGGACTGATGTAGTCTTGCTTACTAGTACTAGATGCATTCGCCGCGAGCCTGCGTGCCGCCTATGATGACCTTAGTTATGTACTGAACTCTGTGTACTGAACTCTATGCATGCACCCCTTTTGTAGTATATGCCTACTACTATGTGGTATTTTTACGTGCTCCTTTCATTATGCATGTTTCATTCATGAATGATTCCTGTGTTTGCAAATTTCTCAATGCTGAACTACCCCTGTTATATATTAGCAGGATGGTTAGACCAGCTGGCCGTGGTGGCAATGCCCCACCACCGCCCGAATACATGGCCCGTATGATCCAACAGTTGGAGATGAATCGCCAGTTCATGGAGACTGTCATGGCTCAGTTCCCTCATCCCAACATGGGTCAGCAGCAAGGCGTAGTGACACTGAATGACTTTGCTCGCCTCAACCCATCTGTCTACCGCAGCTCAACTCAGCCTCTTGATGCTGACGACTGGCTCCGTGACATTGCCTTTGAACTGGAGTCTGCTGGAGTTGCCGCTGCCAACTATGTCACCTTTGCGGCATACTATCTGAAGGGTCCCGCTGCTCAATGGTGGGACAGCCACAGGCGTACACTGCCTGCTGGAACAATCATCACTTGGCCGGAATTCCAAACTGCCTTCCGTGCCCGCTTCATTCCTCAGGGAATCATGGATAGGAAGAAGCGTGAGTTCCGCAACCTCACCCAGGGCAACAAGACTGTGGATGCTTATCAGCGGGAGTTTCTGGACTTATCCCGCTATGCTGAAGAAGACATTGCCACTAATGCTCGTAGACAGGAAAAGTTCCGTGACGGACTTCAGGCTGACATCAAGCTCGCACTGCTTGTGCATGACTTTGGAGATTTCGCCACCTTGGTGAACAAAGCCATCCAGGTTGAAACTGGTCTGCAAGAACACCACAGCACTATCAGGCGCAACCGTGAACCAAGCTCATCCTCGGGCCCTCCCTCACAGAAGCGTAGGGTCTGGATTCCCAACAATGTGTATCGTCTAGCTGCACCTGCTCCAAGGCAGTCCTATGCTGCACCTCGTCTGCCTCCACCACCTAGGCAGCCAAGACTTCCAGCTGCACCACTCCCAGCTCCTGCTTCTGCTCCCAATGATGGTCTGTGCTTCAGGTGTGGCCACCCAGGTCACCGCGCTAAGGATTGCACTCAGAACAAGAATCAACTGGCACTTCCGGCATCTAGCCGTGGAGACAATCAGTCCCGCAACAGCAACGCCAGGTCTTATGGCCGTGTTCATGCCAACCACGTTGATCTCAATGAAGCTCAAGACCAACCTGCTACCGTGATGGGTACTCTCCTTGTTAATTCTGTACCTGCATCTGTTTTATTCGATTCAGGAGCATCGCATTCATTCATGTCAGAAGATTTTGCATATAAGAACGACATTAGATGTGATGAAATGAACACTTCGGTAGTGGTAAAAAACCCCTGCCGGCCAATGTCAAACCTCTATGGGTTGTCACGACGTTCCCGTTGAAATCGAAGGGTTGGAGTTCTATGCCTCTCCCATTATCCTGAAGTCGTCCAACATCGACCTCATTCTGGGAATGGATTGGCTAAAAGCCCATACTGCTTCTATAGTTTGCGCCACCAAGACAGTCCACCTGTTACACCCTTCCAATGAGATAGTAAGCTATCAAGCTTGTCTGGTTCAAAATGCTGAAGCACGTCTTTATGCATTGAATGCATTGAACGCTTCACCACTCGAGGGCATCGAAAACATTCCCATCGTGCGCGAGTTCCAGGACGTCTTTCCTGAGGAACTTCCAGGGATTCCCCCTGCTAGAGCTGTCGAGTTTATCATCGACTTGAAACCAGGCACCACTCCTATAGCCAAACGACCCTACAAGATGCCACCTCATGAACTCATTGAGCTTAAGGAGGAAATCGACAAATCTCTTGCTAGTGGTTTCATCCGCCCGAGTTGTTCTCCTTGGGGAGCACCTTCCCTCTTTGTCAGGAAGAAGGATGGGACAAACCGATTGGTCCAAGATTACCGTCCTATCAACCAAGCAACTATTCAGAACAAATATCCGCTTCCTCGGATCAATGATCTGTATGATCAACTGGTTGGATCATCAGTGTTCTCTAAACTCGACTTGAGGTTGGGTTACCACCAGATCCGTGTTCGTGAAGAGGATACTCCAAAGACTGCCTTTGTAACTCGATACGGTTCGTTCGAGTACACCGTCATGTCATTCGGCTTGACCAATGCTCCAGCTACATTCTCTCGCCTGATGAATTACATATTCATGGAATACCTCGACAAATTCGTCGTGGTATATCTGGATGATATCCTTGTATTCTCCAAGAATAAGGAAGAACATGCTGAACATCTTCGCCTTGTACTGGAAAAGCTTCGAGAGCATCAACTTTATGCTAAGTTTTCCAAGTGCGAGTTCTGGCTTCCTGAAGTAACCTACCTTGGGCATGTCATCTCCAAGGATGGTATTGCTGTCAACCCTGAACGAGTTCAGGCCATTCTCGATTGGACTCCTCCGAAGAATGTCAAGCAAGTCAGAAGTTTTCTCGGTCTCGCCTGCTATTGCCGTCGATTCGTCGAGAACTTCTCCAAGATCGCCAAGCCTCTGACCGGTCTACTTCACAAGGGCGTCAAGTTCGAGTGGACAGACAAATGCCAGGAAAGTTTCCAGGCACTCAAGGACAAGCTGACTTCTGCTCCAGTGCTTGCTCCACCTGATACTAAGAAGGACTTCGTCATTTACTGCGACGCTTCTCGTCAAGGATTAGGCTGTGTCCTAATGCAAGAGCGCAGAGTAATTGCTTATGCCTCTCGTCAATTGCGTCCTCATGAAGAGAACTACCCAGTTCACGACCTTGAGCTTGCTGCTGTCATATATGCGCTAAAACAATGG
Organism: Secale cereale; assembly: GCA_902687465.1. Taxonomy (NCBI): domain Eukaryota; kingdom Viridiplantae; phylum Streptophyta; class Magnoliopsida; order Poales; family Poaceae; genus Secale; species Secale cereale. The sequence goes on from LR738714.1 coordinate 224,571,809, forward strand.
CGACATTACCTTCTCGGTAATCGTTGCGAGATATTCACCGACCACCAAAGCCTGAAGTACTTGTTTACTCAACCAGACCTGAACCTCCGTCAACAGAGATGGATGGAGACCGTAGCAGATTTTGACTTGGGTATTTCCTATACCCCGGGCAAGGCTAATGTGATGGCTGATGCCTTAAGCCGCAAGTCATATTGCAACCACCTCCAGGTTCACAAGGTTCAGTCCTCGCTCGTTGAAGAATTCAGAAAGCTGAACCTCCATATTGTTCCTCCTGGGGCACTCGCTCCCCCCTAGAGTCCCGCCAGATGAATCTTCGTGTTGTTCCTCAGGGTTCTCTAAATACCCTGGTTGTCGAACCAGATCTTGTGGACGGTATCAAGACTATTCAAGGTTATGACTCCGAAGTCGAGAAGATTAAACTCTATCTCAAAAGGGGAAAGCCCTCATTTTTCACTATTGCCGATGATGGCGCCTTATACTTCAAAGGCCGCTTAGTGGTACCATGTTCGAAGAAAAACCTGGATATGACTCCTAGGGTTATGAAAAAAGCTCATGATACGCCTTTGACTATTCATCCCGGTAGTACCAAGATGTACCAGGACATTCGTCAGAGATTCTGGTGGTCTAATATGAAGCAAGACATTGCTCGTTATGTTGCTGAGTGTGACGTTTGCCGTCGTATCAAAGCAGATCATCAAAGGCCTGCTGGAACTTTGCAACCTATCTCTATTCCCGAATGGAAATGGGACCATGTTGAAATGGACTTCGTCACTGGATTTCCCAAATCGCAGAGAGGTAATGATGCAATTCTTGTCGTCATTGACCGACTTTCTAAAGTTGCACATTTTCTGGCAGTCAAAGAAACAATTACTGCTAGTCAGCTGGCAACTCTCTACATGTCCAGAATTGTTTCACTTCACGGTATTCCACTGGTTATCAGTTCAGACCGTGGCAGTTTATTCACTTCTAGATTCTGGGCAAGTTTCCAAGAAGCTATGGGAACACATCTGTCATTCAGTACTGCCTTTCATCCTCAGTCGCAAGGGCAAGTTGAACGCGTCAACCAAGTTCTCGAAGACATGCTTCGAGCTTGTGTTATTTCCTTCGGCAAGAAATGGGAGGAATCTCTCCCGTATGCTGAGTTCTCTTATAATAATAGCTATCAAGCTAGTCTGAAGATGGCTCCCTTCGAAGTGTTATATGGACGAAAGTGTCGAACCCCTCTGAACTGGTCAGAAACTGGGGAACGCTCACTCTTCGGTCCGGATACTATTCAACACGCTGAAGAGCAAGTCCGCGTCATTCGCGAGAATCTGAAGACTGCTCAGTCACGTCAGAAAAGTCAGTATGATCGTCATCATCAAGACATGGTCTATCAACCTGGCGAAAAGGCTTATCTTCGAGTTACACCAATGAAGGGTGCTCACCGCTTCGGGATCAAGGGCAAATTAGCTCCTCGCTATATTGGTCCTTTCACTATTCTGGAAAGGCTTGGAAAGGTGGCATATCAACTGGAGCTGCCACCGAACCTTTCTCAGGTTCACGATGTGTTCCACGTGTCTCAACTCCGCCGCTGCTTCAAGGACCCAGTCCGCGCAGTGGATCACGAGGTGCTCGAGTTGCAACAGGACCTCTCCTATAAAGAGCATCCGGTCCGCATTCTCGACCAAGCTGAAAGTCGAACACGTCAGAAGGTGATCAAGTTCCTCAAAGTCCAGTGGTCGCATCACTCTAAAGATGAAGCCACTTGGGAACGCGAGGATCGTCTTCGTGAAGAATACCCCGCACTGTTTCCTTCTACCTCCTAAATCTCGGGACAAGATTTCTTGTAGTGGAGGAGATTTGTAACGCCCGGGTAATCACGCTACAGTAATTCTCTGCTAATGATGCCATGTCATCGTGTTACTGTCGATAACCTCACGTTAATCGAGAACCCCGTTCCCCCCGTTCAAAATAAGAACCCGAAAAAGAAATAAACTATATAAGTTTTAAAAAGGTTAAATAAAAATGTTCGGGCGGTGCTAAAAATTGCAAGATCAATTATGGTGTAGTTATTACAATTTCCAAAAATGCCTAAGTATTTTAAATAAAAATAAAACAGAAAAGGAATAATTAAATAAAAGAGAAGGGAAAACAAACAACAAAGATAAAAGAAAATAAAGTCTAACAGACCCCCTCCCCCCCGGCCCAACCGGCCCAACTAAACTGCCTATAACCCCACCCCTCGGTGGGGTAAAATATCCCACCGACACTTTCACTTCCCCCCCTCTCTCTCTCGATTGGATCGGGAGCCTGCGGGGAACCCATCGACGCCACGACGCCTGCGCCGGCCTTCGGTCGCCGCCGCCTGGACCTCGCCACCGTCGCCGGACCACCTCATCCGTCCTCCCCGAGCATGCTGCCTATTCCCTACAACGCCCGCAGTGAGCCCCCCCTCCTCCTTCTCTCTCTGCTCCCACCCACGCGGTCGTGCCCCTGTACCCCACCCGCCGGCTCCGCCCGCGCACGCACCACCCGCGGCCACCGCACCTGCCGCGCTGCGGCCCCTGCAACTGACCGCTCCGGCGCCCTCCGCTCACTACAGCCCCGCACAGCCCCGCCTACCCCCTGCGTCATCGCCCGTCGCTGTGTGCTCCCGCGGCCGCGCGGCTTCTACGGCCGCCGCCCCCACGCGCCGCTGGCCGCCGCACTCGCCGCCGCCTTGGACCATGGCCCTGCCTCCACCGCTCACCGCCGCCGCTGCACGCCACGGGCCCGCCCCTCCGAGCCGCCGGCCACCGCAGCTCCTTGCCACGCCGTCCGCCGCGCCCCGGTGGCCTCGCCCCCGCCACGGCCACCGCCCCGCCTCGCCCTTTCCAGCCCGCGGCCACTCTCCGTCGCTGCAGCCCCGCCTCCCTACCGCCACCGTCCGCCGCTCCCTTTTCCTCACCACCGCGCGCCCCCGAGGCCCCCCCGCCGGGCCCTCGCCCTGGCCAGCTCGGGCCATCGCCGCTCTGGCCGCCCCTTCCCCCCTGGCTCCTTCCTCCGCCGGCGCTAGGCCCGCCATGTGCCCCGTCCCGGCCTCGTTGCCGCTTCGGCCTGGGGGCCACGCCCACGCCGTGCCGCCCCGCCCCATCTTTGGCACCTGCAGCCCCGCCGCTGCCGCGCTCCAACGCCGCCCCGCTGTGGCCTCGCCGCCGCCGGCGGGGGCTGCTGGCCTCGCCCGCTCGGCCTTCGCGCGCTGGCCACAGCGCCCGGTGGACGGTCGGGCGCCCGTCGCCCAGCGCCCGTTAGCGCCCGTGCCCACTAAGGCCTCAGTGCCTTTGACAAGTGGGCCCAGCCCAGAAACGTTTTAAAAAAATAAATAAATAAATAAAAATAATAATAATAAAAAATAGATAAATAATTATATTAATTAATTAATTAGTAACAAATTAATTAAGTTAATTAATCACATTAGATTAATCTGATCAGTAATTAACCTAATCTATAATTAGCTAAAACATATTAATCTAACTAAACTGTTAGTTAGTTTACTGCCAATGATAGGTGGGACCCACTGGTCAGTTTGACCAGTCAACCATGATGACGTCAGCATGATGTCATGCTGATGTCATAAATCATTTTTCGAATTAATTTAATTAATATTAAATTCCAGAAATTAATAAAAACTTTAGAAAATCATATATTTTAAACCGTAACTCGGATGAAAATAATTTATATATGAAAGTTGCTCAGAATTTTGAGACGCATCCGAATACGCAGACCGTTCGTCCACCACACATCCCTAGCATACCGAACCCGCAACTTTCCCCCTCCGTTTCATCCGCCCGAAAACGCGAAACGCCGGGAATACTTTCCCGGATGTTTCCCCCCTTCGTCAGTATCACCCGATACTGCGTTAGGGCACACTTAGCACCTTTACATGTCTTGTCATGCATCATCATGCATCTGTTTGCATTATATTCACTGTTTCTTCCCCCTCTTCTCTCCGGTAGACTACGAGACCGACGCTGCTGCTGCCCTGATCGACTACGGTGCTGACGTCCCCACTTTGGCTGCCGAGCTTCCAGGCAAGCCCCCCCTTTGATCACCAGATATCGCCTACTCTTCTCTCTACTGCTTGCATTAGAGTAGTGTAGAATGTTACTGCTTTCGATACTCCTATTCTGATGCATAGCCTGTCATTGTTGCTACCACTGTTGATACTTTACCTGCAATCCTAAATGCTTATTAATGGATGCTAGTATTCCATCAGTGGCCCTACACCCTTGTCCGTCTGCCCTGCTATTCTATCGGGCCGTGATCACTTGGGGGTGATCACGGGTATATATTACATACACATATACATGATACTTGATGTGACCAAAGTCGGGTCGGCTCATTGAGTACCGCGGTTGATTCACGGATTGGGGGTTGAAAGGACATACTTTCCCGACGGCCCTCTGTGTGGATCTTTGTGGCGGAGCGATAGGGCAGGTTGAGACACCTAGGAGACAGGTGACCTGGCCCTGGACGTTGTCCGCGGTTGTTTCATAATAACACGCTTAACGAGTTTGGATATTTGATCTGAGTCTGGCCATTTGGTCTATACGCACTAACCAGCTGCGTGGGAACAGTTATGGGCACTCGACGTCGTGGTATCAGCCGAAGCCTTTTTGACGTCAGCGACTTAGCGGCGCGCGCCGGATTGGACTGGAAAGCCTACTCTGGTATTAGGAGAGGCTAGGTCTGCTTACCGGCCGCGTACGCAACGTGCAGGTGTGCGTTGGGCGATGGGCCCGGACCCCTGCGCGCCTAGGACTTAGACCGGCATGCTGACCTCTCTGCTGTGCTTAGGTAGGGCTGCGATGTGTTGATCTTCCGAGGCCGGGCATGACCCTGGAAAGTGTGTCCGGCCAAATGGGATCAAGCGTGCTGGGTTATGTGGTGCACCCCTGCAGGGAAGTTAATATATTCGAATAGCCGTGTCCCTCGGTAAAAGGACGACCCGGAGTTGTATTCCGACCTCATGATAACTAGAACCGGACACTTGATAAAACACACCCAGATGAGTTCCAGATATAACTCGGTGGTTGCTCTCTCACAGGGTGATGTGCGGGAGGATCGCCGAGTAGGATTATGCTATTCGTTGTTACTTGGTGAACTCACCATCTATTCTCTCCTACTGCTGCAAGATGGAGGCTGCCAGAAGCATAGTCTTCGTTTGGATTAGCTATCCCCCTCTTATTCCCGCTTGCTGCAGTTCAGTCCACCGATATTACCCATATCATTGTTACCATTGCATATGTAGTATAGATCCTTGCTTGCGAGTACTTTGGATGAGTACTCACGGTTGCTTTGCTCCCCCTTTTCCCCCTTCTGTACCTTCTTCTCGGATGATGCAACCAGATGGTGGAGCCCAGGATCCAGACGCCACCTACGACGACTCCTACGACACCGGAGGCGCCTACTACTACGTGCAGTCTGCCGACGACGACCAGGAGTAGTTTAGGAGGATCCCAGGCAGGAGGCCTGCTCCTCTTTCGATCTGTATCCCAGTTTGTGCTAGCCATCTTATGGCACCTTGTTTAACTTTATGTCTGTACTCAGATATTTGTTGCTTCCGCTGACTTGTCTATGATCGAGCACTTGTATTCGAGCCCTCGAGGCCCCTGCCTTGTAATATGAAGCTTGTATGACTTATTTTACTTTTAGAGTTGTGTTGTGATATCTTCCAGTGAGTCCCTGATCTTGGCCGTACACATTTGCGTGCATGATTAGTGTACGGACAAATCAGGGGCGTCACATCGGGGTCCCCACAGAGCTGGCATCAGAGCCATCCTGACTGTAGGAAGCCTTAGTTAGCATGGGCATTAGTTAGATGAGACCCTTTTTCAAAAACCTTCTGAACCTCTCTTCCTTTCTAAACCTGAGATTTCATCAGCTTATTAACCCCTCCTATTCCACCTTTGTAGATGGCCGTTGTACTCGAGGAGCACCTGACCATTGGGTTTCCCTTGCTTCTCGAGGATAGCCTCCAGGAGTGCCAGTTCCACCGAGCGCCCATCCTCACATACCTTGAGCATTGGGTTAGCGACACAGAGGTGGAATACCATGTGGAAGTGATCGTGAAGGCAAACGATCCTCCCACAAGTTGGTTCTTCGAGGGACCCCAGATGGCAACACTACCACTAGCTGCGAGGCCGCTGCACTCAAGGCACTAACCCGTCTCCGCGAGCTTCTTCCGGAGATGGCAGCCAAGATGACAACCCGCTTCTTACCTTATCGGAAGGAAGGTGAAGATGAAAACAACGCACTAGCCCCTCCACTGAAGGAAGGACTCTCGCTTCGGTTCCAGACCTACTTCAGTCTATGTGCCGACAGCTTGGCACAAGACTTGGCCTCGGAATCAATGAAGCTTCGAGAAGAACTTCACAAGACCAAGGCACTTCTTCGTCGAGCTCAAGAGAAGACAAATAGGATCAAGAAGGAAGGAGCACCTTCCGGACAGTCCGCTATCGCATACCGAGGCGGAAGGCCCTCCGAAGATGTATCTTCCAAGGATGAAGAACCACCTCGGCGATGCCGGATGATGGCAAGGGAATATCGCAAGCTTTTCCCTGCACCACCGACGAAGCACCGTCGTATCCAACTCCTCCACTCCCCCACACCCTCAAGTGACAAGGGGTCCCAGACAAGCAAAGACAAGGAGGAAGACCCAGAAGAGCCGGAATACGCGACCGAGCATTCCGCCGCTTAGGCATTATTCGCTACTCGGATATGCTAGTTGTGACCTCTACGGTAGGATAGGTCGTGCAACCCCTATGCGCAGTCGAGTCCTTGTATGGTTCGTATGAAACCATCTAGTGTTTGCTTTTGTTGTGTTTGGATGTATGTCGTATTCTTCCTTCGGGAATGTGTAAGCGACTGCATCACCCATTTGGATTTTAATGAATGTGTTTTGGCCTTTTAGACCTTGCATGATTTGATTAGTGTCACACCCACCCCCTTACTAGGCACCCATCTATCTTGCTTTCCCTCTTCCAAGTCATGAGACCTTTTACCGCTCCAACATGATGCCTGTTGTAACTCGTACTGGTACCTCTAACCAGCAGCCTGAAGCCGGAGCATCCGCTCAGTCAGAGGCAGGCCACGACCAAACCAACGACCAAGCTCCACCACCACCACCTCCTCCGAACATGGACATGGCTCAGCTTCTCCAAGCTTTCCGAGAGGAACGCCAAGCCAACACTGCAGCCCTTCAGTTGATTGCTCAAGCTGTCACCAACAACCGCCAGCCGGCGGGGAATGGCAATGGACGTTCCACGTTGGCAGAGTTCAAGAAGCATGCACCGCCAACTTTCATCGAGACTGCTGAACCCCTGGATGCAGACGACTGGGTCCGCACCATTGCGGACATACTGGAACTAGTCGGATGCACCGAAGACCGTGAGAAGGTGGCTTATGTAGCCCACTGCCTCGGGGGGACTGCTAGAGCTTGGTGGGATGGATTCAAGGTCATGCATGCTGAACAAGACATCACTTGGGTTAACTTCAAGGAAGAATTCCGCAAAGCCCACATTCCTTCCGGGATCATGGCTATCAAAAAGCGCGAGTTCCGAGCCCTGAAGCAAGGAAGTGGCACTGTCAAAGAGTACATGCAGAAGTTCAGTGTTATGTCAAGGTATGCCCCTGAATATGTCAGCACTGATGCTGCAAAAAGGGTGCGCTTCATGGAAGGCCTCAACAGACTCTGCAATACTCTCTTGTCGTGTGCGACTGCCCAACCTTCCCTGACCTGGTGAACAAGGCACTTATGCTTGAAGACAAGCAGCGTGCTTTGGAAGACACTTGCAAGCGCAAGATGGTCAGCGAGGGAAGTTCCAGCAACCAGAAGCCTCGTCCGTGGCAGTCAGCCCCGGCCAAGCCAACCTATCAGCAACCAAGAGCTCCTGCACCTCGCACCAACTTTCAGCCTCAGCAGTATGCCAACCCAAGGCCAGCTTTCAACCCCAATACCAGTGGTGGCAACAAGATCAACAATCCAAACCAAGTCACTTGCTTTGGATGTGGTCAGTCAGGACACATCTCAAGGGTGTGCCCCAACAAGAAGCCAGATGCCCCGCGCCCCAATGCGCAGAACCAAGGACAAGGCCTCGGGATGCCACCAAGGAACCCAACTCCTCGCAACCCGCCTAACCATGGGAAGGGGCGTGTGAATCACGTCACTGCTGAAGAAGCCCAGGAAGACCCGGACGTCGTGCTGGGTACGTTCCTTGTCAACTCAGCACCTGCAACTGTCTTATTTGATTCTGGAGCAACGCATTCATTTGTCACTCAAAGATTTGCATTAAAAAGTGGCATGACCCCTACACCCCTGAATAACCCTATGGTGGTACAAACCCCCGGAGAAGAGATGGGAGCCAAGATAGGCTATAAGGGAGTCAGTATTACCATTAACGGTGTAGACTTCCTAGCAGACCTTATCGTCCTGAGATCACAAGGCTTGGATATGATCCTAGGCATGAATTGGCTCAGCAAGCACCAAGGCTTGTTAGACTGTGCCAATCGGACAGTCACTGTGACCAATGACCAAGGAGTCGAAGTCAAGTTTGCTTCCAACTCCTCTTCCGCTCAAGCCGCTCAAGTCAACTGTCTGTCTGAAGTCAGGCTAGAGTAAGTACCGGTGGTATGCGAGTATCCTGATGTCTTTCCGGATGAACTACCGGGAATGCCCCCTGACCGTGACATTGAGTTCATCATCGAGCTCATGCCCGGAGCAGGACCCATCTATAAGAAGCCTTATAGAATGGGCACGGAAGAATTAGCCCAGTTGAAGAAGCAACTGGAAGAGCAGCTGAGGAAGGGATTTATCCGCCCAAGTGCCTCCCCTTGGGGATCTCCCGTTCTGTTTGTGGCAAAGAGGGACGATACCATCCGCTTATGCATTGACTATCGTTCCCTCAATGAAGTTACAATCAAGAACAAATACCACTTCCCAAGATCGAAGATCTGTTTGATCAGCTCAGCGGAGCCAAGGTGTTCTCCAAGATCGACCTTAGATCTGGGTACTACCAGCTAAAGATCAAACCCCAAGATATTCCAAAGACGGCATTCGTAACCAGATATGGCCTGTAAGAGTGCACGGTCATGTCCTTTGGGTTAACCAATGCTCCAGCTTACTTCATGTACCTCATGAATAAAGTCTTCATGGAATATTTGGACAAGTTCGTTGTTGTCTTCATCGATGACATTCTTGTCTTCTCGAAGACGGAGGAAGAACACGAGCAACATTTGAGGATGGTCCTAGACAAGCTTCGGGAGCACCAACTATATGCCAAATTCAGCAAGTGTGAGTTCTGGCTGCATAAAGTTGGATTCTTAGGTCATGTCTTGACCGAAGAAGGATTATCAGTTGATCCCGCGAAGATCGAAGCTGTGACCCAATGGCAATCTCCAACGACCGTCAAGGAAGTCAGAAGCTTCCTCGGACTTGCAGGCTATTATCGCAAATTCGTGGAAGGATTCTCTAGCATTGCACGGCCCATGACTCAGCTCCTCAAGAAGGACAAGAAGTTCGAGTGGACGCCAAAATGCGAAGAGAGCTTCCAAGAACTCAAGAAGAGGTTGACCACAGCCCCAGTTCTGGCAACACCTGATATTCACAAGGAGTTCGTGATATATTGTGATGCCTCTCGAACCGGATTGGGAAGCGTTCTGATGCAAGAAGGCCGAGTCATAGCATACCTCTCCAGGCAGCTACGACCTCATGAGGAGAACTACGCTACTCATGATCTTGAGTTAGCAGCAGTGGTTCATGCCTTGAAGACATGGCGGCATTACCTCCTAGGGAAGCGGTGTGAGATATACACAGACCACAAAAGTCTGAAGTACATTTTCACCCAAAAGGAATTCAACATGAGGCAGCAAAGATGGTTGGAACTCATCAAAGACTATGACCTCAGTGTTCAATATCACCCCGGGAAGGCTAACGTGGTGGCCGATGCCTTAAGCAGGAAGGCTTGCTCTTTGAATGCCATTATTCAAGAAAGGCAGCCAGCCTTGTTTAAGGAACTCGAACAATTCAGTTTGGAATTGGTCACCCCTGGATTTCTGGATCATTTGGAAGTCAGACCGACCCTGATGGACGAAGTCAAGAAGGCACAAGATGGACATACAAGCATCAAAGGCATCAAGAATAAGATAAAGCTAGGCAAGGCCCCAGGATTCTCTGAAGACGAGCACGGGATTGTTTGGTACAAAGGCCGCATCTGCGTACCAAACAAGACGGAGCTGAAGAACCTGATCCTGCAAGAAGCCCACGACACTCCGTATTCCATCCACCCCGGAGGAACCAAGATGTATCAAGACTTGAAGGCACGATTCTGGTGGCACGGGATGAAAAGAGAGATTGGAACCTATGTTGCAAAGTGTGATGTGTGCCAAAGGGTCAAGGCTGAATATCAGCGACCCGCTGGATTGCTTCAACCACTCAAGGTTCCTGAGTGGAAGTGGGATAAAGTCGGAATGGACTTCATCACTGGATTACCAAGGTCGAATAGGGGACATGACTCCATCTGGGTCATAGTCGATCATTTGACCAAGGTGGCCCATTTCATTCCTGTCAAGACCACTTATGATGGCAACCGGCTGGCAGCTCTCTACATCGACAGAATCGTAAGCCTTCACGGCGTTCCCAAGGAGATTGTGTCTAATCGAGGAACCCAGTTCACCTCAAGGTTCTGGAAGAAGTTCCAAGAAGCCTTGGGAACCAAGTTATCTTTCAGCACAGCTTTCCACCCACAGACCGGAGGTCAGACAGAACGAGTAAATCAAATTCTCGAAGACATGCTCCGGGCCTGTGTCTTGGCCTATGGAGTCAAGTGGGAAGATTGTCTCCCTTTCGCCGAGTTCTCCTATAACAACAGTTATCAGTCGAGCCTGCAGATGGCACCATTTGAGGTGTTGTACAGACGCAGATGTCGCACACCCCTCAACTGGTTAGAGACTGGAGAAGGGCTAGTCTTTGGACCGGATATCCTCCGTGCAGCAGAAGAGCAAGTCCAACTAGTCAGAGAACGTTTGAAGGCAGCCAAATCAAGGCAGAAGAGCTATGCTGACACTCACCGTCGGGACATGAGTTTCCATGTCGGGGACCATGTGTACCTGCGGGTAACTCCTCTGAAGGGAACCAAGCGTTTCCACGTCAAGGGGAAGCTCGCACAAAGGTTCATTGGACCCTTTGAGATCACTGCACGACGAGGAGAAGTGGCTTACCAGTTGGAACTACCACCTGAGCTATCCGATGTGCACAACGTATTCCACGTGTCACAACTCCGGAAATGTCTCCAGGTTCCGAACAAGCCTAATCTCTACAAGGATGTTGATCACCAAGCCATTGATCTGCAGCCAGATCTGACCTACCGCGAGAGGCCTATTCGCATTCTGGATGAAGCAGAACGACGGACGCGAAGCCGTACCATCAAGTACTTCAAGGTCCAGTGGAGCAACCATACCGAAGCAGAAGCAACCTAGGAACGTGAAGACTATCTTAGATCCGAGTTTCCCGATCTCTTTTAAGACCTAGTTTAGGAATCTCGGGGACGAGATTCTTGTAAGGGGGGTAGGTCTGTCACACCATGCATTTTGTAACATGTTATTTGCATCAATGAAGCATGAAAATTTGGACCAATAATTTTTTTTGGCATCATTTGGCTTTTATTTGGAATTGAGTTTTTCTTCATATGCTTTTCATGTGCTCATTAAAGTCAACTATTACCTCTTGTAGAATTCATCTCCATACCCAAAACTTTTGCCCAATGATCATACCAAGTGTTATATAACAGTATAGTATTTTCTTACAAAATTAATTTGGCCAAAATGTATTTTATAAATTTAGTATTCCTAAAACCCCTGAATTGAGGTTTGCACTGCAAGTGCTGGATTTAGGGTGAGAAAATTATTTCAAAAGGTGTATTTGAAACCTAGTAGTCATAGGACTCCCAGAAACCACAAAAGTATAATTTTAAAAGTTATTTTCCTATTTTATTTAAAAGCTTTTTCTTAAGGCCAAAAATGGTCTTTAATAGGGAAAAATTATTTAAGTATTTCAAAAATATTTTCCAAAATTAAGGGAGACTCATAGGACATATATTGTCTATATATAAGAGTTTCAACACTTGGTCATGTTCAAAATAATGGGCTAATCCCTCTAAAACCCTTCCTGGATATTTCAAGCTTTTGAAATATTTACAAAGGAAATATTCTCCAAAAATTCCAGGGAAATTCTATTATGTCACTGATGGCATATTTGATGATCTTGCCAAGTCCCATGGCTTGGGAAGCAAGATAGCATCCTCAAAACCCTTCATAACCATTCTGTCCATATTTGAAGTTTGAGCAACTTTACATTGCCAAACTTGTCCAAATGCTCTCAAACTTGGTGCACATGCTAGAATGGCCTAATAAGGCATCTAGACCAAATGGCACAAGATTTGGAGTAGAGCAACTTGATCAGAATACCCCAAAACCCTTTCTGTTCAAATGTAAATTTGATCAACTTTACATTACCAACTTTTTACCTGGAGCTTCAAACTTTGTGGGCATGATCAATACCCCTAATGATGAAACTACACCAAGTGGTGCATCAAGGGGAGATGATTAGCTTGACTCAAACAAGATGAAGGCATTTCTGTTTGTTTCTAGGGTTCACCAAAGTTACATTGGCTAGTTTCTTCAAATGAGCCCAAATTTGGTGAAACACCCTATTTCCATGTAACATTCAATCCTGTTAAGTGTCATGGCAAGTGGAGATCATTTGCTTGATGAAAACATGATCAAACACCTTCTGCTGTTTTACCAAAACTACCATCTTGATCACTTTTACTATTTACCTTGGCCTCAACTTTCTACCACAGGTTCATCAAGTTACTATCTACCTCCAGTAACTCTCCCTGTCTCCAGCTCCATGATTGAGGGGTAAAAACCCTAGTTCACCTTGATGGACAACCATTTTCTACCAAGTCACCAGCTTCCCCTCTCTCTCCTTGACTCTCCAGAGCATCCAAAGCCACAGACAAGCTGCTTGCATCACCTTGGAGCCCCCAGACACGATGGACGCGCCCAAAGGGACAATGGCATGCCATGGCATGCGATAAGGCCGCTCCAGAGCGCGCTACAGTGCGCCCCCGCACTGTAGCTTCGCCCAATCACCTGCCCCCGACAGCCTCGAGCTCTCCCCTCGCGCCAGTCGATGCCCCTCGACGTCCGCGGCCACCCCGACGCTGTCCCCCCTCCTCCTCCGCCCTCCAGTGGCCGTCGTCACACGCGCGCTGGCCGCCCGCAGCCTCCACTCCTCGGCCTCGCACGCGCGCGCTTACTGGAAGCTTCCACGCTCCTCCTCTCCCCTCGACTAGGCGTAGGAATCGTCCATGAGCCTCCCCGACTCTCACACAAGCACCAGAGCGGCCTCTGGCCTTGCCTGCAACCTCGCCGGCGCACGAGGCCACAGTGGACCATGGGCTCGGCTATATAAGCACCCCCGAGCCTCTCCAACGGCACAAACAGCCTCCCCTCACCCCCAGCAACACTCCAGCACCACTTGTTCCTCCCCAGAAAGCCCCTGTGCTCGGGATCGACCGGAGCTCCGCCGCATCGGGCAACCGGCGATCTCGAGGTACAGGCCTCCTCCGCCCTTCCTTTCGCTCGATTTGGAACCACCGCACCCCACTGATACTTTCCCCTCGCTTTTCCCTCTCTGTAGCTGTCGAAATCGGCAGGAGCAACGACCTCCCGAAGCTCCTCCGCCGTCCCACCTCGCCGCCGGCGAACCAGACCTCCCCGGTGGGCCGCACCACCACCCCTGCATCCGCGACTCGTTGCTGAGCCCGTCCCTGCCCTCCGTTGGCTCCACCGTGCCCGGATACGCCGCCGGTGAGCTCGCCGTCGCCGTAGCCGAGAGGTTGAAGATAACAGGCGGGCCCCGCCTGTCATCCTCTCCACCCTCTCTCTCCCCTCGCAGCCGCCGACCGCCGGGCCCTGCCCGTCAGGTTTGAAAACCTGACGTGCGCGCGCTGGCGCCCGTGCGGCTGGGCTGTTAGCCCTGGGCCGTGCACTGTGGCCACTCTGGCCCAGTTGCACAGGGCCTTTTTGTAATGCCCAGGATGGGACTATACCTCCTACGTGTCGAGGCACGACTTAAAGGTATAAGCCCATCCTAGAATGATCTCAAGTTTGGTATCTTTGCACGACTCATGTAAAAGAGGGATGAAACTGCAAAATGAAATAGTTGGCTTATACTCGCCACTTCACACAATACATTTCATAAGCAATACATCAAACAAAAACATCACAACCCGACTACGGGTGAAGATCCAAAAGAAAGATATCAAACAACATAAAGCCACAGGTCAGGATCGAATCCTAGTAGAAACCACTACTGATCGTCGAAACGTCACAAGCAAACGGCCACTCTCTTCATCGAGCTCCTGGTGAAGAACTTGAACCAGCTTCTGCATCGAACTCGGCTGAACCTGCATCTGGTGTTGTAGTATCTGTGAGCCACGAGGACTCAGCAATCCCATAACCATGGGTATCAAGACTAGCAAAGCTTTGTGGGTAGGAAGAGGTAAGGTGGTGAGGTTGCAGCAGCGGCTAAGCAATATATGGTGGCTAACTTACGAGTACCAGAATAAGATGAGAAGCTACACAAACGGTCGCAAAAGAAGTGATCGCTAAAGATCCTAACTACATACGAGTCAAACATAACCCCACCGTGTTCTCTTCTCAAAGTGAAAAGAGACAGTCACGGTTACTCACACAGTTGGTGTTTTACTTCGGATCATCTGTCAAGTTTTCTACAACCGGACATTAACAAATTCCAATCTGCCACATAATCGCGGGCACGGCTTCCGAAAGATCATAACCCTGCAGGGGTGTCCCAACTTAGCCCATCACAAGCTCTCACGATTAGCTGAAGCGATAAATATATTATCATCACTCCTTATCTTAGGGAAAATCCGATCAGGCTCGGCATCCCGGTAGCACAAGTCATTTCGACAATGGTAAAACAAGTCCAGCAAGACCTCCCGGTGTGTCGACACCCTGATAGTAGCCGCGCGTATCTCGTCTCAGGACACTACCGGATGGGTGATGCTACAGGTTATACCAGATACCTCGGGTTTCCCCAAGGCGGCCCTGCAGGACCCCCGTTTGGGACCAACACCATCAGCACTGGCCCCCCCTGCTATGTAGAATTAAGAATCCTCGGGTAGCGCTAACTCCCTATGCAATTTAATTAATTAATTAAGTTGTTATTATGAGCAAATTAAAACCAATGTTGGGCCTTGCTGGAGGAGTTTTATTCAAAGCCGAACTGTCAAGGGGTCCCCATTTCACCCATCGTGTAAGGAACGCAAAATCAAGGAACATAATGCCGGTTTATCGGCGCCTAAGGTGGCATGAGTGGAACAAAACACCGAGCAAAAGGCCAAGCCTTCCACCCATGCCCAGTATATAGGTGTGTTAATAATAATTATAGATATTGTGATATAACCAACAACAAGTTCCCTCCTGGAACGAACTTCATCTTCACCTGCAACTAACAACGCTATAAGAGGGACTGAGCAAGCGAGGCTGAGCAAGCGGGTAACATAGCCAAACATTGGTTTTGCTAGGAAGGTTTCAAGGTTAGAGGTTTCATGGCAACAAGGAGAGGGCTGACATAAAGATGGGTATCGCGACATGTAACGATAGCATCGAGACAACTAAGCATGGCAATGATAGTAAAGGTATCCAAGGGTATGATCATCTTGCCTGGGATTCCACAAGGGAGAAGAACGGATCCATGAAGTAGACGGAGCAACAGTCGGGCGAATCCTCACAACTGCGGAACAAAACCGAAGCTAACAAGAGAAGCAACCGGAAAGAAGAAAACAACAAGGTAAACTCACAAGCATAAACATGGCATACGATGCACATCCAAGTATGATGCATGTCCGGTTTAAATATGCATGGCATGGCAAAGTGCACAAACAACACTACAAGTTCAGTGGAGCTCAATATGCAACGAGTTGCATATTGACGAAACACCACATTTTAATTATTTAATTGACTCTCGTTATTTACAAGACAAGATTAAATGTTTTTAACATGGCAAGAGGTGAAGCATAATAAAACAACACTATTTAGACATTTTAAATGAGGCCGGAAATAACAACAACATATCCGGAAAATCCCCATGAGCATGTTTAATAATTATTATAAGCAAACAACAATTCACACATATAATGTTGTTAATATGATGCGGATGACATGATCAAGTTTTATGCAAGTTTTTATTAAAAGGGTTGACAAGAAGATGATATGAAGCAATTGTCACCGTGGTGGAAGGGAAAACGATGCCACGGCAACGATCCGAAAATGAAGCATGGCAACATCTCGGTTCCGGTATCTCGTTGAGAGACCGGGCAAAAGAAAGATGGTGTGAGCGGGTCAACGAGATGAAAGGTGGGGCGATCCCGTTACCGGGTTCCCACGAGTCGGCGACGAGGCAACCGAGGAGCACAACAAAAGATGAAACGGGCACGGTGCACACAAGGGCAAACATTTCAGACAACCACAACAAGCATCTCACGGGTCATCGACGGGGTTATACCTTCGAAGTGTGCGTTTTGGGGTGGTTCGAGACGTAGAGGAAGGAGTCGTTCTCGCGAGTCGTAGAGGAAGTAGTGGTTCACGTGGCGGTAGAGGTACTCGTTCGTAGAGGAAGTAGTCGTACACGGGGCGACGGTAGACGTTCACGGAGCTCGTTTTCCCGTAGATGTTCGGGTCGGTGTCGTGGTACTTGGGGTTCTCGTTTGCGACGGTAGTGGAAGTAGTGGTACTTGGCAATTCATCATGTAGTTGTTCCCGTTCGAAGTCGCTCATGTCATCGATGTCGGGGTACTTGGTCGTATCGTCGTGTAGCCGTACTCGTCACGGTTCGTAGACGTTCGGGTTTTCCGTAGAGGAACTTGATGCATCCCCGTTCTCCGGTCTCCACTTGGCAAACGAACGGTTCCTGGACACTTGCAACAGCACACGGCAACATAACAAAACAAACAAAACAGCACGAGACAGCGGCGAGGCCACGGCATGCGGCGGAGCGAAGGCCTTGCTGGAGGCGCTTGGTGGCAGAAGAGGAGGCGCTCGGGCCACTGCTGGCTGGGCTGGAGACGGGCGCTCGGGGCCGCGGCACTGGACAGCAGAGGCGCTCGGGGCGGCTCGTCCGGGCAGGGCGATGCGGGCGAAGGAACCTGTGGGGAGCGGCCGTCGAAGGGAGTGGCGAGGCGGCGGCTTTGAGGAGAACGGAGGGAGGATGCGGACGGAGGGAGGCCACGCGCGGGGCGGTCGCCGGCTCTGGCGAGGTCGGAGGTGAGGCCTGGCGTCGGGCTGCTGGATGCGAGGGGAATCAGGGCGAGAGGGGGAGTGTGAGGCGCGGTCGATGGGGTTTCGGGCAGAGAGGAAGAGCGAGGAGAAGTGCGGCGGCGGCGCTAGGAAAAAGAGGAACGAGCGACTTGGCTAGGGTTCGGGGAAAATGGGCCGGATGAGCCTGCGGTTGGAAAGCTGAGATGGCCTAGAGGCCAGCTGCTCTTCTCTTCTCCTTCTACATTTTCCATTTTAAAACAAAATAGAAAAAGAGAAAGAAAAGAAAGAGAAGGTAAGGGAAGAATTTGTGCATGGGGATAATTTTCCCGGACTCATAAAAAGGTACACGGTCCACGAAAAATAAGAAGAGGCAAGAATGCAAGAGATGAAATCGAACTCATTTGAATTAAATTCAAATGATTTGAATTAGGGCATGACTTAAAGTGTCCAAAAGTGTTGAGGTATTTGGAGGAACCTCGATAAGAGGGAAAAGAAAAATAGACAAGGTTTTTGGATGGTGAAACGAGAAGTGGAAAATGCATGGAGAATATTTGCAAGTGTGTTGGTTAATTCCAAACAACGGAATATTATTATATAGCTCCCTAAATATTGAGAGACTTTTATATGTTATAAAGAGAAGTCCTCCTTCCCTCGATTTAAATGGACCGAAGGCCCACACGGATTATTTAGGTTGAGATGCAAAATAAAATATGACATGATGGCATGATGACATGATGCAATGCAAAAATTAAATAACACAAACACAAAAGAAACACACGGGCAACCCGGAACATCTGGAATCTTCTGGAATCTTCTGGGATCTTCTGGGACGTCGGTCTCGGGCGTCACAACTCTCCCACACTAACAGAGGATCTCGACCCGAGATCCTAGAGATAGCACCGGGTAAAAACGGAAGAGGAAGAGGTAAAACAAAGTTGCTTCTTTGACAGACGAGTGAAACCAATGAACCTTGAGAGATTGAACAAAAGAAAGAAGAATACCACGGAGATGAACGAATATGAAAACTCCGTTAGAAAAAGGAACAAGGAACATTAAGAGAACCTTGTAAGTTGAAAGACATGAAACAAGAGCTCACGGGCCAAAAGAATATGAAACTGCAAGGGTATAGCCAAGGAATAAGAATGACATGAATTGGACAGCACTCCGTCTGAAAATGGAAGGAATTAACAAGAGTTTGAGGAGAAGGGAAGATACTTGATGAAAACAACATATAGCCTCTGGAACAATTAAAAGAATGTCACAAGGTGGTAAGAAGGATTTCAGATAGCACTCCGGTTGAAAAGAGAGGTAAAACTAGATAAATAACGGAACTGGAATGGAGGACACCACACTCCGGTTAAATAGATAAACAAGGAAAAGAACATGATCTTGATAAAACGAGAATATGGGACAAAGAGAGCAATATTACAAAGCCTCTGGAATGAAAGAATAGCATATAAATCAATGAAAGAATTAAACGGAGAGAAAAAGACAACTTCTCTCAAAATTGAATTTGACAGAGCATCCTTACGAAGAAGGGTTGAACGGAGTTGTTGGAAAAATCAACAACGAAAAGAATAAGCTCGTTGTGGGCTTATGGAAAACATCTCAAAATTAAGAGGTGACAACCAGCCACTAACGAAAATATTTGCTTGGATTGAGATCAACAAGGAGATGATAAACTTATTTCACCGGAATGATAAATGAAGAACTTGGGTCATTAATAAGCACCACAATTAGCAACAATCCTTAGGGAAAGCTTTTAGGTGAAATACAACCCAAGATGACTCCAACGAATAATTGAAGGGTTGAAAAGATCTCCTGAACAAAGAAAATAATGGGTTTAAATATCTCATACTTGATAACTCGTAAAACATGAAGGAATTGTCAAGAATGACATAACACCATCTGAAAAGATAAGGTAGAAAGGATTGCAATTGGAAAGCATGATGAAGAATGCTTGAGCTCCAACAAGAATCTTGATGAAGACTGAGGATGAATTAAAACATGATGAACCACCATGAAGAACTCCGGTAACCAAAAGGATGAGAAGTGAAAGATGAAAAGAATAAGATTCAAGGCATGTGATGAATTAGATGGAGCTTTGAAATGATATAATTGAAATAACTTGGAGCTCTGGAAAACAAGATGAAGAATTTAGAACCGAGAATATGATATGATGAACAAGCTCCAGACAAAAGAATTAAATCACCTTGAAGGAATAAGAATAAGAATTATGTCATGCATCTCCTTCACCAATTTAAATTGATGACAACCAAAGGATTTGGCATACTACTTATTCTCATTGCAAGGAATTAAAGATAGATCTAGCACGAGCTTGGATAAAAATTCAACGAGGCACCGGTAGGATTATGAAAAGAACGAGTGAATTAAAACGATAATAAGGAAGAGTAAACTTGAACGAGCCACCGTAAGAATGTGGAGACGAACGAAGAGACATCAATGAAGAATATTTGGAGGACGAAGTTGAAAACTGAGAACGAAGAAATATTCTGAAATGATGGCCTTCGGAGGATCACGAGAAAAAAATTCCCGAAATGCTTCGGATGGGTGTGAGAGAATTCCCCACAATCGAAACAATAATGAGGATGGCAAGAAGCTAGAACCACGAATCTTGAAGAGAACGGGCCAAGATTAAGAGAAACACTTCTCCGGTCTTCAATTGTTGAGAATGAAGATGAGAAATGTCATGAAGAATTTTTGAGCACTCCGGAATGAGGAATTAAAAGGTTGAACCAACGAAATAAAACAATTTGAAAGCGATCTTGGAGAAGGACTGTGACTGATGGAAATCATTCTTACGTCACATTTTGAAAAGAATTTTCCGGAAAAAAAGAGTCAGGTAAGATCCTGGAAAAGACATGTGGGTTAGGGCCCACTCAAAAGAAATCACCGTTGGAAAAGATTGCTTAAGAGATATAGCACCGGTTGAATTAAATGGCTTGAATAAGATGACAATGCTCAAAATAATTTGAACGGATTAAGAATGGAATTATGAATCTTCAGCACTCCGGATATGAATAACAAGAGGACAATGATTAATTGGTGCACCGGAATAAGAAAGCATTGTGAAATGAGGAAAAGGATAAGATCAACACCGAAATCTTGAATTACATCCACCGGCAGAATTTGAGAACAAAGCATGATGAACTTGGAGTTTCCTGAGCATCTCCACGATAATTCACCGGATAATGAACATTGAAGGAAATGAATGAAGAAATATCACATGAATAAAATGGATACTTCATCTAAGAATTTCTTGCTCCGAGAAGAAGAAGGGTGGGAGGGCGGGGAAAACAAAGACAATATGGGATGAATGAAACAGACAAAACGTCAGATTTCTCAACGGCGTCCGTATGGAATAACTTGAAGAGAAGGCACACCGGTTGAAAAGGATTTAACATGACCATCTTGATGATCAAAAAGGACTAGCACTCTCATAGAAATATGAGAACACCGATTAGAAAAGGTATGGAATCAACATTTGACATCGAAGCAACTCGAATACCAGAATCAAAACAAGAACAAAGGATAGGTATGCAACATGATCTTCACAATATCATTCGAACAGAGAATTGGACGAATGAATTCCGCATGTACAACAACTTGACGAGAAGCCACTAGGGAGAACAAAAGATAAATAAAAAGGAACAAGGATCAGATAGAACAAATAGAAGATAGAAGTTTCGTTCGACATCTTCGTGCTGAAAGCTCATGGAACGTGTTACAAAAGGATTTTGCAATCCCCGGATCAGCATAGCCAAGGACCCTTTAAGATGCAACTCCCGATCAGAACAAGTCCATAAAACCACTTCACTCAATGTAGAACCCCGAACTTCATATCGTGCATCCGTTGGAAGAATGCCTAGAACTACTTGATGAACCCACCTATAGATTTCCGAAAGTTTCCAGTTATGCAATCGGGTGTTGGGGATACACGGGAAGCACCGCGCAATCAACTCTAAACCTACATCCAGGTGTATCCATCCTTCAACACATAACCAATCTTTCTCGGAAACTGTTTACCTCGGACCTTCGAAATGCATCCACTATACAAGCTATGGCAATACTCCCGAACTACCTCCCCAGTACTGGGTGATGTCGGGGTTATCTTGCCACTAACCGCATAGGAGAGTTTTCGATGTCGGCCGTCTTAAGTATTCTAGTACTGCCGCGATGGATTTGTGACGACAACACCTCGGAGCTCAACTCCCCGGGACAATGCCACAACCCCTAATGTCAGGAGGCATCGAGAACAATGTTCTCGTCACAAAGACATCGAAACAATCCAAATAATACTCGCGTGATCCTAAAAAAATTTGGTGCAATTTTTGAAAGTAGAAGAGGCAAGAGTAATCGTCAGGAGTCCTCACCAGAGTGAAAAGGGATGAGGAGCAAAAGAAATCCTACTCTCCGATATATATATAGGACTCAAAACATTTTCAAGTGTGTGCCTAGACTCAACCGTCAACGATTCGATCAATCAGAGGGGCTTCTAGGTCGGAGAAGGCTCTGATACCAACTTGTAATGCCCAGGATGGGACTATACCTCCTACGTGTCGAGGCACGACTTAAAGGTATAAGCCCATCCTAGAATGATCTCAAGTTTGGTATCTTTGCACGACTCATGTAAAAGAGGGATGAAACTGCAAAATGAAATAGTTGGCTTACACTCGCCACTTCACACAATACATTTCATAAGCAATACATCAAACAAAAACATCACAACCCGACTACGGGTGAATATCCAAAAGAAAGATACCAAACAACATAAAGCCACAGGTCAGGATCAAATCCTAGTAGAAACCACTACTGATCGTCGAAACGTCACAAGCAAACGGCCACTCTCTTCATCGAGCTCCTGGTGAAGAACTTGAACCAGCTTCTGCATCGAACTCGGCTGAACCTGCATCTGGTGTTGTAGTATCTGTGAGCCACGAGGACTCAGCAATCCCATAACCATGGGTATCAAGACTAGCAAAGCTTTGTGGGTAGGAAGAGGTAAGGTGGTGAGGTTACAGCAGCGGCTAAGCAATATATGGTGGCTAACTTACGAGTACCAGAATAAGATGAGAAGCTACGCAAACGGTCGCAAAAGAAGTGATCGCTAAAGATCCTAACTACATACGAGTCAAACATAACCCCACCGTGTTCTCTTCTCAAAGTGAAAAGAGACAGTCACGGTTACTCACACAGTTGGTGTTTTACTTCGGATCATCTGTCAAGTTTTCTACAACCGGACATTAACAAATTCCAATCTGCCACATAACCGCGGGCACGGCTTTCGAAAGATCATAACCCTGCAGGGGTGTCCCAACTTAGCCCATCACAAGCTCTCACGATTAGCTGAAGCGATAAATATATTATCATCACTCCTTATCTTAGGGAAAATCCGATCAGGCTCGGCATCCCGGTAGCACAAGTCATTTCGACAATGGTAAAACAAGTCCAGCAAGACCTCCCGGTGTGTCGACACCCTGATAGTAGCCGCGCGTATCTCGTCTCAGGACACTACCGGATGGGTGATGCTACAGGTTATACCAGATACCTCGGGTTTCCCCAAGGCGGCCCTGCAGGACCCCCGTTTGGGACCAACACCATCAGCACTGGCCCCCCCTGCTATGTAGAATTAAGAATCCTAAGGTAGCGCTAACTCCCTATGCAATTTAATTAATTAATTAAGTTGTTATTATGAGCAAATTAAAACCAATGTTGGGCCTTGCTGGAGGAGTTTTATTCAAAGCCGAACTGTCAAGGGGTCCCCATTTCACCCATCGTGTAAGGAACGCAAAATCAAGGAACATAATGTCGGTTTATCGGCGCCTAAGGTGGCGTGAGTGGAACAAAACACCGAGCAAAAGGCCAAGCCTTCCACCCATGCCCAGTATATAGGTGTGTTAATAATAATTATAGATATTGTCATATAACCAACAACAAGTTCCCTCCTGGAACGAACTTCATCTTCACCTGCAACTAACAACGCTATAAGAGGGACTGAGCAAGCGAGGCTGAGCAAGCGGGTAACATAGCCAAACAGTGGTTTTGCTAGGAAGGTTTCAAGGTTAGAGGTTTCATGGCAACAAGGAGAGGGCTGACATAAAGATGGGTATCGCGACATGTAACGATAGCATCGAGACAACTAAGCATGGCAATGATAGTAAAGTTATCCAAGGGTATGATCATCTTGCCTGGGATTCCACAAGGGAGAAGAACGGATCCATGAAGTAGACGGAACAACAGTCGGGCGAATCCTCACAACTGCGGAACGAAACCGAAGCTAACAAGAGAAGCAACCGGAAAGAAGAAAACAACAAGGTAAACTCACAAGCATAAACATGGCATACGATGCACATCCAAGTATGATGCATGTCCGGTTTAAATATGCATGGCATGGCAAAGTGCACAAACAACACTACAAGTTAAGTGGAGCTCAATATGCAACGAGTTGCATATTGACGAAACACCACATTTTAATTATTTAATTGACTCTCGTTATTTACAAGACAAGATTAAATGTTTTTAACATGGCAAGAGGTGAAGCATAATAAAACAACACTATTTAGACATTTTAAATGAGGCCAGAAATAACAACAACATATCCAGAAAATCCCCATGAGCATGTTTAATAATTATTATAAGCAAACAACAATTCACACATATAATGTTGTTAATATGATGCGGATGACATGATCAAGTTTTATGCAAGTTTTTATTAAAAGGGTTGACAAGAAGATGATATGAAGCAATTGTCACCGTGGTGGAAGGGAAAACGATGCCACGGCAACGATCTGAAAATGAAGCATGGCAACATCTCGGTTCCGGTATCTCGTTGAGAGACCGGGCAAAAGAAAGATGGTGTGAGCGGGTCAACGAGATGAAAGGTGGGGCGATCCCGTTACCGGGTTCCCACGAGTCGGCGACGAGGCAACCGAGGAGCACAACAAAAGATGAAACGAGCACGGTGCACACAAGGGCAAACATTTCATTCAACCACAACAAGCATCTCACGGGTCATCGACGGGGTTATACCTTCGAAGCGTGCGTTTCGGGGCGGTTCGAGACGTAGAGGAAGGAGTCGTTCTCGCGAGTCGTAGAGGAAGTAGTGGTTCACGTGGCGGTAGAGGTACTCGTTCGTAGAGGAAGTAGTCGTACACGGGGCGACGGTAGACGTTCACGGAGCTCGTTTTCCCGTAGATGTTCGGGTCGGTGTCGTGGTACTTGGGGTTCTCGTTTGCGACGGTAGTGGAAGTAGTGGTACTTGGCGATTCATCATGTAGTTGTTCCCGTTTGAAGTCGTTCATGTCATCGATGTCGGGGTACTTGGTCGTATCGTCGTGTAGCCGTACTTGTCACAGTTCGTAGACGTTCGGGTTTTCCGTAGAGGAACTTGATGCATCCCCGTTCTCCGGTCTCCACTTGGCAAACGAACGGTTCCTGGACACTTGCAACAGCACACGGCAACATAACAAAACAAACAAAACAGCATGGGACAGCGGCGAGGCCACGGCGTGCGGCGGAGCGAAGGCCTTGCTGGAGGCGCTTGGTGGCAGAAGAGGAGGCGCTCGGGCCACTGCTGGCTGGGCTGGAGACGGGCGCTCGGGGCCGCGGCACTGGACAGCAGAGGCGCTCGGGGCGGCTCGTCCGGGCGGGGCGATGCGGGCGAAGGAACCTGTGGGGAGCGGCCGTCGAAGGGAGTGGCGAGGCGGCGGCTTTGAGGAGAACGGAGGGAGGATGCGGACGGAGGGAGGCCACGCGCGGGGCGGTCGCCGGCTCTGGCGAGGTCGGAGGTGAGGCCTGGCGTCGGGCTGCTGGATGCGAGGGGAATCAGGGCGAGAGGGGGAGTGTGAGGCGCGGTCGATGGGGTTTCGGGCAGAGAGGAAGAGCGAGGAGAAGTGCGGCGGCGGCGCTGGGAAAACGAGGAACGAGCGACTTGGCTAGGGTTCGGGGAAAATGGGCCGGATGGGCCTGCGGTTGGAAAGCTGAGATGGCCTAGAGGCCAGCTACTCTTCTCTTCTCCTTCTACATTTTCCATTTTAAAACAAAATAGAAAAAGAGAAAGAAAAGAAAGAGAAGGTAAGGGAGGAATTTGTGCATGGGGATAATTTTCCCGGACTCATAAAAAGGTACACGGTCCACAAAAAATAAGAAGAGGCAAGAATGCAAGAGATGAAATCGAACTCATTTGAATTAAATTCAAATGATTTGAATTAGGGCATGACTTAAAGTGTCCAAAAGTGTTGAGGTTTTTGGAGGAACCTCGATAAGAGGGAAAAGAAAAATAGACAAGGTTTTTGGATGGTGAAACGAGAAGTGGAAAATGCATGGAGAATATTTGCAAGTGTGTTGGTTAATTCCAAACAACGGAATATTATTATATAGCTCCCTAAATATTGAGAGACTTTTATATGTTATAAAGAGAAGTCATCCTTCCCTCGATTTAAATGGACCGAAGGCCCACACGGATTATTTAGGTTGAGATGCAAAATAAAATATGACATGATGGCACGATGACATGATGCAATGCAAAAATTAAATAACACAAACACAAAAGAAACACACGGGCAACCCGGAACATCTGGAATCTTCTGGAATCTTCTGGGATCTTCTGGGACGTCGGTCTCGGGCGTCACACTTTTCTTCTTTTTCTTTTCTATAAAACTTCAAATAATTTTACAGAAATGAATATTTGTCCAAATAAAATAATTCCAACTCCTAAATTCTTGTAATATTCCAACCTATTTAATGGTGTCACTTTCACACATATCCATGAAACTTTTCTGTTTTGTTCAAATTTAAATTCAAATTTGAGCAATAAAACTCCTGTTCTAAAATCCTTATATTCCATTCTGCAACTCCAAAACTCCAACTAAGAATTTTCTCCATCTTAGTTTTCCCTCTAGTATTTAACAAAAATAAGTTGACATTTTTCTGAGCACTTTGATTTTTCTGTTTTCATTGTGGTCTTAGTTTCTCGTTGTTATTTTGCGACGATTAGATCCCGTATTTGACGAAGTTGCTGAAGAAGGAGAAGGAGAAGGATTTTAAGACTTTGAAGACCAAGCCAATCCAGGCAAGCAACCCTTTGACCATGATACACTTGTTCTCCGGAACCCGCTTGTTTCCGATGCATGATGATAGAGTTACGCTGGTGACCTAGTTGAACCACCACATGATGCATGCTTTGCTCATGGTCTTGCTATGTGCTAGATGTCATGCAAGTAGTTAGTAGTGATGCTTAGTGATGCATGTGTGACAAGAACCTTCGTGGTTGAAATCCTTGCATAAATCCCATCGGGTGCCCCTAATGCCCGAGGGTGATGTTGAGTTAGGTCATCACTTGAGGAAGAAGTGATGTGCCGGTAAAATCTTGTGCATGGGTGAAATAATGGATTAGATTTATGTGTGACTATCGTCCCAACCAAACATGTGCAACCACTCTACCCCTTATGGGACGGTGCTTTATTGATTACTTAGGTCGATACTAGCATGGTGCCCGCATTACTAGTGACGGGAAGACTTGACGTCTTTCCCGGGACGGGGTCGTGCTTGGATAGACGGCCATGACTGTTTTTACAGGGCACCGGACACACCGTTGGTCCCTTCGGGTACGCGTGACATTGAAATAAGGGCAAGTCCCGTGATCTATTGTTTGTACTCGAGGGCCGTGTACCAACGAGTGGACTCTATGTTAGTGTCGTCTAAGGAAAGATAATGACCGGGTGCTTCCCCCGAGTACTTGAGGTACTGCGGGATCGTGGGTGACACGAAAGCTTCCCGGATCTTGTGGGTAAAGTGCGCAACCTCTGCAGAGTGTAAAACTATTCGAATAGTCGTGTCCACGGTCATGGACAGTTGGGTGGTGCTACTTAAACTATGTCCAGAATTTTACTTAGTCGGTGATAGTGTGATGAGTCAAGGTGGTGACTTGACTTTATGTGTTGAATCATATTCATGTTGATATCGGTAACCTGTTTTCGAGGTTACGTGAACTCGTTGATGCATACACTTGATGGTAGAATATTTATTCTAGCCCATTGCTAGATTGCTCATTATTGCTCAATTGCATTGTTACTTTGAACCACCTAATGGGTTGCTTGCGAGTACATTCGAAGTACTCATTGGCTTGCCACTGGTTATTTAATTGGCCAGGCATGGAGGAATAGGAATATGAAGAAGAGTTCTTTGGAGACGATCATGCGAACTAGGACGCTATCCCAGTCAGAATGCCTGTAGGGTTAAGGCAGATGGCATGGGTTCTACCTATCATCGAAGACTTCCGCTATTTGAGTTATTTGCTATTCAGCCCTTGAGGCTTTATCTATGTAAGACTTGGCCATAATGACTATAATTTGTGTAAGACGGTATGTATGGATGTAAGACTCTTGTTATTCAGCTTCTGTGTGTTCAGTGAGCATTGATCTCTGGGATCACTGTACATG
Source organism: Secale cereale (assembly GCA_902687465.1). NCBI lineage: Eukaryota > Viridiplantae > Streptophyta > Magnoliopsida > Poales > Poaceae > Secale > Secale cereale. The sequence goes on from LR738714.1 coordinate 224,599,636, forward strand.
TGCATTCGGTGATCTCGAATTCCAAGTCGGGGTCCCCACACTCCGAAGGCATCATCGTGATGATGTTTTTGCCTTCCCAGATTTTGTCTAAGTCTGGATAATTTTATTGCAACTTGCCATGCTTGGTTAATTGTGTTCCAGTAGGTTTTTGGGTGTGTTCTAAGTTAATACTTGTTAAGTATCATGTCTAATTCATGTCCATGCCCTTTGTCTCCATGTTTTAGTGCTGTAGCATAATTATTTCTTGCTCCAAACATGCCATGTGGCTGTAAACTGCAGCTTTGAGTGAATATTGTGTTGATTGCCATTTGCAAACAGTGTGTCCATTTCCGGCGATCTTTATATCGATTTCAACCGAAATCTTCCCCTATATCCAATGGCACGCTTGGTTTTCCAAGATGAGGCCTTCTTCATCATCTTCTCCTTAGGTTCAAGTGCTCCCACATGCATACGCATCATCATACTTGCATCATGTTGATTGTGCATTGCACCGTATTTGATATTGTTCCATGTTGTGTTCTTGTGTTGAGTAGAGCCGGGAGCCGAGATCGAGAACGAGGGTCCTACCGAGGTTGAGTACGAGGAGCCATCTTACGATCCCATCGACGACTCGACAGGCAAGATGACCTGACCCAGATATCATTACTATCTTTGCCTTTTGCTAGATGTCCCGCTCTTTAGCTTATTGCCTGGATGCCCATGTTTGTTTGTCAGCCTCCTATTGTAGCCATGAATCTCTCTGACCACCCAACCTAGCAAACCTTTGATTGGCTACGCAAGCTTCGCTCAGCCCCTCTTATAGCATTGCTAGTTGCAGGAGAAGATTTGAAGATTCTTGCTTCATGTTGAAGTTATTGTTGGGATATCACACTATATAATCAGTTAAACTAAATTATCTATATACTTGGCAATGGGTGGAAGGCTAAGCCTCTTGCTTGGTGTTTTGTTCCACTCATGCCACCCTAGGAACCGTTTAAACCGGTGTTATGTTCCTTGATTATGCGTCCCTAACATGGTTGGGGTTTATGCCCCCCCCCCTCGATAAACCGCTTAGCGCTAAAGCTTTTCCAGCAAGGCCCGACATTGGTTTTACATTTGCCTAACAACTAAAACTTGCATAGGGAGTTATAAACCCTTTTCTTAATCAACAACCCGGGCCAGTGCTCCACATGAGTGTTGGTCCAAACTAGGGAGTCTGCGGGGCCACCTCGAGGAAACTCAAGGGCTGGTAAAAACCTGTAGAATCGCCCATCCGATCGTGGCCTGAGACTAGATACGTGCGGCTACTGTCAGGGTGTCACCACGTCGGGAGGTCGTGCTGGATTAGTTTTACCTTAGTCGGAATATCTTGAGCACGGGATTCCGAGAATACTCGGGTCTTCCCACCTTGGAGTTGTGACTCCGCAGATCGTGAGCTTGTGATGGTCTAAGTTGGGACACCTCTGCGGGGTTTGATCTTTAGAAAGCCGTGCCCGCGGTTATGTGGCAGATGGGAATTTGTTAATATCCGGTTGTAGATAACTTGACACCACGTTCAGAATACACTACCAGCGCGAGTAACCGTGACGGTCATTTTCTGAAAGGGGTTCGGGAAGTGAACATGGTGGGGTTATGATTGACGTGCTTAGATAGGATCAGTTCGTGATCACTTTGACGCTCGTGGCACTTCTCTTCTCGCTCTAAACACGTAAGCTAGTGCTAGTACAGCTGCAACCTTATTCTTCAGCCTTGTTCCACACCCAAGGCTTAGATAGTTTTGCTACCTGGGAACAGGATTGCTAAGTCCTCCGTGGCTCACAGATTCTACACAACACCAGATGCATGTACTTGTTGGGGAACGTAGTATTTTAAAATTTTCCTACGATCACACAAGATCTATCTATCAGATGCATAGCAACGAGAGGGGAGAGTGTGTCTACGTACCCTCGTAGACCGGGAGCGTGCCAAGTGTGGGGAGTCCTACTAGGACTCCCAAGTCCTAGTAGGATTCCCCTTTCCTTCCAGAGTAGGAGAGAAGGAAAGAGGTGGAGAGGGAGAAGGAAAAGGGGGCTGCACCCCTTGTCCAATTCGGACCAGATGGGGGGGCACGCGCCTCCTTCCTTTTGGCCTTTTTCCTCTATTCCCGTATGGCCCAATAAGGCCCATATACTCCGAAAAAATACCCGAATCACTCGGAACCTTTCCGATGTCCGAATATAGTCGTCCAATATATCCATCTTTACGTCTCAACCATTTCGAGACTCCTCGTCACGTCCCCGGTCTCATCCGGGACTCCGAACTCATTCGGTACATCAAAACTCATAAACTCATAATACCAATCGTCATCAAACGTTAAGCGTGCGGACCCTACGGGTTCGAGAACTATGTACACATGACCGAGACTCATCTCCGGTCAATAACCAATAGCGGAACCTGGATGCTCATATTGGCTCCTACATATTCTACGAAGATCTTTATCGGTCAAACTGCATAACAACATACGTTGTTCCTTTTGTCATCGGTATGTTACTTGCCCGAGATTCGATCGTCGGTATCTCTATACCTAGTTCAATCTCATTACCGGCAAGTCTCTTTACTCGTTCCGTAATACATCATCTCGTGACTAACTCATTAGTCTTTTGCTTGCAAGGCTTATTATGATGTGTATTACCGAGAGGGCCCAGAGATACCTCTCCGACACTCGGAGTGACAAATCCTATTCTTGATCAATGCCAACACCACGAACACTTTCGGAGACACCTGTAGAGCATATTTATGATCACCCAGTTACGTTGTGATGTTTGATAGCACACAAGGTGTTCCTACGGTATTCGGGAGTTGCATAATCTCATAGTCATAGGAACATCTATAAGTCATGAAGAAAGCAATAGCAGTAAAACTAAACGATCATAGTGCTAAGCTAACGGATGGTTCTAGTCCATCACATAATTCTCCTAATGATGTGATCCCGTTGATCAAATGACAACTCATGTCTATGGCTAGGAAACATAACCATCTTTGATCAATGAGCTAGTCTAGTAGAGGCATACTAGGGACACTCTGTTTTGTCTATGTATTCACACATGTACTAAGTTTCCAGTTAATACAATTCTAGCATGAATAATAAACATTTATCATGATATAAGGAAATAAATAATAACTTTATTATTGCCTCTAGGGCATATTTCCTTCAGTCTCCCACTTGCACTAGAGTCAATAATCTAGATCACATCACCATGTGATTAACACCTATTAGTTCACATCACCATGTGACTAACACCCATAGTTCTCATCGCCATGCGAGCAATACCCAAAGGGTTTACTAGAGTCAACAATCTAGTTCACATTGCCATGTGATTAATACCCAAATAGTAATAAGGTGTGATCATGTTTTGCTTGTGAGAGAAGTTTAGTCAACGGGCCTGACACATTTAGATCCGTATGTATTTCGCAAATTTCTATGTATTTCGCAAATTTCTATGTCCCACTTCCAATATGCATACAGATCGAGACTCAGAGTCATCCAGATCGGTGTTTAAAGCTTGCATCAACGTAACTCTTTACGGCGAACTCTTTATCACCTCCATAACCGAGAAATATTTCCTTAGTCATCCAGTAACTAAGGATAATTTTGACCGTTGTCCAGTGATCTACTCCTAGATCGCTTTTGTACCTCCTTGCCAAACTCATGGCAAAGTATACAACATGTTTGGTACACAACATGGCATACTTTAAAGAGCCTATGGCTGAGGCATAGGGAATGACCTTCATTCTTTCTCTATCTTCTGCCGTGGTCGGGTTTTGAGTCTTACTCAACTTCATACCTTGCAACACATGCAAGAACTCTTTCTTTGACTGTTCCTTTTTGAACTACTTCAAAATCTTGTCAAGGTATGTACTCATTGAAAAAACTTATCAAGCGTCTTGATCTATCTCTATAGATCTTGATGCTCAATATGTAAGCAGCTTTACCGAGGTTTTTCTTTGGAAAAAAACTCCTTTCAAACACTCCTTTATGCTTTCCAGAAAATTCTACATCATTTCCGATCGACAATATGTCATTCACATATACTTATCAGAAAGGATGTAGTGCTCCCACTCACTTTCTTGTAAATACAGGCTTCACCGCAAGTCTGTATAAATCTGTATGCTTTGATCAACTTATCAAAGCGTATATTCCAACTCCGAGATGCTTGCACCAGTCCATAGATGGATCGCTGGAGCTTGCACATTTTGTTAGCACCTTTAGGATTGACAAAACCTTCTGGTTGCATCATATACAAGTCTTCTTTAATAAATCCATTAAAGAATGCAGTTTTGTTATCCATTTCCCAGATTTCATAAAATGCGGCAATTGCTAACATGATTCGGACAGATTTAAGCATCGCTACGGGTGAAAAAGTCTCATCGTAGTCAACTCCTTGAACTTGTTGAAAACCTTTCGCAACAAGTCGAGCTTTGTAAACAGTAACATTACCGTCAGCGTCAGTCTTCCTCTTGAAGATCCATTTATTTTCGATGGCTTGCCGATCATCGGGCAAGTCAACCAAAGTCCACACTTTGTTCTCATACATGGATCCCATCTCAGATTTCATGGCCTCAAGCCATTTTGCGGAATTTGGGCTCATCATCGCTTCCTCATAGTTCGTAGGTTCATCATGGTCTAGTAACATGACTTCCAGAATAGGGTTACCATACCACTCTGGTGCGGAACATACTCTGGTTGACCTACGAGATTCAACAGTAACTTGATCTGAAGTTTCATGATCATCATCATTAGCTTCCTCACTAATTGGTGTAGGAATCACTAGAACTAGTTTCTGTGATGTACTACTATCCAATTCAGGAGAAGGTACAATTACCTCATCAAGTTCCACTTTCCTCCCACTCACTTCTTTCGAGAGAAACTCCTTCTCTAGAAAGGATCCATTCTTAGCAACGAATATCTTGCCTTCAGATCTATGATAGAAGGTGTACCCAACCGTTTCCTTTGGGTATCCTATAAAGACACATTTCTCCGACTTGGGTTCGAGCTTATCAGGTTGAAGCTTTTTCACATAAGCATCGCAGCCCCAAACTTTAAGAAACGACAACTTTGGTTTCTTGCCAAACCACAGTTCATAAGGCGTCGTCTCAACGGATTTAGATGGTGCCCTATTTAACGTGAATGCAGCTGTCTTTAATGCATAACCCAAAACTATAGTGGTAAATCGGTAAGAGACATCATAGATCTCACCATACCTTATAAAGTACGGTTACGACGTTCGGACACACCATTACGTTGTGGTGTTCCGGGTGGCGTGAGTTGTGAAACTATTCCACATTGTTTCAAATAAAGACCAAACTCGTAACTCAAATATTCACCTCCACGATCAGATCGTAGAAACTTTATTTTCTTGTTACGGTGATTCTCTACTTCACTCTGAAATTCTTTGAACTTTTCAAATGTTTCAGACTTGTTCTTCATCAAGTAGATATACCCATATCTGCTCAAATCATCAGTGAAGGTCAGAAAATAACGATACTCGCCATGAGCTTCAACACTCATCGGTCCACATACATCAGTATGTATGATTTCCAACAAATCTGTTGCTCGCTCCATTGTTCCAAAGAACGGAGTTTTAGTCATCTTGCCCATGAGGCATGGTTCGCAAGCACCAAGTGATTCATAATCAAGTGATTCCAAAGGTCCATCACTATGGAGTTTCTTCATGTGCTTTACAACAATATGACCTAAACGGCAGTGCCACAAATAAGTTGCACTATCATTATTAACCTTGCATATTTTGGCTTCAATATTATGAATATGTGTATCACTACGATCGAGATCCAACAAACTATTTTCATTGGGTGTATGACCATCGAAGGCTTTATTCATGTAAACAGAATAACAATTATTCTATGACTTTAAATGAATAACCGTATTGCAACAAACATGATCAAATCATATTCATGCTTAATGCAAATGCCAAATAACATTTATTTAGGTTCTACACTAATCCCGAAAGTATAGGGAGTGTGCGATGATGATCATATCAATCTTGGAACCACTTCCAACACACATCGTCGCTTCAGCTTTAACTAGTCTCTGTTCATTCTGCAACTCTTGTTTCGAGTTACTAATTTTAGCAACTGAACTGGTATCAAATACCCAGGGGTTGCTATGAACACTAGTAAAGTACACATCAATAATCTGTATATCAAATATACCTTTGTTCACTTTGCCATCCTTCTTATCCACCAAGTATCTAGGGCAGTTCCACTTCCAGTGACCATTTCCTTTGCAGTAGAAGCACTTAGTTTCAGGCTTGAGTTTAGCTTTGGGTTTCTTCACGGGAGTGACAACTTGCTTGTCATTCTTCTTGAAGTTCCCCTTCTATCCCTTTGCCCTTTACTTGAAACAAGTGGTCTTGTTAACCATCAACACTTGATGCTATTTCTTGATTTCTACCTTCGCCGATTTCAGTATCGCAAAGAGCTCGGGAATTACTTTTGTCATCCCTTGCATATTATAGTTCATCACGAAGTTCTACTAACTTGGTGATAGTGTCTAGAGAACTTTGTTAATTACTATCTTATCTGGAAGATTAACTCCCACTTGATTCAAGCAATTGTAGTAGCCAGACAATCTGAGCACATGCTCACTGGTTGAGCTATTCTTCTCCATCTTGTAGGCAATGTACTGTCAGAGGTCTTATACCTCTCGACACGGGCATGAGTATGAAATACTAATTTCAACTCTTGGAACATCTCATATGCTCTGTGGCATTCAAAACGTTTTTGAAGTCCCGGTTATAAGCCGTAAAGCATGGCTCACTAAACTATCAAGTAGTCATCATACCGAGCTTGTCAAACGTTCATAACGTCTGTATATGCTCCTGCAATAGGTTCGTCACCTAGCGGTGCATCAAGGACATAATACTTCTATGCAGGAATGAGGATAATCCTCAGATCACGGACCTAGTCCGCATCATTGCTACTAACATCTTTCAACTTATATTTCTCTAGGAACATATAAAATAAACGGGGAGCTATATCGCGAGCTATTGATCTACAACACAGATATGCTAATACTACCAGGACTAAGTTCATGATAAATTAAAGTTCAATTAATCATATTACTTGAAAAACTCCCACTTAGATAGACATCCCTCTGGTCATCTAAATGATCACGTGATCCAAATCAACTAAACCATGTCCGATCATCACGTGAGATGGAGTAGTTTCAATGGTGAACATCTTATGTTGATCATATCTACTATATGATTCACGCTCGACCTTTCGGTCTCCAGTGTTCCGAGGCCATATCTGCATATGCTAGGCTCGTCAAGTTTAACCCGAGTATTCTGCGTGTGCAAAACTGTCTTACACCCGTTGTATTTGAACGTAGAGCTTATCACACCCGATCATCACATGGTGTCTCGGTACGAAGAACTTTCGCAACGTGCATACTTAGGGAGAACACTTGTACCTTGAAATTTTGTAAGGGATCATCTTATAATGCTACCGTCGTTCTAAGCAAAATAAGAAGCATAATAAGATAAACATCACATGCAAATCAAAATATGTGACATGATATGGCCATCATCATCTTGTGCTTTTGATCTCCATCTCCAAAGCACCGTCATGATCACCTTTGTCACCGGCGCGACACCTTGATCTCCATCGTAGCATCGTTGTCGTCTCACCAACTATTGCTTCTACGACTATCGCTACCGCTTAGTGATAAAGTAAAGCAATTACATGGCGATTGCATTTCATACAATAAAGCGACAACCATATGGCTCTTGCCAGTTGCCGATAACTTTACAAAACATGATCATCTCATACAAAACCGTATATCTCATCATGTCTTGACCATATCACATCACAACATGCCCTGCAAAAACAAGTTAGACGTCCTCTACTTTGTTGTTGCAAGTTTTACGTGGCTGCTACGGGCTTAGCAAGAACCGTTCTTACCTACGCATACAAAAACCACAACGATGTTTCGTCAAGTATGTGCTGTTTTAACCTTCACAAGGACCGGGCGTAGCCACACTTGATTCAGCTAAAGTGAGAGAGACAGACACCCGTTACCTTTAAGCAACGAGTGCTCATAACAGTGAAACCAGTCTTGCGTAAGCGTAAGTGTACGCGTAATGTCGGTCCGGGCCGCTTCATCTCACAATATCGCCGAAGCAAAGTATGACATGCTGGTAAGCAGTATGACTAGTATCGCCCACAACTCATTGTGTTCTACTCGTTCATATCATCTATGCATAGACCTGGCTCTGATACCACTGTTGGGGAATGTAGTATTTCAAAATTTTCCTACGATCACGCAAGATCTATCTATCAGATGCATAGCAACGAGAGGGGAGAGTGTGTATACGTACCCTCGTAGACCGGGAGCGGAAGCGTCAAGTGACGCGGTTGATGTAGTCGAACTTCTACGCGATCCAACCGATCAAGCACCAAACGTACGGAACCTCCGCGTTCAGCACACGTTCATCTTGATGACATCCCACAAGCTCTTGATCCAGTTGAGCTTCACGGGAGAGTTTCGTCAGCACGACGGCGTGGTGACGGATATGATGTATCTACCGGCGCAGGGCTTCGCCTAAGCACTGGAACGGTATGACCGAGGTGTGTTTCTGTGGAGGGCGGCACCGCACACGGCTAAAACAATTCAACTTGTGTGTCCTAGGGTGCCCCCCTGCCCCCGTATATAAAGGAGCAAGGGAGAGGCCGGCCCTAGAGGGGGCGCGCCAAGTGTGGGGAGTCCTACTAGGACTCCCAAGTCCTAGTAGGATTCCCCTTTCCTTTCCGAAGTAGGAGAGAAGGAAAGAGGTGGAGAGGGAGAAGGAAAAGGGGGTTGCACCCCTTGTCCAATTCGGACCAGAGGGGGGCACGCGCCTCCTTCCTTTTGGCCTTTCTCCTCTATTCCGGTATGGCCCAATAAGGCCCATATACTCCGAAAAATACCCGAATCACTCAGAACCTTTCCGATGTCCGAATATAGTCGTCCAATATATCGATCTTTACGTCTCGACCATTTCGAGACTCCTCGTCATGTCCCCGGTCTCATCCGGGACTCTGAACTCCTTCGGTACATCAAAACTCATAAACTCATAATACCGATCGTCATCAAACGTTAAGCGTGCGGACCCTACGGGTTCGAGAACTATGTAGACATGACCGAGACTCATCTCCAGTCAAGAACCAATAGCGGAACCTGGATGCTCATATTGGCTCCTACATATTCTACGAAGATCTTTATCGGTCAAATCGCATAACAACATACGATGTTCTTTTGTCATCGGTATGTTACTTGCCCGAGATTCGATCGTCGGTATCTCTATACCTAGTTCAATCTCATTACCGGCAAGTCTCTTTACTCGTTCCATAATACATCATCTCGTGACTAACTCATTAGTCTTTTGCTTGCAAGGCTTATTATGATGTGTATTACCGAGAGGGCCCAGAGATACCTCTCCGACACTCGGAGTGACAAATCCTATTCTTGATCTATGCCAACACCACGAACACTTTCGGAGACACCTGTAGAGCATCTTTATGATCACCCAGTTACGTTGTGACGTTTGATAACACACAAGGTGTTCCTACGGTATTCGGGAGTTGCATAATCTCATAGTCATAGGAACATGTATAAGTCATGAAGAAAGCAATAGCAGTAAAACTAAACGATCATAGTGCTAAGCTAACGGATGGGTCTAGTCCATCACATCATTCTCCTAATGATGTGATCCCGTTGATCAAATGACAACTCATGTCTATGGCTAGGAAACATAACCATCTTTGATCAATGAGCTAGTCTAGTAGAGGCATACTAGGGACACTCTGTTTTGTCTATGTATTCACACATGTACTAAGTTTCTAGTTAATACAATTCTAGCATGAATAATAAACATTTATCATGATATAAGGAAATAAATAATAACTTTATTATTGCCTCTAGGGCATAATTCCTTCAGTACTATGGTGAACTACACAGGAGATGGGACAGAGCTGTACTGGGAGTTCGATGAAGAACGTGGGCGATACTACGTGTCTTACCCAGAGGATCAGTAGTGGCTTCTACTAGGGGCGATCAGACCTTGTGTTATTTATTTATGGTATCTTTCATTTGGATCTTCGTCCGTAGTCGGACTGTGATGTTATTTGAATGATGATTGCTATGTAATGTATTGTGTGACGTGGCGAGTGTAAGCCAACTACTCTTTTGCCATTTCATCCCTCTTTTACATGAGTCGTGCAAAGATACCATACTTGAGATCATTCTAGTATGAGCTTATACCTTTAAGTCGTGCCTCGACACGTAGGAGGTATAATCTCATACTGGGCATTAAAAGTTGGTACCAGAGCCTTCTCCGACCTAGAAGCCCCCACTGATTGATCGAATCATTGACGGTTGAGTCTAGGCACACACTTGAAAATATTTTGAGTCCTATATATATATATATATATATATATATATATATATATCGGAGAGTAGGATTTCTTTTTACTCGTCATCCCTTATCACTCTGTTGAGGACTCCTGACGATTAGTTATCTCTTCTAATCTCAATAATTCATTGAATTTTTTTTAGGATCACACGAGTATTGTTTGAATTGTTCCGATGTCTTTTTGACGAGAACATTGTTCTCAATGCCTCCTGTCATTTAGGGGTTGTGGCAGTGTCCCGGGGAGTTGAGCTCCGAGGTGTTGTCATCACAAATCTATCGTAGCAGTTATGTAATACTTAAGGCGACCGACATCGAAAACTCTTCTATGCGGTTAGTGGCAAGATAACCCCGACATCACCCAGTACTGGGGAGGTAGTTCAGGAGTATTGCCATAGCTTGTATAGCAGATGCATTTCGAAGGTCCGAGGTAGACGGTTTCCGGAAATAACTGGTTATGTGTTGAAGGATGGATACAGCAGGATGTAGGATTAGAGTTGAGTGCGCGATGCTTCCCCTGTATCCCCAACACCTGATTGCATAACTGGAAATTTTCGGAAATTAATAGGCGGGTTCATCTAGTAGTTCGTAGGCATTCTTCCAACGAATGCATGATATGGAGTTCGGGGTTCTACATTGAGTGAAGTGGTTTTATTGGCTTGTTCCGATCGGGAGTTGCATCTTAAAGGGTCCTTGGCTATGCTGATCCGGGGATTGCAAAACCCTTTTGTAACACGTTCCATAAGCTTTCAGCACGAATATGTCGAACGAAGCTTCTATCTTGTATTTGTTCTATCTGCTCTTTGTTGTTTTTATTTACCTTTTGTTCTCTCAAGTGGCTTCTCGTGAAGATTGTTGTACCATTAAACTGTGGATTACATTCGTTCATTTTTTGTTCGAATGTTCTTGTGAAGACTTATGTTGCAATTCTAGCCGTTGATTCAGCTTATATATTTCCAATCAATGGCTAATAGTTGTCATCTCATTCAGGGTGGCTCCTAAAAGGGTTCCCAACGCTAACCCAGAGGGTGAAGAAGTTCCTGATCGTCCTCCTTCCCCTCCTCCTCCGTCTGAGGCATGGAGAGCAATTATGCAAGCGACAAACAAGAACACCCAGATGCTTATGCAAATGATGCATAACTTTCAAGCAAATCAAGCAAATCAAGGTGGTCATGGGAACCAAGGCCAAGGCAATTTGTTCAACCAACCTCACTTTGCTACACTCAACCAGTTCTTGGCAAACCAACCGAAGGCGTTCAGTTACTGTGTGGATCCGCTAGATGCTGAAGACTGGATAACAGACATCAAGAAGCACTTTGAATGCAGTAACGTGAGACCTGAGGATTATGTCAAGTTTGCCGCCTTCCAACTCAAGGATCAAGCCACTGATTGGTGGCAGCAGTACAAAGATTCCATAGAGGGACGTGAAATCTCGTGGACTGACTTCTGCAAGGATTTTCGCTCTCACCACATTCCAACTAGTGTCATCGAAGGTATGCGTGAGAAATTCTGCAACCTGAAGCAAGGCTCCATGTCCGTTTATCAATACAATGTCAAGTTCCAGAACCTTGCCCGCTATGCCAAGCAAGACATCCCAGATGCCAAGAGCAAGATTTATCAGTTCCGTGGTGGTCTGAAGGATGAACTCCAACTAGCTCTCACCTTGTTTGAGCCGGATGAATTTGATCAATTCTATAACATGGCACTTAAGCAAGAGGCAGCCCAGCTCAAGGTTGAAGCTTCCAAAAAGCGAATCAGAGATGGTGTCAACTCCTCCTCTTCTTCCCAAGTGGTCGCAAAGCAGCAGAAGTTTTGGCTTCCACCTCCTCCAGTGCTCCGCCCTCCCAACAACAACAACAAGCATTCTGGTGGCCGTGGTTTCTCCCACCCACCCAACCCAAGCAATCAGTCCAAGAATCACTTTCAAGCTTCGAAGTCAAGTGCTCCTTATCACCGTCCTCTCTCAAAATTGGTTTGCAACAAGTGCACTCAGAAGGGTCATTATGCTAACAAGTGTCCCAACCCAAGGCGCCTTCTGCCTCCTCCACCTGTCAGCACTACTATTGTCAAGCACAACCCCAAGGCAGCAAGAGTGAATCTGATGAATGCAGCTCAAGCAGAGAACTCTTCAGATATGATACTTGGCAACCTTCCAGTCAATCTTAAACCTGCTAAAGTTTTGTTTAATTCGGATGCATCATGTTCTTTCATGTCATATCCATTTGCATCCAAGCACGATGTTACCACCAAGAATCTACCCAAAAAGTTGCAAGTTACTTCTCCGGGGAAGCTAATGACTTCTAGCGTGTATGCTCCAGATATATCTATTCATATGGGTGATTACAGCTTTCTGGTTTCTCCGGTTATTCTCGGCAACTCCGACATTGATCTTATTCTTGGGATGGATTGGCTTTCCAAGCGTGATGCTCACATTGATTGTGCAAATAAGGAAGTCAAGCTTACTCATCCTGACGAAGACGTGATTATCTTTGCCTCTCGAGATAACACAATCAGGCTATTCTCTCTCAATGACAAGGGTGAGATTAATGCCATCTCTCAAATTCCGGTGGTCAATGAATATGAAGATGTTTTCCCTGAAGAGCTTCCAGGCATGCCTCCACATCGTCAAGTTGAATTCGTCATTGAACTCGAGCCCGGTACCGAGCCAGCATGCCGGCGTCCATACAAGCTTTCCCCTGATGAGTTGAAGGAGCTGAAGAAACAACTCGATGAGCAAGAGCGTATGGGTCTAATCAGGCCTAGCACTTCTCCTTGGGGCTGTGGCGTTCTATTTGTCAAGAAGAAGGATGGCACGGAACACCTTTGCGTTGATTACCGGCCATTGAACAAGAAGACAATAAAGAACAAGTATCCGCTCCCCAATATCAATGAATTGTTCGAGCAGCTCAAAGGAGCAAAGGTGTTCTCAAAGCTCGATCTCCGGATGGGTTACCATCAGATCCGTATCCGTGAAGAAGATATTCACAAAACCGCATTCAGAACAAGCTACGGCTCCTATGAATACACGGTCATGTCTTTAGGCCTCGCAAATGCTCCACCCACCTTCTCGAGGATGATGCACTTCATATTAGACCCCTACACCAATGAATTTGTTCTCGTCTATCTGGATGACATCTTGGTATTCTCCAAGAATGAAGAAGACCATGCCAAGCACCTCCGTTTGGTCCTGGACAGGCTCCGTGAACACAAGTTCTATGCGAAGTTCTCCAAGTGTGAATTCTGGCTAGATAAGGTCTTATATCTTGGCCATATCATCTCTGCTGAGGGTATTTCTGTCAACCCCGAGAAAGTTGAAGCTATTGTCAACTGGGAACCCCCGCAGAACGTCAAGCAACTCCGAAGCTTCCTTGGTCTCGCTAGCTATTGCAGAAGGTTCGTTGAGAACTTCTCCAATATTGCCAAGCCTCTTTCCAACTTGCTGCAGAAGAATGTCAAGTACAACTGGACTCCTGATTGTGATGTGGCATTCAAAACACTCAAAGAGAAGCTCATTTCTTCTCCGGTTCTTACTCCTCCGGATGAGTCCAAGCCCAATGAAGTATTCTGTGATGCTTCTCTACAAGGACTTGGCGGTGTTCTCATGCAAGACAAGAAGATTGTGGCATACACTTCTCGTTAGTTGAAGCCAAATGAGAAGAACTACCCCACACATGATCTCGAGCTAGCAGCAGTAGTACATGCCTTGATCACGTGGAGACACCTTCTGTTGGGCAGAAAAGTGGACATCTTCACCTATCACAAGAGCTTGAAGTACATCTTCACACAGCCGAACCTAAACCTTCGCCAGACTCGTTGGGTTGAGATGATCTAAGAGTATGATTGAAGCATTGAGTACACACCAGGCAAGGCCAATGTCATTGCAGATGCCTTGAGCAGAAAGGCATATTGCAACAGTCTCCTTCTCAAGCTGTTCCAGCCTGAACTTTGTGAATCATTCAGGAAGCTCAACCTCCAAGTTGTTTCGCAAGGCTTTCTTGCAAATCTTCAAGTTGCTCCTACCTTGGAAGATCAGATCTGTGAGGCCCAACTCAGTGATGCTATGGTGCAGAAAGTGAAACATGGTATTGCTAAGGGTACTCCCAAATACAAGTGCTATCGTGTTGATGAGAAAGACGCCTTGTTCTTTGAGGACAGAATTGTGGTTCCCAAGGGTGATCTCAGGAAGCTCATAATGAACGAAGCACATGACTCCCTCCTCTCGATTCATCCCGGAAGTTCCAAGATGTACCAAGACCTCAAGCAATCTTACTGGTGGACTCGCATGAAAAGGGAGATTGCCCAATTCGTGAATGAATGTGATGTCTGCAGAAGAGTGAAGGTAGAGCATCAACGTCCAGCCGGTCTCCTCCAACCTCTTCCTATTCCCGAGTGGAAATTCGACCACATTGAAAAGGATTTCATCACTGGGTTTCCCAAGTCCAAGAAGGGGAATGATGCTATCTTTGTTGTGATTGACAAGCTAACCAAAGTAGCTCACTTCGTTCCCGTCAAAGAATCCATCAATGCAGCTCAGTTGGCAGAGTTGTACACTTCCAGAATTGTTTTGTTGCATGGCATTCCTCAAGTTATCTCCTCAGACCGTGGAAGTTTGTTCACATCAAGTTCTGGGACTCCTTTCAGTCAGCCATGGGCACTAAGATTCGTTTCAGCACTGTGTTTCACCCTCAGACTAGTGGTCAAGTCGAAAGAGTGAACCAGATCCTCGAAGACATGCTCAGAGCTTGTGTCATCTCTTTTGGCATGAAGTGGGAAGATTGTCTCCTGTTTGCTGAGTTCTCTTACAACAATAGTTTCCAAGCAAGTGCCGGCAAAGCTCCTTTTGAAATCCTCTATGGCAGAAAGTGCCGTACCCCTCTCAACTGGTCCGAGACTAGTGAACGTCAACTTCTTGGCAATGACTTGATCTCAGAAGCCGAAGAAATGTGCAAAGTCATACGTGAGAATCTCAAGGCCGCTTAGTCGCGTCAAAAGAGTTACTATGACGGCAAGCATCGTGATTTGGCTTTCGACATTGGTGATCATGTCTATCTCCGTGTTTCTCCTATGAAAGGAACTCAAAGATTCGGTATCAAAGTAAAGCTTGCTCCTAGATACATGGGCCCTTTCAAGATTCTTGGCAAAAGAGGCGATCTAGCCTATCAACTTGAGCTCCCCTCCAACTTTGCAAATGTTCATGATGTGTTTCACGTGTCTCAACTCCACAAGTGCTTCAAGACACCTGAACACACCATTCTGTTCGAGGAGATTGATCTTCAACAAGACTTGTCTTCCCGTGAGCACCCTGTTGCTATTCTTGAAGAAACTGAGCGCAAAACCCACAACAAGTCAATCAAGTTATTGAAAGTTAAGTGGTCACACCATACCAACCAAGAAGCGACGTGGGAACGAGAAGATCACCTTCGTTCCGAGTATCCTTCCATCTTCCAGCCCTAGATCTTAGGACGAGATCTTTTCGTAGTAGAGGAGAGTTTGTAATGCCCCAGTCGTAACACTTTCCAATTATGGAAATATATGATACTTTGACTTCATCAATTCCATTCTGGGCTCTTCTTTCATTTCGGGTTTCTTCGTTTTGTCGCGTGCGTGTGTGCATTTCATCCATGTCATGTTATCATGTGCATTGCATTGCATTCGTGTTGTCACTTGCAGCCGGTCCGACTCGTCTCTTCCCGTTGTCCGTTTCGAGTTCCGACACTAACACACGTGCCCGTGGCACCCCCGAGTACTTCTTTCGTGTGTGGCCGTGTAACGTTCCCGGAATGTGGTGAGACTTGTCTGCGTTGTTTTTTTGGTACGTGTAGGCCACCTGTCAAGTTTCATCGCGTTCGGAGTTCGTTTGGTACTCCAACGGTTAACCTAGTGGGCTAAAATTACCCCTTCCTTTTGGCCCAAGACCCCCTCCACAACAGCCCACTAACCCAACACAACCCCTCCCATCCTCTCGGTCGTCGGATCGTGATCGCGTGGCCAAAAACCGCTCCCCATTTGGACCTTCCTAGCTCCCAGAATCTATAAATTAGCCCCTCCCCCGAAATTTTCGGGCAAACCCTAGGCAGACTCCTCCTCCGCGCCGCGCCGGACCCGTCGGCCCGGCGCCGGACACGTCCACCGCGCCCCCATCCACTCACCGCCCGCCACGTGGCGCTCCGCCACCACGCCACCGCACGGGCTTGCCAGGCCCGCCCCCGTCCCCCGCGGGCCTCGCTCCTCCGCCGCCGGCCCGACCGCCTCCGCGCCCTCTTCCACCGCCCGTTCGCCGCCGCCGGCGAGCTCCGCCGCTCCGCCGAGCTCGCTCCACCGCCGCCGCCCCGCAAGCAACCACCGCCTCGGGTGCGCCCGCCGTCGCCGCCCCGGACCGCGGCTGCGCCGCCGCACCTCCACCGTCCCTCACCGATGCGCCCTCGCCGCTCCTTCGCCGCCTCCCGTCGGCCGGCCCGACGTCGCCGCCCCAGCCGCCCCCGGCGCCGGTTGCACCGGGCGCCTGACCCGCCAGTACAGCCCCGACCCGGATCCGCTTCGGATCCCGATCCACCAGGAGGGTGGATCAGATCCACCAGGCCGTCCATCCAAACGCCCCGCCTGGATCCCCTCATCCCCGGGATCCCACCATCCCGTTTTTCTAGGTATAAAAAAACTGCTAAGTCCCAGAAACTTGTTGTCTGATGCATACTTTGCATGGCTGTAACTTTTTTTGTGCTTATCCAAATGATGCAAATAATATGTCAAAATGATAATGGTGATGTGCTCTACATTTTGTTCCATTGTGGCATGCTTGTTTGAGATCATCTTGATGACCTAATCATCGTGACAAGAGTGCTACTTGTTATAAACTGCTGTTACTTGTTAATTTGATGCCATGTTTGAGATATGATAACTTGGTGCATGTTTATCCAAATGGAGCATATGATATGTCAAAATGTTCATTGTGAACTGCTTTACATGATGGTTGCTGTAGCATTCATGTTAGGTGTCATATTGCCATGTTAATATCTGTTGCAAAAGTGCATGTGGCTGTTAAGTGCTGAAACTTGTTATGAGATGCTGTTTTGAAGTGCTCATTGCTATTGATGTGTTTGTCCCCATGTCACATGTCAATATGTTTTAGAATCACCATCATATGGTCTTTGTTGTGGTGCAAACCACTTTCCATGATATGGTTTCAGGTGACTTAAACAAGCTTGTAAACATGCCATGCCAATGTTACTGTTTTATACTTAGTGAAAAAACTGCTAAGTCTAGAATCTGTTTTAACCTGATGCTATGTTTGCTTGATGCCCCACTCAATTATGTGCTTGTTTTGGAGTGGCCAATGATCATTCCTTGTTGTCCATGTTATTGTCTATCCATCCATGCCCTTACTTGCACATATGGCCTGCTGTAGCTTATTTATTTCTTGCTCCCAAGTTGCTATAAATTTTACCTGTCAGGTTTTTATCAGCATGATCAATTTGGTGGAGCTTGTTGCTATTGATCCATGCCTCCTATGGAGTTGCTCCAATGGAGTTGTTTGCTGTAGGCTATGTCTACTACATGTCCATGATCTTTATATGCTTAGTGGAGTTGATAGTCATGTTGTTTTGTGCCTCCGAAGGCATCATTGTGATGATGTTTTTGCCTTCCCAGATTTTGGCCAAGTCTGGATAATTTTATTGCAACTTGCCATGCTTGGTTAATTGTGTTCCAGTAGGTTTTTGGGTGTGTTCTAAGTTCATACTTGTTAAGTATCATGTCTACTTCATGTCCATGCCCTTTGTCTCCATGTTTGAGTGCTGTAGCATAATTATTTCTTGCTCCAAACATGCCATGTGGCTGTAAACTGCAGCTTTGAGTGAATATTGTGTTGCTTGCCATTTGCAAACCGTGTGTCCGTTTCCGGCGATCTTTATATCGATTTCAACCGAAATCTTCCCCTATATACAATGGCACGCTTGGTTTTCCAAGATGAGGCCTTCTTCATATTCTTCTCCTTAGGTTCAAGTGCTCCCACATGCATACGCATCATCATACTTGCATTATGTTGATTGTGCATTGCATCGTGTTTGATATTGTTCCATGTTGTGTTATTATGTTGAGTAGAGCCGGGATCCGAGATCGAGAACGAGGGTCCTACCGAGGTTGAGTACGAGGAGCCGTCTTACGATCCCATCGACGACTCGACAGGCAAGATGACCTGACCCAGATATCATTACTATCTTTGCCTTTTAATAGATGTCTCGCTCTTTAGCTTATTGCCTCGATGCCCATGTTTGTTTGTCAGCCTCCTATTGTAGCCATGAATCTCTCTAACCACCCAACCTAGCAAACCTTTGATTGGCTACGTAAGCTTCGCTCAGCCCCTCTTATAGCATTGCTAGTTGCATGAGAAGATTTGAAGATTCTTTCTTCATGTTGAAGTTATTGTTGGGATATCAAACTATATAATCTTTTAAACTAAATCATCTATATACTTGGCAATGGGTGGAAGGCTAAGCCTCTTGCTTGGTGTTTTGTTCCACTCATGCCACCCTAGGAACCGTTTAAACCGGTGTTATGTTCCTTGATTATGCGTCCCTAACACGGTTGGGGTTTATGGGCCCCCCTCGATAAACCGCTTAGCGCTAAAGCTTTTCAAGCAAGGCCCGACATTGGTTTTACATTTGCCTAACAACTAAAACTTGCATAGGGAGTTATAAACCCTTTTCTTAATCAACAACCCGGGCCAGTGCTCCACATGAGTGTTGGTCCAAGCTGGGGAGTCTGTGGGGCCACCTCAAGGAAACTCAAGGGCTGGTAAAAACCTGTAGAATCGCCCATCCGGTCGTGGCCTGAGACTAGATACGCGCGGCTACTATCAGGGTGTCGGCACGCCGAGAGGTCTTGCTGGATGAGTTTTACCTTAGTCGGAATATCTTGAGCACGGGATTCCGAGAATACTCGGGTCTTCCCACCTTGGAGTTGCGACTCCGCAGATCATGAGCTTGTGATGGGCTAAGTTGGGACACCCCTGCAGGGTTTGATCTTTTGAAAGCCGTGCCCGCGGTTATGTGGCAGATGGGAATTTGTTAATATCCGGTTGTAGATAACTTGACACCACGTTCAGAATACACTACCTGTGTGAGTAACCGTGACGGTCATTTTCCGAAAGGGGTTCGGGAAGTGAACACGGTGGGGTTATGATTGACGTGCTTAGATAGGATCACTTCGTGATCACTTTGACGCTCGTGGCACTTCTCTTCTCGCTCTAAACACGTAAGCTAGTGCTAGTGCAGCTAAAACCTTATTCTTCACCCTTGTTCCACACCCAAGGCTTGGATAGTTTTGCTACCTGGGAACGGGATTGCTGAGTCCTCCGTGGCTCACAGATTCTACACAACACCAGATGCAGGTACTATGGTGAACTACACAGGAGATGGGACAGAGCTGTACTAGGAGTTCGATGAAGAACGTGGGCGATACTACGTGTCTTACCCAGAGGATCAGTAGTGGCTTCTACTAGGGGCGATCGGACCTTGTGTTATTTATTTTTGGTATCTTTCATTTGGATCTTCGTCCGTAGTCGGACTGTGATGTTATTTGAATGATGATTTCTATGTAATGTATTGTGTGACGTGGCAAGTGTAAGACAACTACTCTTTTGCAATTTCATCCCTCTTTTATATGAGTCGTGCAAAGATACCATATTTGAGATCATTCTAGTATGAGCTTATACCTTTAAGTCGTGCCTCAACACGTAGGAGGTATAATCTCATACTGGGCATTACACCCCCCTGCCCACGTATATAAAGGAGGGGGAGGAGGAGGCTGGCCCAAGGGGGGCGCCCCAAGAGGGGGGAGTCCTACTAGGACTCCGTTCCTAGTAGGATTCGCCCCCCCTCCTTCCTTCCAACAGAGAGGGGAAAGGGAAAAGGAGGGAGAGGGAGAAGGAAAGGGGGCCGCGCCCCACCCATTGTCCAATTTTGGATTGGGCTTGGGGGGACGCGCGCCACCTCCTGTGGCAACCTCCCTCTCTCCGGTGTCCGTATACAACCTCCCAATACATCAATCTTTACCTCTCGACCATTCCGAGACTCCTCGTCATGTCCGTGATCTCATCCGGGACTCCGAACAAACTTCGGTCACCAAAACACATAACTCCTAATACAAATCATCATCAAACATTAAGCGTGCGGACCCGACGGGTTCGAGAACTATGTAGACATGACTGAGACATATCTCCGGTCAATAACCAATAGCGGAACCTGGATGCTCATATTGGTTCCTACCTATTCTACGAAGATCTTTATCGGTCAAACCGCATAACAACATACGTCATTCCCTTTGTCATCGGTATGTTACTTGCCCGAGATTCGATCGTCGGTATCATCATACCTAGTTCAATCTTGTTACCGGCAAGTCTCTTTACTCGTCCCATAATGCATCATCCCGTAACTAACTCATTAGTCACATTTCTTGCAAGGCTTATAGGGATGTGCATTACCGAGAGGGGCCAGAGATACCTCTCCGATACACGGAGTGACAAATCCTAATCTCGATCTATGCCAACTCAACAAACACCTTCGGAGACACATGTAGAGCATCTTTATAATCACCCAGTTATGTTGTGACGTTTGATAGCACACAAAGTGTTCCTCCGGTATTCGGGAGTTGCATAATCTCATAGTCAGAGGAATATGTATAAGTAATGAAGAAAGCAATAGCAATAAAACTAAACGATCATTATGCTAAGCTAACAGATGGTTCATGTCCATCACATCATTCTCCTAATGACGTGACCCCATTAATCAAATGACAACACATGTCTATGGTTAGGAAACTCAACCATCATTGATTAAACGCGCTAGTCTAGTAGAGGCTTACTAGGGACACTGTGTTTTGTCTATGTATCCACACATGTATCAAGTTTCCGGTAATTACAATTCTAGCATGAATAAAAGACATTTATCATGATATAAAGGAAATATAAATAACAACTTTATTATTGCCTCTAGGGCATATTTCCTTCAGTCTCCCACTTGCACTAGAGTCAATAATCTAGATTACATAGTAATGATTCTAATACCCATGGAGTCTTGGTGTTGATCAAGTTTTTCTCGTGGAAGAGGCTTAGTCAATGATTGCTCTCTAACTATAGCGCCAGAAAAGCTCATGTTTGCTAGGACTACGTCGGTATTTCCCCAAAGAGGAAGGGATGATGCAACACAGTGACGGTAGGTATTTCCCTCAGTGATGAAACCAAGGTTATCGAACCAGTAGGAGAATCAAGCAACAGAACATAAACAACACCTGCACACAAATAACAACACCTCGCAACCCGACGTGTTAAAGGGGTTGTCAATCCCTTTCGGGTAATGATGCTAGAAATTTGTAATAGATCGTAAATAAAATAAAATAAAATGCAGCAAAGTATTTTTGTATTTTTGGTTTAATAGTGAATAAAAATTCAAAGGAAAAGTAGATCGCAAGCAAATATATGAGAAAGAAGACCCGGGGGCCGTAGGTTTCACTAGTGGCTTCTCTCGAGAAAGGTAGCAAACAGTGGGTAATCAAATTACTGTTGGGCAATTGATAGAACCTCAAATAATTATGACGATATCCAGGCAATGATCATTACATAGGCATCGCATCCAAGATTAGTAGACTGACTCCTGCCTGCATCTACTACTATTACTTCAAACATCGACCGCTATCCAACATGCATCTAGTGTATTAAGTTCATGAAAAAACAGAGTAATGCATTAAGAATGATGACATGATGTAGACAAGATTCATTTATCTATGGTGTTAGATATTGTCGGCGTCTGGGAATGGGGGTAACCAAACTTGCCTGCCTGCGGCCCAAAGCGTGGCTCGTCCAGCGGCTTGGTACGACCCAACCTCATCAGCAACCACTCAAGACCCTCGCGAGGGGCCGAGCCTCGCGAGGGGCCGAGCCTCGCGAGGCGGAAAACGCAAAACCTCCCCTGGGGCGGCCTCGCTAGGCTAGCTCCCGAGGAGCGGAGATATCAAGGCAGGGGGCACGTCACGAGGTTCCTGTGACGTGAGCCATGACGACCAAGGCCAGGCGGGCGCCAGCGGGCGCAGGATGCCAGTTTCCTCTTTGGTGCTAAAGGAGCAAGCGCAGGCGAGGAGTCCCTAGGCATCTGGCAAAGGTTTCCATATCGGTGCAACGGGACCAAGACCAGCAGGATGGCAGAGCAGAGGTCACTGCAGAGCCCACGGCGGCGTCACCACGAGAGCCTTTGGTAGGCGAAGACCACCTTTTGTCAGGATAGCTTGTACTAGTTGTCCCCCTTCAAACTTGGCCGTTGTGGGATCCCTTCCCACTCAATATTTGGGAAGAGGACCCGAGCCTCTATAAATAGGACTAGCCATCACGATAGAGGGGCATCTGATCTGGAGCCTACCCAACCTAGGACGATCAGATCATTGACACCACCCACACACCCACAAGCTCTCCAAGCACAAGAACACCTTCCCATGTACTAGTTCATCTTCAGCCTACAAGACAATCCACCACACCACACTGGATTAGGGTATTACACGACAACGATGGCCCGAACTAGTATAAACCCTTGTGTCCCTTGTTCTTCGAGTTCGACAAGCTAGACCAGGAATCGATGCGAGAGCGAGCTAGAACGGAAATGAGAGATCTTCGTGCGCACCCCAGAGTTCAAACCTCAAGGGTTTTGCCGAAACCCACGATCCGACATTTGGCGCGCTAGGTAGGGGTGCGCCGGATCTTCTCTTCTGTTTCGGTTCGTTATCGCTCTGCAGTCCCGATGGCCGACGGTCAGGGGGTTCATGCCGACCGCTGGGCAGCCTCGCCCGCGCGGGTGGCGCCATCCACCCAAGAAGGCCTCAACCCCGCGCTTCAGGCGGCCCCCGCACCACCTAACGCCATCGGCCACGGGCGGCGCGGACCTGCAACCTCCACCCTGGCATCACGGCATGCGAACTCCACAGCGCGATCTTTGAACTACGCCGCGGCAACAGCACCGCACACCCGACGGGAGCACACGAACACGGGGGCAACGCTTATCATGGTACGAGAGCTGTTACGATGCAGGCTGGCCGAGGGCGGCCGTGATGTGTTGCTAGAATGCGTCACCGAACTGCTGGACAGCGCCAACAGGGGCGTGCCGCCATTCTATTCCTCGCCCACGCCCCAGGTCGTGGTTGAGGCGCGTGTGAGGTCCCGACAAGCTTGCGCGCCCCCTGTGATGATGGGGGGCTAACGACACCAACATGGGCGCTGGCGCTGTCCGTCCTACCGCAGCGACTTCGTCACAAGCGGGAGCGAGCGCTGGTGGCCCCCTACGAGGGCGCGCCGGAGTACAATCCAGCGGCCGCCAAGGCCAGGTGCTGCAGCTGGAAGTTCAAGGCGCGGGGCACTCGGGTGGTGCGCTCAGTGGGGCAGCCGATGATGCCTATGTGCCCTGCATGGTGAACCTGGCGTACGTGTTCGGGGAAGGCCCCAATGCCTTCCTCGGGCCGGGATGGAACGACAGATAGCTCGAAGCAGGAGATTACCATGAGTCGCCTAGCGGCTCCACCGACGCCTTCATCGACGATGACAGGGTGCAGCACGTATCGCAGCAGCAGGCGTGCACTAACAATGGGCTGCAGGTGAACCAAACCACGGCGATGGTCGGAGACCCAAGAGCGGCAGTTCCGCCCTCGACCGGAGTAGAACGTTGGGGGCTGCGCATGGAGGGCTTGGAGCCACGGCCTCCTCCGCGCCGCGTGGAGCAGGGTAGCATGTGGAGGTAGGTCCTTTGCTGGGGGGAGCATTGACAAGTCCTTCCCCCAGCAGAGGGCCCATGGTCGCCGAGGGCGCCGCTGGCATCCCCCATGCTCCTTGGTCTCGTCCTGGTTTCCGGACGCCCCAACGGTGGTCGGGGGCGGCGCAAGGCGGGGCCCTCGTCTGGCGATATGAAGTAAGGCTCATGCCTGTGAAGGTCTCCGCTCGTGACACTCTCACGTAATAATGAGTGGGGATGTACACGCCCCGGAGTCTCCGGAGTGCCGTCCACGGGCCTCAGGGGCTCCCTCCCACGTCCTAGTGGTAGCACTTAGCTCCGCGCTGGTGGAAGACCTGAAGACTAGATAGGTGTCGGACGCAGCTATTTGCTTTCCTCTCTCTTTCTTTGTAACTTGGTTCACCGCCTTTTCGGATCGAATTTGAAGTCTTTCTCATTGCCAAAAATGGGGGGAATTTTCCATTGATTTCTGCTGGATTTTGTCGCCTTTTGGCCGTTTTGAAAGCTCGTACCTCGAGCCCTCCGGCTCGGGGACCAGAAGGCCGATCCCACCTGACGGATCTCTATAACCTCGGCAGGACCCTCCTCGGAGCAATAGCCTACGCGCCGCAAAATTGCCATGTAGGCATCCTGCCGCGGTCCGCAGGACACCCTTGGCCCCACTCCCCGGAGCGGGGCCACGTGTTGCTCAGGAAGCTCAGGGCCGCGAATCCCTAGCGATCTACCCCAGAAGAGAGGCGTGCCAACGGCCTCGTAACCCGCACGAGGTCAGGTAAGATCTAGGTGAGTTACAATGACAACAAAGCTCAGAAAACTCGAGGACACGCGTCCCAGGTTCGGCTCTAAGAAGCAAAAAAGGAGAGTAGAACATCAGTTTACACACATAGGGGGCTCCCCCATCAAAATGCTCTCATACCCTATGGTGCCATGTCCAAGTCCTTGCGTGCAGGATCGAGGGGGAGGAGTACAAGCTCAATCGGACATGTCGCTCGCCGCGTCATCCGAGTCGCTCTCGTGCACACTACCGGCGTTGTCGCTGGCCTCGTCTTCACCATCGTCAACCGCACCGCCTTGCTCTCCCGCGACCATGACCTCGTCATCCTCAGTGGCAAAGGACCTGACTAGAGCATCCACATTGTCATCCACCCAGCGCACTAGGTTGTCTCGGATGGCCCCGGGCACTGGGGTGATGGCGGCATCAAAATCAAAGTGGGGGCCGATGTTCTGGAGGTAACTGAAGACCTAGGAGAATGCACGCCCGAGGAGGCTTCGACTCTTTTCTTCAGCAAACTGGCGGGCCCTCATGGCCCGGCTCTCATGGCGCGTCACAACCTCGGTGAAGAAGACAAGATGGCCAGCGTAATCCTCCACATGGTGATGAGGGACGTTCTCCTTACAGATGGCCCCCAGCGCGCGGTTAGCCTTCACCTAGAGATCCTGGAGCATGGGGGCGTGCTCGTGCCGCAGTAGCAGTCGACGGCAAGCCTCGTCCTTGCTCTGCCGCACGAGAGCCGTGGCATCATCAACCTGTCGCTGGAGCAAGGCCAGGTCGGCCTACGCAGAGTCCATCTTGGCCTGAGCAGAAGACTGGGCTACTGTGGCGACCCTCTCGCGCTGCTCTACCTCCTCCAGCTTCATCCCGAGGGCAACAATTCTCCCATCAGCTTCCGCCCGCTGGAGCTCTAGCTTGAGGCCATACTCCTTGGCAAGGTCCCACCCTCTGGTCGATTTCCTCATAAACCCTGGCCTCATGAGCGGAGACAGCATCCTCGGCCAGGGTCACGTGCCGCTCCCTCTCCTCCAGCCGTTCGAGCTCAAGGTTTCCCTCCGTGGCCTCCAGCATCAATGCTTCCTCACACCGCAAGATCTCCGCCTCTTCGGAAGGCGTCCCTTTCATCGACGCTAAGGCAGTCCTGTGCGCCTCAGCTTGTTGTTCCTGGCACGCGTTCAGGGCCTAAAGCTCCTGCCTGCGCTTCTCTGGAACCTCGCGGCAGCGGTCAGCCTCCCTAGCTTCCTCTAGGGCTCGGGAGCTGCCCTCACGCGAGGCTGCAAGGGACGCCTCAGCCTCCGTATTGACACGCTCGTGCTGGAGACACCCGAGGTTGATGGACACATTCAGTCGATGCCATTCGTCCATCAGCCGGAGGCCCTCAGTCTCAAGACTGGCATCAACATCCACAAGCTCTTCTCCGAGTCGATTCAGTGCACTGATCGCCTCCTGAAGAAGCTCATGACGAACGGCGCCTCGCTTGCGCGCAGACTCGAACGCGTGACCGGGACCCTCCTCGGCACTGGAGGCCATTGAAGAAGCTCGAGGAGGCTCGTACCCTCCCGGTGAGGGGCTCGGAGTCTCCTCCGTCCCAGTTGTCTTTCGGGCCTCGGTTGGGACCTGGAGGGGCCGGGGCTCGCTACTCGAAGAAGACGCCAGGGCCGATGTGACCCAACTGCGGTCGACGACCATGGGGGAGCCCTCGGCACGCCTCCCACACCCCAGGAGGGACCACGAAGGAGGAACGACAAGAACGCAGGATCAAGGTGCCAGGCCAGTGTATCCGCCCTCCTGGATGGCCTCGCGCCAGAGGCGGCACATCGGTTGAGGGCGCTCAGGATCAGCGGAGAACTCGAGGCAGCAGGGGACTGCTTCTCAGGAGATTTCGTCGCCTTGACACAAGGGGCCCTGAGGAACCACAGTCAAGAGGGAAGGCATCACTTAGGAATTACAAAGATAAGGTACTCACTCGTCTATGGCAATGTACTTCCTCTGCTTCAATGGCCGGAAAGCATCACCACTGCAGCTTGGAGATCCCTTCCTCTGGCGGAGTGCGTCAAAGTTCAGCTGGAGCCGACCGAAGCCCTCGATGCAGTCAGCATCGCTAGGCGCGACTGGGGCGGCTCCAGGGGAAGCGCCCCCAGAAACGCCAGGCCGTGCGGGGCCCCCGGCCCCCGCCTCAGAACGACTCGAGGGGACCTTGGGGGCTTTGGCCTCAGGAGCACCAGGCAGCGCCGGCCCCTCAGCCATCCCCTTTGGGCGGCTCTCCCGAGCCCTAGGGGACGACGCTTCAGGCGCCACAGGAGACGACGACGCCGAAGCGGCCGCGCCACCAGCACTCGACGGCGATCGCCCCCCTCCCCCCCACGCCCCTTCCGGGGCGATCGCCGTGCTGGCAACGAACAAGGGAGAAAGAAAAAAAGAAAAGGAAAAAAAGAAAGAAAAAGGGCACCTAACAGAAAGAAAAAAAAGAAAAGGAAAACGGGCCCCTGGCCAACTGGGCCTAATGTCCCAGCCGGCCAGCCCAACCCCACTGGGCCAAGGCCCACCCCCACTCCCTTATCCCACCACCCTGGGAAAACCCTAGCCCAGCCACCGCACACTCCCCCCCCACTCAGTCTCTCCTCTCCCCCCACGATCCAGATCTGATCGGGGCTCCCACCGTCGCCGTGCCTGGGTACCCCGCCGGAGCTCACCGGACCCGCCGCCGTCCTCGTCTCCTCCCCGACGGCTCCACCGAGCCTCGCCGCCCGTGCATCTACAACGGGGGTGAGACCCCAACTTCTTCCTCCCCTTTGAACTGCCTCGCCGGGCCTCACCCCTCTGGCCGTCCCGCTCACCACCGTCGCCCGCTCGTGCGCTGCACCCCGCCTCTGCTGCTGCAGCCAGCTGCTGCAATCGCCGCGCTGGCCACCTCCGGCGCCCATCCGTGCACGCCACGGCCTCGGCCTTGCTCCACCGCGTGCCCCCAACTTTGGCCCGCTGTTGCTTCTCGAGCGCGATGCCGCACGCCTCGCCTGTTCCTCCGCCGGCACCGGGCCGCAGCGCCCGCGACCGTGCGACCATCGCCCCGCCTAGCGCTCGCCGCTGCTGGCAACTATCGTTGCGTGCCGCAGCCCCGCGCTCGTCGTCGGGCACCTCGCCAACCCCCCCGACACGGCTCGCTGCTCCGCCACCCCGCGTCGTTCCCCTCCGCGTACATGCCCGCCTTGCTCCGCCTACTCACTCCGCCGCGGCCCCGCTCCCCGCGCCGTTGCCCCTCCTTCGTGCCGCCGCGCCACTGCGCGCCATCGCGACCACCACCCCCGCACCACCTCACCCGCCTGCACCGGCGCCGCCCCTCGCCTCCGCCGCCGTGGCCTGGCCGTGCCGGCTCCGCCCACCGCGGCCACGGCTCACCCTCGCTGGCCGCCGGCGCCCTGCGCGCTGGCCTCTAGTCGCTAGGCCCGCCCCGCACGACCACGGGCGTGTGCCCGATCGGGCTATGCCCGAAACCCGTTCGCCTGCGCGCTAGGGGCCGCTGGCCCAACGACAGGGGGCCCCACGGCCCCTAGAACAGTTTTAAAAAAGAAGAAGATTTTCTTTAAAATAAAATATAATAATAAAATAAAAATAAATGAAAATAATAATAAATAATAAAAGTTTGAATACTTAATTAATTCTGTTTGGAATAACCTAGTCACTAATTAACGTAATTAACTAAACAGTCAATGACATGTGGGACCCACACGTTAGTTGACCCAGTCAACACCCCTATTGACTGCTGACGTCATGTTGACATCAGGCTGAGGCAATAATTCAATTTTTGAATTTATTTAATAATTAATAAATTAGAAAATGATATAAAACTTTAAAAATTAATATAAAATAATTCGTAACTCGGATGAAAATACTTTGTACATGAAAGTTGCTCAGAATTTCGAGATGAATCCGAATACGCAGACCGCTCATCAACCACATGTCCCTAGCATACCGAACATGCAACTTTCCCACTCCGTTTCATCCGCCCGAAAACGCGAAACACCGGGAATACTTTCCCAGATGTTTCCCCCCTTCGCTAGTATCACCCGATACTGCGTTGGGGCGCACCTAACACCGTTACCTGTCATGTCATGCATCGTCATGCATATGTTTGCATTGTATTCATTGTTTCTTCCCCCTCATCTCTTCGGTAGACTACGAGACCGATGCTGCTGCTGCCCCGATCGACTACGGTGTTGACGACACCACCTTCGCTGCCGAGCTTCCAGGCAAGCCCCTCCCCCCCTTGATCAACCTGATATCGCCTATTCTTCTCTATACTGCTTGCATTAGAGTAGTGTAGCATGCTACTACTTTCGATAAACCTATTCTGCTGCATAGCCTGTCATTGTTGCTACAACTGTTGATACCTTACCTGCAATCCTAATTGCTTAGTATAGGATGCTAGTATCCCATCAGTGACCCTACACCCTTGTCCGTCGGCTCTGCCATTCTATCAGGCCGTGATCACTTTGGGTGTGATCACGGGTTTATACTACATACATATTATACATGATACATGTGTGACTAAAGTCGGGTCGGCTCGTTGAGTACCCGCGGTTGATTCACGGATTGGGGGCTGAAACGACATACTTTCCTGACGGCCCTTTGTGTGGATCTTTGTTGCGGAGCGACATGGCAGGTTGAGACACCTAGGAGACAGGTGGGCCTGGCCTGGTCGTTGTCCGCGGTTATTTCATAATAACACGCTTAACGAGTTTGGATATTTGATCTGAGTTTGGCCGTTGGCCTATACGCACTAACCAGCTACGTGGGAATAGTTATGGGCATTCGACATCGTGGTATCAGCCGAAGCCTTCTTGACGTCAGCAACTTAGCGGCGCGCGCCGGGTTGGACTGGAACACTCGCACTTGTATAAGGGAGCTAGGTATGCTCACCGGCCGCGTTCGCAACGTGCAGGAGTGCAAAGGGCGATGGCCCATGACCCCTGCGCGCATATGACTTAGACCGGCGTGCTGACCTCTCTGCTGTACTCAGGTAGGGCTGCGACGTGTTGATCTTCCGAGGCCGAGCATGACCCAGGAAAGTGTGTCCGGCCAAATGGGATCGAGCGTGCTGGTTTATGTGTTGCACCCATGCAGGGAAGTTAATCTATTGGAATAACCATGTCCCTCGGTAAAAGGAGCACCCGGAGTTGTATTCTGACCTCATGACAACTAGAACCAGATACTTGTTAAAACACACCTAGATGAGTTCCAGATACAACTCGGTGGTTGCTCTCTCACAAGGTGATGTGCGGGAGGATCGCCGAGTAGGATTATGCTATACGATGTTACTTGGTGAACTTACCATCTATTCTCTTCTACTGCTGCAAGATGGAGGCTGCTTGAAGCGTAGTCTTCGTTTGGATTAGCAATCCCCCTCTTATTCTGGCTTGCTGCAGTTCAGTCCACCGATACTACCCATATCATTGTTACCATTGCATATGTAGTACAGATCCTTGCTTGCGAGTACTTTGGATGAGTACTCACGGTTGCTTTGCACCCCCTTTCCCCCCTTCCGTTCCTTCTCTTCGGATGATGCAACCAGATGGTGGAGCCCAGGAGCCAGACGCCACCTACGACCACTCCTACTACACCGGAGGCACCTACTACTACGTGCAGTGTGCCAACGATGACCAGGAGTAGTTTAGGAGGATCCTAGGCAGGAGGCCTACTCTTCTTTCGATCTGTATCCCAGTTTGTGCTAATCATCTTACGGCAACTTGTTTAACTTTATGTCTGTATTCAGATATGTGTTGCTTCTGCTGACTCGTCTATGATCGAGCACTTGTATTCGAGCCCTCAAGGCCCCTGGCTTGTAATATGAAGCTTGTATGACTTATTTTACTTTTAGAGTTGTGTTGTGATATCTTCCAGTGAGTCCCTGATCTTGGTCGTACACATTTGCGTGCATGATTAGTGTACGGACAAATCAAGGGCAAGTCACAAGTTGGTATCAGAGCCGACTGCCTGTAGGAATCCCCCTTCCACACTCCTTGGCCGAAGTCGAGTCTAGACATTACAAAACTTTTACTAACACGGTTGTGTGGCTTACGGGCCCACGTCGGCATTTGGGTGGTACTAGGTTCTTTTACTCCTCGATCTTTACTCCGGGACTCCGAACGCTCTCCTATTCGGGTTAAACGAATTTACTAACTTTAACATTAGGATCCCGAGACCACTCACCCAAAAGTTGGATAAGCCATAGTTATTGGTTAGAATAGTATTTTGCATAATCCCCACACTGTCATTTGACTCCTTTGAAACATCTTTGTTTTCAGATGGAACCCATGAGGCAGGCCGTGCGCCACACGCAGGCCATTGGAGCCTCAGGATCACCTGTTGTGCTAGCTGAGATGATGACCTATCTGGGTTATCGCTGGCACCCTGAGCATAACATGTACGAGCAGCACCAGGACTTTAACCAGGAGCAGTATCGTGCCATCGTCCGCCTCTACTCTCGTGAAGAGGACTCCTCTACTGTGTTGCACACCGCTCATGGTGTTGGAGTGAAGTTCAAGATGCTGCTTACGCTGCTCTGACACTCCTTCGTGGAGAGTATCGGGCATTGGACACTTCCCCTTTCAGGCACGTTGCTATCGCCTCCGACGATGGAGCGGAGGGATACTACACTGCTGCCTACTCCACTGTCACCCGAGAGCCCTTCCATCATCAAAACCTTGTTCTGCATGCTGATGGGCTGGATCGAGCTAACCGAGCTCTTCGCCATGAGTTGTACATCACCCGTCAGCACCTGTACCGCGCCTTGACGTTGTTGCACCCCTTTGTCCTATTTAGACAACTGTCGCCTACTGCGATCTGATACGTCTCCAACGTATCTATAATTTTTGATTGTTCCATGCTATTACATACGATGTTTTGGATGTTTAATGGGCTTTGTTATACGCTTTTATATTATTTTTGGGACCAACCTATTAACCCAGAGGCCCAGTCCAGATTGCTATTTTTTGCCTATTTCAGGGTTTTACAGAAAAGGAATATCAAACGGAGTCCAAACGGAATGAAACTTCGGGAGATATATTTTTGGAGCAAAACACGCACGGGAGACTTGAGAACCACGGAGTAGGGCTGATGTGGCGTCCACGAGGGTGGGGGGTGCCCCCCTACAGGGCGTGTCCCCTGCCTCGTGGGCCCCACGTCTGGCCCCCGGTGCCCTCCTTCCTCCTATATATGCCTACGTACGCCGAAACCATCAGAACAACAGAGAAAACCCTAGTTCCACCGCCGCAACCATCTGTTCCCGTGAGATCCCATCTTGGGGCCTGTTTCGGAGCTCCGTCGGAGGGGGGATCTACCACGGAGTGCTTCTACATCATCATCATCATCATCGCCTCACCATGAGTTGTGAGTAGTTTACCACAGACCTTCGGGTCCATAGCTAGTATATAGATGGCTTCTTCTCTCTCTTTGGATCTCAATACCAAGTTCTCCTCGGTCTTCGAGGAGATCTATTCGATGTAATCTCTTTTTGCGGTGTGTTTGTCGAGATCCGATGAATTGTGGGTTTATGATCAAGATTATATATGAGAAATATTTGGTTCTTTTGTGAACTCTTTTATGTATGATTATAATATCCTTGCAAGTCTCTTCGAATTATTGGTTTGGTTTGGCCTACTAGATCTATAGTTCTTGCAATGGGAGAAGTGCTTGGCTTTGGGTTCAATCTTGCGGTGTCCTTTCCTAGTGACAGTAGGGGTAGCAAGGCACATATTGTATTGTTGCCATCGAGGATAAAAAGATGGGGTTTATATCATGTTATTTGAGTTTATCCCTCTACATCACGTCATCTTGCTTAAGGCGTTACTCTGTTCTTATGAACTTAATACTCTAGATGCATGCTGGATAGAGGTCGATGTGTGGAGTAATAGTAGTAGGTGCAGAATCATTCCGGTCTACTTGTTTTGGACGTGATGCCTGTATATAATGATCATGCCTAGATAGTCTCATAATTATTCGCTTTTCTATCAATTGCTCGACAGTAATTCATTCACCCACCGTAGAATTATGCTATCATGAGAGAAGCCACTAGAGAAACCTATGGCCCGCGGATCTATTCTCAACATATCAGTCTACAATCTACTTTACTTTTCCATTTTTACTTTATGTTCTTATATCCAAAAATACCAAAAATATCAAACTATCATCTCTATCATATCTCACTTTTGTAAGTGACCGTAAAGGGATTGACAACCCCTTATCGCGTTGGCTGCGAAGTTCTTATTTGTTTGTGCAGGTGCGAGGGACTCGCGCGTGGTCTCCTACTGGATTGATACCTTGGTTCTAAAAAACTAAGGGAAATACTTACGCTACTGTGTTGCATCTCCCTTTCCTCTTCGAGGGAATACAACGCAAGCTTGAGAAGTAGCAAGAAGAATTTCTGGCGCCGTTGCCGGGGAGGCTTACGCAAAAGTCATATACCAAGTACCTATCACAAACCCTTATGCTTCGCATTACATTTTTTGCCTCTCGTTTTCCTCTCCCCCACTTCACCTTTTCCGTTTTATTCGCCCTTTTTTCGTTCGCCTTTCTGTTTGCTTGTGTTGCCATGTGCCCTCTATTAGCTTGCATCTTCGCTTGCTAAATTATGGATCCTCATCCACTTGCTAATCTCTTTAAGAGATCCAATTATGTTAAACCAATTGCTAGTGAGTTGGGTGCACTAGATTATTTTTATGGGGTTTTGCTTGAAATTCATGAATCTGAAAATTGTGAGGAATTATTAAAAGAAATTCAAGATAGCTCTTTTAATGAAAAACATGGTTCCAATGATACTATTGTAAATTATATTAATGTCAATTGTGTTTATGATATGCAAAACCCTAAGCTTGGGGATGCTAGTATTGCTATGTCCACTATTTGTTGCTATGATCATGATTGGGGTGATTCTTCTTATGATCTTGAAAATTTATTTAAGCCCCATGATGAATATGAGATTGATAATAATGTTTGCAATAATATTGAAAGTGGGTTTGGAAGAGTGTCAACTTTAGATCCCACATGCAATTATTATGAGAGAGGAAAATATGGTTGTAGAAATTTTCATGTTACTAAATTACCTCTCGTTATGTTGAGATTTATCTTGTCTTCCTTGCATATGCAAAATCTTGCTTGTCTTGCTAATTTGTTTTCCTATAAAATGCCTATGCATAGGAAGTATGTTAGACTTAGATGTGATTTTCACGTGCTATATGATGCACTTTTGTGCTTCAAGTCTTATCTTCCATGTGAGCATCATTGAAATCCTAAGCCTATCTTAATGGCTATAAAGAAAGAGCTTGTTGGGAGGCAACCCAATTTTATTTTCTTTGTTTCTGCTTCTGTTTAGGAATAAATATTGCATATAGCTTCTGTTCAGATGTGGTTTTGTGTTTTAATTAGTGTTTGTGCCAAGTAGAGCCTTTGGGAAGACTTGTGTGAAGTTTATACGATCTTGCTGTGAAAAACAAAATCGTTAGCACTCGCTAGAATAGTCACCAAACTTTACTAGAGCGTGCTATTTAGTTGATTCTTCTTGAAGATTATTAATTGACAAATTCCACACATTTACCAATTTTTTTCAATTTTTTTGGAGTTACAGAAGTATGCGAAAGTTATAGATTACTACAGACTGTTCTGTTTTTGACAGATTCTGTTTTTCGTGTGTTGTTTACTTATTTTGATGAATCTATGAGTAGTATTGGGGAGTATGAATCATAGACAAGTTGTAATACAGTAGGTTTAACACCAATATAAACAAAGAATGAGTTCATTACAGTACCTTTGAGTGGTGGTTTGTTTTCTTATACTAACGGAGCTGACAAGATTTTTGTCTAAGTTTTGTGTTGTGAAGTTTTCAAGTTTTGAGTATTGCTTTGATGGACTATGGAACAAAGAGTGGCAAGAGCCTAAGCTTGGGGATGTTGAGGCACCCCAAGGTAAAATTCAAGGACAACCAAAATCCTAAGCTTGGGGATGCCCCAGGAAGGCATCCCCTCTTTAGTCTTCATCTATCGGTAACTATACTCGGGACTATATTTTTATTCGCCACATGATATGTGTTTTACTTGGAGCGTCATGTATCATTTTGAGTCTTTGCTTGTTAGTTTGCCACAATCATCCTTGCTGGACACACCTTTTTGAGAGAGATAAATATGGCCTAGGAATTGTTAGAACACTCTATGTGCTTCACTTATATCTTTTGAGTTGAATAGTTTTTGCTCTAGTGCTTCACTTATATCTTTTAGAGCATGGTGGTAATTTTATTTGGAAGAAATTGTTGATCTCTCATGCTTCACTTTTATCCTTTTGAGAGTCTATTATAACAGCATGGTAATGTACTTTCCTATAAAACTAGCCTTCACATCATTGCATAGTGATATATTTTAGCTCGTTTATCCGATTGATGCAAATGACATGTCCACGTGTTCGTCTTGCCATGCTCTACATGTTGTTTGTGTTAGGTTGCATGATAGATTTATTCTTGCCATGTATATCTTCGTTGCAAAGTGCCATGTGGCTGTGATGTTGTTTCACTTGTTATGAAATGCCATCTTGTTGAGCTCATTGCTATCATTGTGTTTATCTCCATGATGCATGCTTGTATGTTTCGGAATCACCATCATGTGTACTTTGATGAGGTGCTTACCACTTGCCATGTTTAGTTTCGAGGTGACTTAAACTTGCTCTTTTAGATGCCATGATGAACCTGCTGTTTTAACACTTAGTGGATTTCCACTAAGTCTGTAATCTGTAATGTTCCGATGCCATGTTTGCGTGCTGCTCTAGGACAAACCATGATAGTTTTGGAGTGTCTCTTGCTGGTTCCTTGTAGTAGATATTGTTGGCTTTCCATTCATGTTCTCACATGCTTATTTAAGTGGATGTAGCATGTTTAACTTTTGCTCCAAAGTTTCAATAAAATTCTGCTGTCAGAATTTTGTTGCCAAGTTCAATATGTCCAAGCTTGTTGCTATTGATCCGTGGATCCTATGGGGGTGCACCTTTGGACTTATTTGTTGTAGGATATGTCTAGTTTATGTTCATGCTCTTTGCCATGTTGTTTGAGTGCTGTAGCTTATTTTTCTAGTGCTCCGAAGTTGCTATGTTGCTGTAATTTTTAGCTTTCGCATGTTTCTTGTTTCGGGCATAACTTTTAGCCCGTAGCTCCGATTTCAGCGAGTCTTATATGAAACTTGATTGATTTTCTGTGTAGATTCATAATCTCCTGTTGTTATCATATTTTGAAGCTTTTTGCTTGAGTGCTATTTTCCGTGCTCCGTGTGCTCCCTTAGTGCATCCATCATGAATCCATCATTTTGAGTGCGCACTGCATCTTGTTGATTTGTGCCTTGTGTGATTGTATTGTTTAGAGCCGGAAGCTGAGACCGAGTATGAGTACGAGCACGAGGTTACCAACGAGGTTGAGCACGAGGACCCTTCTTACGATCCAAACGACTACTCTTCAGGCAAGATGACCGAACCCCGATAACATTACTATCTTTGCCTATTGCTAGTAGTTCCGCTCTATAGTTTTGCCTCGATGCCCATGTCTTTCTTGTCAGCCTCCTACTTGTAACCATGACCATGTTTAACCACCCTACCTATGCAAACCGTTGCTTGGCTAAGTACGCTTCGCTCAGCCCTTCTTATAGCATTGCTAGTTGCAGGTGAAGTTTGAAGATGCTTGCTTCATGTTGAAGATTTGTTGGGTTATATCACACTATATAAATGCTTAAAAATGAAATCATCTATATATTGGCAAGGGTGGAAGGCTAAGCCTTTTTGCTTGGTGATTTGTTCCACTCATGCCGTTAGGAACCGTATAAACCGGTGTTATGTTCCTTGATTATGCGTTCCTTACACGGTTGGGGTGTATGGGACCCCCTCGATAAACCGCTAAGTGCTAAGTCTTTTCCAGCAAGTCCCAACATTGGTACTATTTGCCTAATAACAAATTAAACTTGCATAGGGAGTTATAAACCCTTTTTCCTTAATCAACAACCCCGGGCCAGTGCTCCACATGAGTGTTGGTCCGAAATGAGCAGACTGCGGGGCCACCTCAAGGAAACTTGAGGTCTGGTAAAAACCTGTAGGATGACTCATCCGATCGTGGCCTGAGACGAGATACGCGCGGCTACTATCAGGGTGTCGGCACGCCGGGAGGATTTGCTGGATTAGCCTTACCATAGTTCGGAGTATCTTGAGCACGGGATTCCGAGAATACTCGGGTCTTCCCACTTTGGAGTTGCGACTCCGCGGATCGTGGGCTTGTGATGGGCCAAGTTGGAACACCCCTGCAGGGTTATGAACTTTCGAAAGCCGTGCCCGCGGTTATGTGGCAGATGGGAGCTTGTTAATATCCGGTTGTAGATAACTTGACACAATGTTCCAATACACTACCAGCGTGTGTACCATGACTGTCAATTTCCGAATAGGGATTCGGGAGTTGAACACGGTGGGGTTATGTTTGTTGAGCTTTAGCTAGGATCACTTCGTGATCACTTCTCGACCGAGGCACTTCTCTTCTCGCACTCTTTCACGTAAGCTAGTGCTAGTTGCTGCTGCAGACTCTTATTCTTTTCTTCAGCCTTATCCTCTCCCAAGGCTTAAATAGTCTTGTTACCCGGGTACGGGATTGCTGAGTCCTTTGTGGCTCACAGTTACTTCACCACACCAGATGCAGGTCCGATGGTGAGCTATCCAGGTGATGGCACCGAGCTAGACTGGGAGTACGACGAGGAGCGTAGTCGATACTATGTTCGTTATCCGGATGATCAGTAGTGGAGACTTCTACTAGGATTTGATCCGACCTGTGGATTTAAATTATGGTTGGTATCTTGTCATTTGGATTTTACCCTTAGAGGGCTGTGATGTTTTATTGAATGATGCTTGAGACATGTATTGTATTTGTGTGACGTGGCGATTGTAAGCCAACTATTTTATGTTTTCCATCCCCATCTTTTACATGAGTTGTGCAAAGATACCAGACTTGCGATCATTCCAGCATGGGGTTATGTCTCTAAGTCGTGCCTCGACACGTAGGAGATATATCTCCATCCTGGGCATTACACGCCCAGTCTCGCTGTCTCCTGGGTGTTTAGATTACGCAGAGGAAATTGTTGGGGGGGGCAATAAGCCAAGGCATCTGCCACCCATAAATTTGGGTGCACCACAATTGCATACAAGTCTTGGAATTCCTCCCAGAGAGGCCGAGGGCCCACCCAGTAGTCGAGCCAGAAACGGATAGAACGGTCGTTTCCAACAGCGAACTTGGCCCCTTGGTCGAAGCCATTCCAGAAAGGGGAGCCCCTCGCGTCCCCTTCGAAAAAATTCCCGTTTGGGAAGTATTTCTCCCTAAGGATGTTAGCCCATAAGCCAGTCGCCCCTTGCGATAGCTTCCAGATCCACTTGCACATCAACGCGATGTTTTGGAGTCTGGTGTTTGTGATTCCTAGTCCTCCCAAGGACTTGGGCCTACACACCGTAGCACATTTGACCATATGGTACTTGCGTTTGAGGCATGTTCCCTCCCAAAAGAAACTGGTTCTCGGTGTGTCCATTTTAGCATTGACCCCTTCCGCCAACAGAAATAGACCCATGGCGAACATGGGAAGCGAGGAGAGGCTAGAGTTAGTCACGACAA
This sequence comes from Secale cereale, assembly GCA_902687465.1. Classification (NCBI taxonomy): domain Eukaryota; kingdom Viridiplantae; phylum Streptophyta; class Magnoliopsida; order Poales; family Poaceae; genus Secale; species Secale cereale. The sequence goes on from LR738714.1 coordinate 224,638,258, forward strand.
GTCTTGCCGCGGAGGACATGAACTTGCCACGCCAGGGGCTCACTTTTCTCCCCACTTTGCCACATAGGGGTGCCCAATCATCGATTGTCAACCGCCGAGGCACTAGGGACAGGCCTAGGTACGTGAAGGGGAATTTTCCCACTTTACAATTGAGGAAGTCCGCGATGTGACGTCCCTCCTCACTATCTACCCCCATAGATAGCACTTCACACTTGGGAAAGTTGATTTTGAGCCCCGACTTCAATTCAGAACTCAGCAGTAATGCTTTAACCGTCGCGATACTGTGAGTATCTGGTTGGAACAGTAGCAAGGTGTCGTATGCGTACTGCAAGTGAGATACCC
>LR738714.1:224638643-224671741 GCA_902687465.1 Secale cereale
CCCCCCCCGCGGGATAAGATGGCCGACCACTCCCTTGATGTGGCCAGCCGAGGTGGCTTTCCGTAGCATAGCCGAAAGGGCATCCACCACAAAATTGAACAAGATCGGAGACATTGGGTCACCCTGACGCAATCCCCGTTTGTTCCAAAAGAAGTTCTCAACTTCCCCATTAATCGAGATGGCAGTCTGGCCCCCCGAGACCAGCTGCATCACTCGGTGGACCCACATGGCCGAGAAACCACGGCTTAGCAGAACCTGACGCAAAAAGTCCCAGTTAACTCGATCGTACGCCATCTCGAAGTCTAGTTTTAGAAGGATGGTCGGTTCCCTAGTGCGTTTGAGTTCGTGGATGATCTCTTCAGGGCAAGCGTACCCTCAAGGATGTTGCGACCGCGGATGAAAGCAGTTTGGGTGCGGCTAATAGTACGGTGCGCTATCGGGACTAGGCGGGAGTTAGTCGCTTTGGAACAAATCTCAAACGAGGCGTTAATTAACGTGATAGGCCTAAATTGCCGAATGTTATGAGCTCCTACCAGCTCGTACCCATCAGTTGGATATAGAAATCGTAGACATGACACACTATATCCGCCTAGGCTAGCAGTAACCCATGTTCGGACTGCAGCCGAAGAATCACGCATCTACGCCGTCTCCCATTAGCGTAGGCATGGAAGTATTTCGTGTTGGCATCGCCTTTAAGTACCAACTTGAGGCCACCACGACGCCGCCAGTACTCCTCTTCCGCGCACAGCAAGGCCAGGACCTGTTCCTCCAGCGCGTAACATTGGTCCCATTCTTGTTCAGAGAAAGGCCGCTCGTCAGCTTGTTCATCAAGATTAGCGATCTCTGCGAGGATACTCTCCCTGAGCACCTTTTCTTGACGACCCAAATTGCCCCCCCCCCCAGCCCTTGAGGCAAGCCCGCATGCGGCCCCCAACCGCGTTCCAAAATTCCATGGGTCCCCATTGGGTACCCACCTGGCTAACGCATTGATTCCACTTCACCCTGGAGATGGAGTCAAGCTCGGGATTTTAGAACCAAGCCGTCTCGAAGAAGAACCGTGGGCTCTGACGAATCCTGTCCTCCCCTGAGGTGAGGATAAGCGGGACGTGGTCCAACCCGATCCTGGTCTCTGCTACGAGTGAGCATAATGGGTACAAACTTTCCCAATTGGGTGAGAGAAACACCCTATCCAACACGGAGCGCACTAGGGCCAACTGCATGTTGGTCCGAGTGTAGTGTGCCCCGGACCTAGCCACCTCCCGAAGAGTCATAGCTGCAACAGCGTTATTAAACATGGCCACCCTTGGCCATGTTAATATTGTTGTTGTTTTTGTCCGCTCTTGAGCGGATCAGATTAAAATTGATGAGGGCATCACTAACAAGGTTACACCCACAACCCCAACTGATACATATACAAGACCAATTACTAGAGCTCGCACACGCCAATTAAATTACCAGGTACTTTCGTTTCTCGGTAATGATTCTAATGTTCATGAGAATATGATGCTGCCTAAATTGGATACATTTGTCTTGCTTACAAATGAAGGGCCTAGCTTGGACAAGAAGGATGAACATTGGAGCAAGATCAAGCATGGAGATGATGGCATGCGCAAGGGGAACAAGAACGGAGTTACAAGTGATGATTTCAGGACTTTGAAGCCACCATAATGAGTGTGTGATGCATTGGACGAAATATACAAGATACCACTTCATAAATTTCGTCCTGGGGCTATTATAGGTGCTCCGTCACCTTATTATTGGGCCAGGCCCATGTAATTTCGAAATACTTGGGTATAGGCTATTTTTAGAGTCCATGTGTGTGGGGAAACAGAGTTAGGGTTGGTTTCGGACCCCTCCTCCAAGGGCCACAAAATCCCCCCCCCCTCTTACCCCATATATACAGCCCTTAGGGCGTCATTTAGACTTTGGGTTTTGTTTAGATTAAAGTTCGCCATAGCTGCAACTTCGCGTACTTCATTTGTGTTCAACGACCTGACAAAGACGTCACAGAACTCCACCTTGATCAATAAAGCTTTCCTCTTATATTCGCAATATCCAGATTGCAATCTCAGTTTCTTGCTTGTTCTTCGTTTGCTTGCAGGAAATAGACCCTCGTGGTCAGGTTGATCGTGCTCCGGCGTGGTCAATAATCTCTCGGAGTTGGTTTAGGGATTGCTAAGGCGCGACGTCTTCGCACGTTCGTAGTCCGATCATCAAAGTCCACTCCTCCGAAAGCGATAATCACCATCTCGTCGAAAGACGGGACACCTTTGCCTCTATCAAGTGGTATTAGATTTCCAGGTTGCTTGGTGAGATTTTCCAGCTTTTTGTAGTTTAGATCGAGTTTGTTCTTCATACCTATAGTCCACGAAAAAGACAAAAAGAAATTAGGCTTAGTTCATCATATCCGAACCAGTCTGAGCCATTGCATAATCTTTTTCGTGTTTGCTTTGTTGAATTTGCGGTTGCATCGTCGTGTCGAGTTGCTGGTCTTGGCGTCTAGTTACCTTAGAGTTTCGAGTTCTGGTCATAGGTTGTCACGCCGCCGCCGCACCATCTTCATCGCCGTCGCCATATACCACCACCACATATCTGCTGCCAATCCGAGTCCATATACGCTACCACATATCCTCCGCCATCACACCAATCCGAGTCCACCTCCAGCAAACATCCACCACCAGTCCGAGTTCCACCAGATCCATCTCCGCCACCAGTCCGGGTTCCATTAGATTCATCGCTGCCATCAGTCCTAGTCCGAGTCCAGTATTTGATCCTTTGTTTTCGAGTTCGGAATCACGCGATATTACGTGTTGTGGCCAAGTCGTACATCCCAACTTCCGAGCCACCCGCAGAAGAAAAATAGTTCCAGTTTCAAAAAAAACTAAGTCTGGAAAATTCTGGCTAGGTAGTTTCTAGACCATTTGTAGACTTTTTTGAAAAAAATGTTGCGGAGCAAAAAAGAGAGGAAAAAAGGTGCAAAAAAAGCGAAAAAGGAAAAAAATCATAGTGTGCTCCTCCCTAGTTTATGTGCAGCGTCGTGATTTTGTTCGTGTTCTAGGCTCACGTCTCTAGTATGGTCTAGCCTAGGACCAGCACAGTACCGTCGTTGAGCGTTATTCACCTTTGCATCTCCGAATTGATTATTGCTAACATTTTTGCTACCATATCATAAGCCTTCCTAGCTCCACATAGATCTACATCGTGCATTTGACACCACCTGGCAATCGCTTTGTCCAAGCTTTGAGAGTTTTGACTACAACGGTTGCCGATCACCACCTGCTGTTGGGTAAGAACTGGTAAGGATTTGAGATTTGCTTCACCAATTTCTGACGCCCCACCACCACCATTTTTTAGTAGTCTGTAGGATCATATTTTTGTGTGTTTCTATTGCTGCTAACCATGCCAGGATCACAAGTCAACGAGACTGATTGGGAGAACATGACGAACAAGGAGATGCATGATAAATTTCAGCAAATGATGGGTCAACAGGTAGAAGATGTGATGACCAGTTTTGGTGACACACTAGCGAGTATGGATGGCATTGAGAAGTCAATTGACACCAAGTTGGATGCCAAATTCGCTGAACTGCTTGCGCGTCTACCTCCACCTGCTGCACCATTGCAACAACAACAACAACAACAACAACAACAACAACAACAACAACAACAACAACAACAACAACAACAACAACAACAACAACAACAACAACAACAACAACAACAACAACAACAACAACAACAACAACAACAACCACCTTCGCGTCGCGAAACAGCCCTCCACAAAGCGAGCCATGTCCCTCTTGAGCCTGACCAAATTGTTCGTGCTGCCATTGAAACTTATGTGGCTCATGCTACTGCCGAGGAGGAGGAGGACGATTACGCGAGAGATTACGATGATGAGGTTGATCAAAATCAGAACTAAGTGCAACCACCAGCACCACAACCAGCAGGTCGTCCACATGCAAATAATCGCAATGGTACTGCTGCACCACCCCCTCAGGTACGAGATCATGACCATCTCCCTAAACTGAAATAGAATATTCCACCATTTGAGGGTAGATACATTCCTGATATATATCTTACTTGGGAGTTAGAAACCGGACAACGTTTTACATGTTTAGAATATCCTGAGGAGAGGCGTGTTGCTGCTGCTCTTTGTGCTTTCACTAGTTTTGCTTGTGTGTGGTGGTCTGAATATTGTAGATTATATCCGAATAACATTCCAACTACTTGGGCTGCTGTGAAAACTACTATGCATACTCGTTGGGTTCCACCATATTATCAACGTGAATTACTTCAAAAATTGCAGCGTTTAAGAACAAAGAAAAAAATCTGTAGAAGAATATTATCAGGAATTACAAACTGGACTGATTAGATGCGGTATTGTTGAGGATAATGAGGCTATGCTTGCACGTTTTATGGGTGGCTTAAATAGATAGATTCAGACAATTCTAGAGTATAAGGACTATAATAATATCACTCGCTTATTCCATCTTGCTTGCAAAGCTGAACGTGAAGTGCGGGATCGACAGGCCTTGGCGCGCACTAATTTTTCTGCAGGTTGACCTTCATCATGGACACCGCGTGCATCCTCTACTTCGACACGTCCGACTGCACCATCGCCTACTTCATCAGTCACTTCTAGCCATGATAAAGGCAAACACGCACCACCACCATCAACCAGGAGTACACCTTCAGGTCCTGCGTAGAGCTCTTCTTCATCCATGGCATCCACAAGGCCAACACATGATGTTATATGTCGTCGTTGCACTGGTCGTGGTCACTATGCGAGCAAATGCCCATCTCAGCGTGTCATGATTGCTACCAAAGATGGTGGTTATGAGTCCGCTAGTGACTATGATGAGGTGAGTCTGGCTCTTATTACACGTGAAGAACACGGTTGAGATGATTCTAAAAATGAGACGCAATACATGGCTCCTGAAGACGCTCACAGGTATGAATACTTAGTTGCTCAACGTGTTTTGAGTGTGCAGGTCACACAAGCGGAGCAAAATCAGAGGCATAATTTGTTCCATACAAAGGGAGTTGTGAAGGTACGTTATGTTCACGTCATCATAGATGTTGGGAGCTGCAACAACTTGGCTAGCATGGAAATTGTGGCGAAACTATCTCTCACCACAAGACCACATCCACATCCTTACTACATCCAATGGTTCAACAACAGCGGCAAGGTTAAGGTAACACGTGTTGTTCGCGTGCATTTTAGTATCTCTACATATTCTGATTATGTTGATTGTGATGTGGTACCCATGCAAGCATGGTCCTTATTACTTGGTAGACCATGGCAATTTGATAAAAATTCTATACACCATGGTAGAAACAATTAATATAATCTTGTTCATAAGGATAAACGTATTACTTTGCTTCCTATGTCTCCTCATTCCATTTTAAAAGATGATATTAATAGAGCTAATAAAGCAAAACATGAGCAAAATAAGAGTGAAAATCAGATTGTGGCAAAAGAATTTGAGCAACAAATGAAGCCCAATAACACACCATCATCTCATGTTGCATCTGAAATTAAATTAAAAAGTGGATGTTTACTTGCCACCAAATCTGATATTTATGATCTGGATTTCAGCAAATCTGTTTGCTATGCTTTTGTGTGAAAAGAGGCATTATTTTCATTCGAGGATGTGCCTTCCTCTTTGCCTCCTGCTGTCACTAACCTTTTGCAGGAGTTCGCGGACGTCTTTCCACAAGACGTGCCACCGGGATTACCACATATTCGAGGGATTGAGCATCAGATTGACTTAATTCCCGGTGCATCGCTACCCAACCGCGCACCATACCGTACCAATCCAGGGGAGACGAAGGAGATTATGCGTCAAGTACGGGAGCTACTCGACGAAGGTTATATACGTGAATCCCTTAGTCCTTGTGTTGTTCCTATTATTCTAGTGCCAAAAAAGGATGGTACATCGCGTATGTGTGTTGATTGTAGAGGCATTGATAATATTACTATTTGTTATCGTCATCCTATTCCTAGGCTAGATGATATGTTTGATGAATTGAGTGGCTCTACTATTTTCTCCAAAGTTGATTTGCGTAGTGGATACCATCAGATTTGTATGAAATTGGGAGATGAATGGAAAATAGCATTTAAAACTAAGTTTGGATTATATGAGTGGTTAGTCATTCCTTTTGGGTTAACTAAAACACCTAGTACTTTCATGAGATTAATGAATGAAGTTTTACGTGCTTTTATTGGACGATTTGTGGTAGTTTACTTTGATGATATATTGATTTATAGCAGATCTTTGGAGGAACATTTGGAACATTTACGTGTTGTTTTTATTGCTCTACCTGATGCACGTTTGTTTGGTAACCTTGGAAAGTGCACCTTTTGCACTGACTGAGTATCTTTTCTTGGCTATGTTGTTACTCCATAGGGAATTGAGGTTGATAGAGCCAAGACTGAAGCTATTGAGAGTTGGCCGCAGCCCAAAACGGTCACACACGTGAGGAGTTTCCTTGGCCTCGCTGGATTCTATAGGCGCTTTGTGAGATATTTCAGCATCATTGCTGCACCTCTCAATGAGCTTACAAAGAAGGATGCGCCTTTTGTTTGGGGTACTGCACAGAAAGAAGCATTCACGGTATTGAAAGATAAGTTGACACATGCTCCTTTACTCCAACTTCCTGATTTTAATAAGACTTTTGAGCTTGAATGTGATGCTAGTGTAATTGGGTTAGGAGGTGTGTTATTGCAAGATGGTAAACCTGTTGCATACTTTTCTGAAAAATTGAGTGGGCCTAGTCTGAATTATTCTACTTACGATAAGATTATATGCTCTTGTTCGGACTTTGGAAACATGGCAACATTATTTATGGCCCAAAGAATTTGTTATACATTATGATCATGAATATTTGAAGCGCATTAAAAGTCAAGCAAAACTGAACCGTAGACATGCTAAATGGGTTGAATTCATAGAGACTTTCCCTTATGTTATTAAACACAAGAAGGGAAAACAAAATGTCATTGCTGATGCATTGTCTCATTGTTATACTATGCTTTCATAACTTGACTTTAAAATATTTGGTTTGGAGACCATCAAAGATCAATATGTGCATGATGCTGAATTTAAAGATGTATTACAGAATTGTAAAGAAGGGAGAACTTGGAACAAGTTCTTCGTTAATGACGGATTTGTGTTTCGTGCTAACAAGCTATGCATTCCAGCTAGATATGTTCGTCTTTTGTTGTTGCAGGAGGCGCATGGAGGAGGATTAATGGGACACTTTGGTGTGAAGAAGACGGAGGACGTACTTGCTACACATTTCTTTTGGTCAAAGATGAGACGGGATGTTGAGCATTTTGTTGCTCGATGCACTACATGTCAAAAAGCTAAGTCACGACTCAATCCTCATGGTTTATATATGCCTTTGCCTGTCCCTAGTATTCCTTGAGAAGATATATCTATGGACTTTGTTTTGGGTTTACCTCGAACAAAGAAGGGGAGGGATAGCATACTTGTTGTCATGGATAGGTTCTCGAAAATGGCACACTTTATACCATGTCATAAAAGCGATGATGTTGCTAATGTGCTGATTTGTTTTTTCGTGAAATTATTCGCTTGCATGGTGTGCCAAATACTATTGTTTCAGATCGTGATACTAAATTTCTTAGCCACTTTTGGAGATGTTTATGGGCTAAGTTGGGAACTAAACTGCTTTTTAGTACTACTTGTCACCCTCAAACTGATGGACAAACTGAAGTAGTCAATAGAACTTTGTCTACTATGCTTAGGGTTGTTTTGTAGAATAACAAGAAAATATGGGAAGAATGCTTGCCTCATAATTAATTTGCTTATAATCGTTTGTTGCATTCTACTACTAAGATGTGGCCTTTTGAAATTGTCTATGGTTTCCTACCTTGTGCACCTATTGATTTGTTTCCTCTTCCATCTTCGGAGAAGGTTAATTTTGATGCTAAACAATGTGCTGAATTGATCTTAAAAATGCATGAGTTAACTAAGGAAAATATTGAGCGCATGAATGCTAAATATAAAATTGTTGGAGATGAGGGTAGAAAACGTGTTGTCTTTGCGCCTGGAGATCTTGTTTGGTTACATTTGCGTAAGGATAGGTCTCCTAATTTGCGCAAGTCAAAGCTAATGCCACGTGTTGATGGTCCTTTTAAGGTGTTAGATAAAATAAATGATAATGCATATAAACTTGAGCTGCCTGCAGATTTTGGGGTTAGTCCCACATTTAACATTCAGATTTGAAGCCTTACTTGGATGAGGAAGATGAGCTTCCGTCAAGGACGACTTCAATTCAAGAAGGGGAGGATGATGAGGACATCACTAACGAGGTTACACCCACAGCCCCAACTGATACATATACAGGACCAATTACTAGAGCTCGCGCACGCCAATTAAATGACGAGCTACTTTCGTTTCTCGGTAATGATTCTAATGTTCATGAGAATATGATGCTGCCTAAATTGGATATATTTGTCTTGCTTACAAATGAAGGGCCTAGCTTGGACAAGAAGTATGAACATTGGAGCAAGATCAAGCATGAATATGATGGCATGCGCAAGGGGGGCAAGAATGGAGTTACAAGTGATGATTTCAGGACTTTGAAGCCACCATAATGAGTGCGTGAAGCCTTGGACGAAATATACAAGATGCCACTTCATAAATTTCGTCGAGAGGATATTATAGGTGCTGCGTTACCTTATTATTGGGCCAGGCCCATGTAATTTCGAAATACTTGAGTATAGGTTGTTTTTAGAGTCCGTATGTGTGAGGAAACAAGAGTTATGGTTGGTTTCGGACGCCTCTTCCAAGAGCCACGAAATCCCCCCCCCCTCTTTCTCCATATATACAATCATTAGGGCGTCGTTTAGACTTTGGGTTTTGTTTAGATTAAAGTTCGCCATAGTTGCAACTTCGCGTACTTTGTTTGTGTTCAAGGACCAGACAAAGACGTCACAGAATCCCACCTTGATCAATAAAGCTTTCCTCTTATATTCGTAATATCCAGATTGCAATCTCAGTTTTTTGCTTGTCCTTCGTTTGCTTGCAGGAAATAGACCCTCGTCGTGAGGTTGATCGTGCTCCAGCGTGGTCAATAACCTTTCGCAGTTGGTTTAGCGATTGCTAAGGCGCGACGTCCTCGCACGTTCGTAGTCGGATCGTCAAAGTCTACTCCTCCGAAAGCGATAATCACCATCTCATCGAAAGACGGGACACCTTTGCCTCTATCATAGCTCTTCTTGTGTGCGATATCGACCATAGAGAATTCTCCATGCATAGTAAAAAGCCACTTTTCTCCATACTAGCTAAGTTACTCGCACCATCCCCACATAAGTAAAAACTTGTTTTGGGTTATGTTATGTTACTAGCTAAGTTAGTGGGGGTGTTATGTTACTAAGTAAGTGCCACTATGACTAAAATTTATTTTGAGTTATGTTATGTTACTAGCTAAGTTAGGGTCAGTTCTTTTGATGGCTTCTAGAATAAGTGGAAATAAGTTACCCCTACCCAACTTATTTTAGAAGACCAACTAAATTTTGAACTAAAACCACGACGAGTAAATCCGAACGGAGAGAATATTAGTTAAAACTTGATTAGTAGGCTTCTAAAATGAATTTTTTTTTTTTTTGACTTCTAGAATAAGCTGGGTGAGTAGCTTATTCTGAAAGCCAAAAAAGCCAGAAAAAGAACTAGCACTTAGGCCCACTATGACCGGCCCAATGCCCAAGCCCAATGCCCAATATGAATATATTACCGACCGGGCAAACAGGCATGATTTTGCTGATATGTTGGCAATTGATTGGTGTTTGCATTCCCTTAGTTGAAAATGTTCAAAATTTTAGCTACACCCTTTTGGTACAAACTTCTACATCCTTTTGGTACAGCCTAATAGACTTGGCCAAACCTCGGGCCGGGCCGGGCTTCAGGCCGGGCCTACCAAAGCCCGGTGCAAAAAACCCAGGCCCGAGCCCGGCCCGGCCCGGCCGTCGGGCCTAAAAATCGGGCCCGAGCCCGACCCGAACACGCAAAAGCCTGACGAGCCTCGGGCCAGGCCCCTTCGCTAATGTGCAAAAATGACGGGCCCGGGCCCGGCCCGGCCATCGGGCTTGAAATCTAGGCCCGAGCCCAGCCCGTAGACAAGGTCGGGCTGGGTCGGGCTTTTTCGGGTCGGGCCGTCCAGTCCATGGCCAGGTCTACAGCCTAATAAGAGATACGAAGGCAACACGAAACAGAAGTGGGACTTCACATGAATGTCGACATGGAACATATAATAATATAGATCCACATAGAAGGTCTTCCAGTCACGATAGTAGGAACAAAGCAACTAAGCCCATTACAGCAACCACACGCACCCACCACGGTCACAACATAATAGAGTTCACACCGCACACAGTCACACCAGCAACACGCTTCACACCAGTTCATAAGCAAACCACGAGACATACTGGAGCAGCAGAACCCAGCAGTACCACCACTCGTCTCATTATTTACGCATATATGACGAGATACAGATAAGTAGGTGCTGGAGAGCACACGATCTTCACTTGTCCTTCTTCTCCCTGGCGATGAGGTCCATCACAGCTCGTTTGATGCTTCCTCCATTCTTGGCAAGCAGCTCCTTGTTCGTCTCCCTGTCATCAAATCCCTGGAAGAGGAACAACACTAGGCTCAGGAGCTTGCCACAGCAATCATCAGTATCAATGAGATCCAGAGTAGGGCATGTATCTTACCATTTCATTCAGTTCTGCCAGCAGAGGGTCCCATTCATTGACACCACACAGATCATCCACAGACTGCTCCAGGTTGTACTTATTCTGCCTCAGTATCTCCTTGTTCAGACCAACCTGCTTAAAGCCCATTTCCTCCAGCTCCTGCAGCAGTTTCTCTTCTGTAAGACTGTCGATGTCAAGCGGCACAGATCCTACATCCACAGGAGTGGTTGCAGCTACGGACAGATCCACGGGGATACTAGCAAGCGAACTTGTGGGCACATCAGCAGGTGTAGTCGCAGCAGGTCTCGGAATGACTTCAGGTGCAAGTACATGAACACTTGGCACGAAAGCAGCAGCTGCATTTTCAGTGGATGACGGAACATCAACCATGGGGTATGGAGGAGCTGCTGCAGATGCTGAGGGAGATTTCTCAGGCTCAGCGGCTTCACGGTATATCAAAGGCTCCAGCAGTTCCATGCTAGTGCCGTTGACATGCTCATATAGGACTTGGTTAGCAGGCTCGATATTGACATCAATCAAATTACTTGTGTTTGTCATGTTGCTTTCCTGAGGCAGACTACTTGTGTTTGTGATGTTGCTTTCCTGAGGCTGATTCAAGTTTACAGCAGCAGTCTTGTTGTCACTGACAAAAGATGGATCTTCGACCTGCAGATGCATTCAGGATTAAGGTGATAAAACAAAGGCAACCATCTAGACTATACATCCACGTACGAAAAAGAAATGGTAGGATACCCAACCTGGATATGAACCCAAACTCGCTGACCAAATTTCTGACCAGAAGGTGATGCCAGTCTCCAGTAAGATATATATCTCCCAGGCCTTGCAGGCGCCACAAAATCAACAGCAACATCCATCTCTTGATCCACCGGAAATCCATTCAATGGAATCTGCACAACCATACCAACTCAGAACTGGAGATTTTTTTTTATCACAGCTGACATCCAGCCTAACATACAATTCGTTCATAGCAGAGCTTGAAACAATATGCATTGTAACTATACCTCTAGTGGGACAGAGGTCTGCAGTGCAAATTGATCTCCACCGACCCAAATTAGCTGTGTGCCCAAGGGCCACATGATAGACCCATTGTTGTTCATGCGCCAAATCTTAGTGAACGGGCTTGAAGGTGACATAAGTGTGCCATCCAGCACCGTTACATCCAAAATGAAGCGGCTTTCAAGCTTCTCACGCTTTGACTTCATAGAAGCACGTGAATGGATTTTCCGGCACTGAAATAAAGAATATAATGAATCTACTAGTAGGCCCAATTGCAACAAATTAGTCTCTGAAGGCTTTCAAGATTGATCGGCTCCTACTTAAGGGCAGAGCACCTCCATTACTTTTCACCTAGCAACTTATTATACCAACTATAAAGCAACTCACCAAATTAGGGTCCCGAGATAACTTGTGTGGCAGGATAGGCTTGTCTATTCTGGTGTACTCAACCTCACTGCCCATACGACGGAAGCAGGTATCACACAGATCATAATTTTCTTTCCTGATGGCAGAGACAGAAGACGTCAGAGTAAGGACACCAAGAAATAGCCATGACAAATAATTATAGTTCTGAGAGTAGTTGCAATTTAAGATCTTACACATTAGACTTGTAGCGTGGCCCAACAATTGGTTGAACTCCACAACCATCACACTGAATCCACCTATGTGAAATTCGTGGTGACCTCTCACTGTTATTACCAAGATTCCCATACAGACGTCCAGCAGATAGCAGACGGCCAGGGTAAGGAAATTGTGGAGAATGTCCATAGCCCAAGGGTGCATGGGGGACTGGTGGGGATGGGTGAGGCGCTTTATACATTGGAACACGCCATCCAGGATCACTAGCTGGTTTGACATTAGTTTCAGGTTGCCAAATGGATCTCGGCTGGGACCATCCATCCACCGATCTTCGTGGCTGGAACCATTCATTTCCAGATGCATTTGGATGACTTGGATGAAAACCGGGAACAGTGGAACAAACGAGTGGTTCAGCAGAGGGCATGACAGACTTCCCCTTACTTTGAGCATCACTTATATCCTTGCAACCAGAACTGTTACCACCTGAATTAGAGGTGTACAGCAAATCCTCAACAGAAGGATATAATGATCCTTGTTGGCCTTGAGAAGCTTCAGTAATGACTGCAGCAGGAACTTCAACTAACACACTCTTAAGACCTCCTGTCTCAGATGATACAGGGTTTCGTTCATTCAAAGGTCGTGAGCCCAAACTTGCCTCTACTTTAGGCTGACAACCATCAACTTTGAGATCAACCTGTGCTTGCTGCACACCACTGGAGGAGACAGGTGAACTCTCAGCATGCCCAGCAGATTGGCTATTGTTGGTTGATGTGATCAAGTTCACGAAAGGTTTTATCAGATCAGTTAATTGTGGTGGTGCTGCATCAAGTACTTCACATGACAGTTTTGCAAGCGATTCAGGAACTGGCTCATGGATAGACTTCATAGCTTCATCAAGAGCTGATTTTAAATGAGCTAGTGGATGTTCCCTTGCAGTGGATCTCAAAGGTTCTGATATGGGCTTTAAAGCCTCATCAATAACAGATTTTATCTGAGCTAACGGATCCTGAGTGGTGCCCCCAAGAGGTTTAGGGCTTGAATCCTGCCGGTTAATGTGAGATGCCCCAGCATGGCTATTCTTTAACTGAACATTAATCCTGAGAGGGTTCAATTTCTGATGGATAGCTGCATCATGCAAGTCCTCGTCATCATCCAGCATGACAACATCCCCATCCTCATCAGTGTAAGTGAGAATGAAGTCAGCATCAGGGACAAACTTAAAAGCACTTGCAATTTTGGAACGAAGAGCAGATAGATTCGAAGTGAAGTGTGTTCCGTTGACATAACCATTGAACCTCTTAAGTGTGTCACCATATTTGACCTGGAATATAGAGAAGGGAGAAATGAGAACACTGCGATAGAACACAATTAGATCATATGACACGCAAACCATGATGACACAATAATGATCCAAAACGCAACCAATTTTTACACGACCTCGATGCATAGCTAACTATAGGAGATCAGGTCCAAACAATGGTTGAGGAACTCACTAGTCCTTACACTAAATAAGTCTAAAGGATTATCGAAGGAGCAATACTCAGAAAGCATATGGTCATGGTAACATATGGTATAGACAGTCATGCCCATCTGATAAGAAACATAAGATAGATCATAATTAGGTTCAGTTATGTTGGCAGCAGTACGATATGCTAGAGGAATTGTGATGTCCGGAGCACAACTTCCCTTATAGCTAGAGGAAATTTGTGAGGTGCTGATTTCAAACTGAATGGTTGCATTGATCATAATTTCTTCTCTTCTACCAATTAGGTAAGAGAATAAACTACTCAATCATAGTGCAAGTCTTATGGTTCTAGATTATAGATGCACAAAGACTGATCATTATTTCTTCTCTTCTACCAATTAGGTAAGGGCCATAATGAGAACACGGTTTACACAAATGTACAGAGAGAAAATGTACCAGTTTTAACTTATGTGACAGTAGCCTATACGAGAGTCAAAACATTATTAATCATAGTCTATGTGAACCAAATTAGCTTATGTGACGAGCTGACGGCAGCCTATACAAGAGATCGGAAACTATCATAGATAAGGTTGGTCTCTTAATGGATGAAATATTAGCAAAGGATTGATACATGGCAAATTTGATACTCCCTCCGTCCCAAAATAAGTGACTCAAAAATGACTTAACTTTGTACTAACTTACTTTAGTACAAAGTTGAGTCACTTTTGAGTCACTTATTTTGGGACCGAGGGAGTACATGGGAATACTCAATCGGAAAGTAACTAGAACAAACCACGCAACTTTATTCAAAGAGCCATAAAGTGAAGGGCGAGACTACCATGACATGTGATGGACAAAGGACTGGTCAGCTGACTAGTGATTACATGCATCGATGATACACTTAACCCCATAATCAAGATTGCCATAAACAATACTCCCTCCGTCTGAAAATACTTGTCATCGAAATGAACAAAAGGAAATGTATCTAGAACTAAAATACATCTAGATACATCCCCTTTTATTCATTTTGATGACAAGTATTTCCGGACGGAGGGAGTATTTGATACCGGTACTGACATAGAAATCACGAGTTTTAACCTACCAATAAAGTGGACTTAATTGCTCAGATTTGAGGTTAGATGTCTAATATGTAGTATTACATCGTGCTACGCCTATATCCTAGAGAGAAGCACAATACGCAACGATCCATAAAGTTACTCAATAGAAAACATGATCAGACAAATATATTTTGGAGTAAAACTGGGGCAGGTGCATATTTTAACAACAAACATGAGCAAGGCCGTGCCCGTCCAAACGTCCCTCCATCTCTAATTCAACATATCGCTTGCTGAGGCACACCACGAGCATATCCCTCGAAAACAGAACGGCATACACGTGTTCCCTTGTACTACCAAGAAATATACGAGCCTCAGCCACATCATGCGCACAGCCTGTGTGTTCAATCTTATTCTACACCTATTCGATTGTATAAGATCAATTATTTAAGTATAAAAACTATGGTTGCTCCTAGAAAAAAAGGGTGCAGAAAATAACCACAAAACCAAACACGTAATATACGTCCGATCAGTGAGCAAACCCCAATCTCACACCTAAGCCACGCCCAATCAACCAGCAATCACGAGGCCGCCCCCTTGAACGACGCGAATCAAACCCCTCTAAAGCGGTTCCCCTCCCTCGCACGTAATCCCATCACCGCCGAAACAAAACCACAGCTCTAGACCAGGAGAAGGATCACCTTGACGACGACGTCCCACGGGTCGGGCCCCGACGCGAGGCCATCGAACGGCGGCGCGCTCAGGCCGGACATGGTGGCGGGGAAACCCTCGGGGCGAGGGCGGGAGGCGGAGGAGGCGGCGATCGTGCGGAGGAGCGGGTCAATCCTAGAGGAGACGAAGTTAGCGGCCGGAAACCTCGGAGCGGCGGCGTCGTCGGCGAGGGGCGCGAGAACTGCGTAGCCGTAAGCCGCAGCGGCTGTGGTGGTGGCGTGGGTGAGAGTGGCGATGTGCGGGTGCGGCCAAGGCTTCGGGTGTCAGAGTCCTCTTTTATCACGCCTTTTCCTTCGGTGCGAAGGGGCAAATTTGACAATTTTGACCTGTTAATGAAATCAATTCATGGAATGAACTGCACTTGAAACTATTTCACACCTCTGATCTTTTTTGTAGCGCCTGCCACGACGGCGCTATACCCTACTGTGCAGCGTCTAGCTCAGGGGCGTTGCACGTCCACCGTGGTAGTGCCTGGGCCCGCACCCAGCCGTGCAGCGCCTTCGAGCTAGGCGCCACACATGTAATGTGCAGCGCCTCCGAGCTGGGCGCTGCACATTGACTTATCCAGCCGACGCGCTGGTCCCCCACTCCCCCACTCACACTCTCTCCCACTCTCAACTCGAGCTTTGGCCCCTCTTCCACTCTCTTCCCCTCTCAAATTCTCTCTCTAATCTTGCATATTCGAAGAATTTGTTCGTGGATTTCGAAGTCAAACCCTCCCTCAAGGTAATCTTCTTCGATCCCGGTGTTTTGATCCTAGTTATGTTATCAAATTGCTCATATGTTGCTAGTTTGGGGAAACCCTAGTTTAGTTTGGATCTAGAGATTTGCATGGAGATGTGAGATGTTTGTTTGCCAATTTCCTATGATTAGTATGTTAGGGTTATTCCTATGGGTGTTCTTATATTCGTGTTAGGGTTAGGTTTAAGGCTATTGTTATGGTTATGGTTAGGGTTAGGGTTGTTGTTTGATATATATATATTAGGGTTTGTATTCCTTGTTAATCTTTGGATTTAGTACTCATGGAAGCAATGTTACCTTGTGTTCTTGGAATGCTTATAGGGATGGGAAGAACATGTGTGTTTGTTCATCATGGGGACAAAGACGCCTTTTTGAAAGGCAATATTGAACCAGACCCGGATGAGCTTGACATTGTGTTTGATAGTAGTCCTAGCTATGCGGAGCTCTTGCAACAAGTTAGGAAAGAATTGAATTGGATGGACCCTAGTGATATCGTTGAGTTGGAGGGAAGGCATAATGTAGGTTTTGGAATACACATCCGTTGGAAAACAATGTGTGTCAACTCGGAGCAACGTTGGGTTGCATACAAGAAAACGGTGGCTGAATCACTTGACAAGGCTCTTGAGTTATTTGCAACGAAGAAGGTTGATTCAAGTTTGCATTTGGACTTGAACCGGAAACCCTCCCCTTTGGTTGATAGTAGCACACCACCGTTGAAGCGAGATAAAATTATTGAACCTCTTTTGACCCAAGAAGTGGGGCAAACATTGAGTCCGTTTACAAACAACCAAGATGAAGCTTTGCAAGAGGACAACAATGAGTATGCGGACGATGACAATGAAGTTGATCTCCATGACAACAATGTGGGTGATCTCGACAAATATCATTTGCAAGAGACAATGGACCATATAAGGGCACCTTGTTGGTTGCGATAGCAAGTGATGCCAACAACCGGGTGTTGCCATTGGCATTTGCTTTGGTGGAGGTGGAGAACAATGACAACTGGGAGTGGTTTTTGCGTCTTCTGAGGACGAAGGTGTTACCCGCTCAAAGGGAAATTTGTGTCATATCGGATCGAAATCAAGGAATTCTTAACGCAGTGGAGATTGACATTCCCGGTCATGCACCGTTGCATCATTGATGGTGCATGAGGCACTTTTGTTCGAACTTCTATAGGGCATGTGGGCTTAAGGAGTTGGCCGATGATCTTCAAGATTGTTGTCTCGCTTTTTCCGACAAGCGCTTCGTCTATTTGTACAACAAATTGCTCGCACACAAGAAATTTGATCTCGGGGGTCAAGACTTTCTCAATAGGCACATTCAATACCGGAACAAGTGGGCACGTGCTTTTGATGAAGATGGCCGGAGATACGGTCAAATGACAAGCAATATGGCCGAATGCTTCAATAGGGTGCTCAAAGGTGCACGTGGATTACCCGTGACGGCAATAGTTCAATACACATTTGACAAGATGAATGCGTACTTTGTAAAGTACTCGATGGAAACGGATGCACAGATAGCGGGTGAGAACCCGCGCAAGTACAAGTACAAGTTCCCACCCAAGGTTGATGAATGGTTGGTATTTCACTCACGGAAGGCGGACTCAGAAGAAGCTATATTATATGACAATGAAGAGTGGAAGTACGAAGTGAAAGAGCCAGGAGGAACCACAAACGATGGCCGGCAACATGGAGGTCGGGCTTTCAAGGTGTCGTTAACACAATGTGATTGCACTTGCGGGAGGCCATTGTTGCTTCATCTCCCTTGCTCACACTTGTATACCGTCGGTCGCATTAGGAATGTGGACATCAACCACCCATGCATCGCGAGGGAGTCGGAGTTCTCAATCATGACGGTCAAGAAAACATGGACTCCCCGCTTTCACCCGTACTTGGATCAATCACAATTGCCGGAGTATCATGGAGTTCAACTATGGCCGGATCCGGAGTTGAAGGTTGTTAAACAGGGTAGACGTAAGACAAAGCGTCTTAGAGGTGACATGGATGGATGGGGCCATGGTGGCCGGCGCGAAGCGGGCAACGACCAATTCCAAGAGCCTCGTGAGAGCTCCCGTTGTGGGCGGTGCAAAGGTCATGGCCATAACCAAAGAAAATGTACCAAACCAAGGAAAAGGTCCAAGAAAAATGATGCAAGCACAAGCCAACAAGGAGCTACACAAGAGACCCAACCAAGTGGTAGCCAACAAGTGCCAAGCCAACCAAGTGGTAGCCAACAAGTGCGATGGCAACCACGTGGTAGCCAACCTAGCGGTAGCCAACAAGTGCCAAGGCAACCAAGTGGTAGCCAACAAGTGCCAAGCCAACCAAGTGGTAGCCAACCTAGCGGTAGCCAACAAGTGCCAAGGCAACCAAGTGGTAGCCAACAAGTGCCAAGCCAACCAAGTGGTAGCCAACAAGTGCCAAGGCAACCAAGTGGTAGCCAAAGCGGATCTAGACAACAGAGAGGTCGGCAACTTGGACTTACAAGAGGCCGTGGTGGTGGTGGTCTAGGCCTTGTTGGCGGTAGAGCTCGTGGTGGTGTTGTTGGCCCTGGTGATGGTCTAGGCCTCGGTGATGGACTTGGCCGTGGTGATGGACAAGGGCAAGTTCGTTATAGAGGAATGTTTGGATACCTCGATGGACCATTTCCGTATGTTCTTCACTAACTATAATGTTTCATATGTTCTTCTTTTTCATATGTTTTCTTTTTCATATGTTCTTGTTTTACATGTGCTTCCATTTGTCCTTACTAACCATTATGTTTCACTCATTGTAGGTATGGCGGCTTCCCAACCCAACAAACCCACAATGAAGGAGGATGGCGAAGATGAGATGGCGGGATGGTGGGAGAAGGCTGCGAAGAAGCTTAGAGAGGAGGATGCAGCCAAGCTAAAGAAGAAGAAGGAAGAGGAGCTTGAGAAAAAGAGGGAGGAATTAGAGAGAGCGAGAGAGGTGATGCGAGCTAGGGAGCAAGCGTTGGTGAGGAGATATGAGGAGGCAGCGAAGAAGCGTCAAAAGGATTTTGAAGAAAAAACCGCGAAGCTTTGGGCATTTGCAGTTGCAAAAAAAGAGAGGGAGAATCAGATGTTCATGAAGAGGATGGTTAAGGAGGCTCAGCTCATAAGGAAAAGGGAGGAGGAAGAGGAAGAAGATAGGAAGAAGAAGAAGGGAAATGGGCCTTGCTCTACGCAATAGAGCTATGTCGTCCTATTCGATTTAGTTGTGAACTACTATGTACCCTCCTCGATTTGGTTGTGAACTACTATTTGTCGTGAACTACAATGTCTCCTCCTCTATTTGGTTGTACGAACTTATATGTGTCGTGAAGTACTATGTGGTATGAACAACTATGTGTCGTCAAGTACTATGTGTTATGAACAACTATGTGTCGTGAAATACTTTATGCATATATTCTCTCCATAGTTGTTTGCTTGCTATGTATCAATCGTACTTCACATCATCATACTAAGTCTGCAAATGCCAAAAAAATCACTAAGTACCTGTGCAACGCCTGGCATAGGGGCGCCACATTGTACGGTGCAACGCCTGCGAGCTAGGCATTGCACAAGTTTGTCCAGAGAACAATAGAAACTTTGACAAGTTTCAGACATGTGCAGCGCCTAGCTCGCAGGCGCCACACAGTACAGTGCAACGCCTGCCAGCTAGGTGCTGCACTGTGTAGTGTGGCGCCTGCGAGCTAGGCGCTGCACAGGTGTGTAGTTTGTCAAACTTTCTGTTGCTCTCTGGACATCTACGGGCCTGTGCAGCCCCTAGCTTGCAGGCGTTGCACTGTACAGTGTGGCGCCCCTGTGGCAGGCGTTGCACTATGGAGTGTGGCGCCTCCAAGCTAGGCGCCACACAATTCTATATCTTTTCCTACATTGTGTTGCTCTTTGTTGCTCCAGTTTTTTTTGTCCCTCTAACTAGATCATTTTTAGTCACAGATAGTTGCATCACACAATAATCAGTAATTCCCACCACGGCATTACTAAGAGCTTCCAGTTTAACATTACCACCAACATAGAGTTCAACACATAGAGTAACCATCACGACAAGTTCGACATTACTACCAACATACATTTCAACATAGAGCTACCACCAACATAGAGCTACCATTACTAAAAGAGGAAGACGACTAGTTCCTTGAGCGCTTGCTAGTTCCTCCCCCCCTCTTGACACTTATATTCTTCACCTTCCTAGGAAGAGGAACCCGCTCCGGCTCCGGTACCTCCACGTCATCCTCATCGTCATCCAAATAGTCATCCAAAGCCGCCATCCGCGAGGTGCCGACCGCCCTTTTGCCTCTTTGGGTGAAGTCCTCAGGTGTGTATTTGTCAATTCCCTTCCTAGGCTTTAACTGATATGCAGACCGAACCTTGTAGGTCCCCAAGATCATATCATCAGGAGCCTATGCATCAACAAAAGATATGGAAAGACCGTGTGTGAGGATATAGTTAGCAATGCATCAAAAATTGGATATATATCCTCATGCCATACCTCTTGGCTGACCACACCCACATCCTCATCTTCCAAAGGATCAGCATGGTCAGAAGTGGGATCTGATGGTGTCGCCGACCTAGAACGTTCTGGTGATACATACTCGGGGTCACGACAACGGAAAGATTTGATAGCCGCCTTAACTTTTGGCCCTCGCGATGCAACATGAACAAGTGAATGAGACATCGAACGTAGCAACACATGTTAAGTGCTAGTTTGAAGGAGATGTGAACCTTAATGAATGCTCGAAGTGCACCTTCCCCATCGCTTTTGCCAGCCGGTGTTGTTTCCAAAATAGTGTCGGCCTCATCAGCTGCTTTCTTGATCTGGGCACGCTATGAACAGAAACGGTATTAACGTGTTAGGCAAGCGAAGATGTAAATAGTGCGAATGGAAAAGTAGAAAGGGCAAATACCACAAAGTTCATCATTGGGCCTGCAGGGATCACTGAGTTGCCTTTCCGGACTAATGTGTTGTACTGGTGCTGTGCTAGCTCATAAAAACGGTGGGATCTTCCAAAATCTCCTCAGCATACGCCGGCTTGCATACCTCCACACGGGTTCTTGCAAGGAACCATGTGAGATAGTTGTTGAACGTGATCGGGCAGTGCTCACGAAGCGGGGCTCCTTTGTTGCGCCTAGCTTGATCCACACTAAGCTGGAACTGTACAACATACTTCCTGTGATGCTTGGCCCAGTCCTTGATCTTATGCTGCTTTTTCCTATCCAATCTGCAAGTTAGAAACATAATATTACAACCATCGATGAGGCCGAGAAGCAGCTAGGTTCTCAAGGTTAATTATATCTTACGCGTGTAGCAGCATGTCCGTGTCCTCCCACTCCGGCGAGTGTGTCTGGAACAAACCAAACTGGCGATACACCCGATGTGGCAGGTGAAGCTCGACCGCCCAGTTGCATATGAGTGGACACCGCATATGCCAGAGTTCCCTATCCCTAGTGCACATCGGATTCAGTGTGAACTCAATAGGGTTCCCAAAACTCTCTCCACTTCCATACGGTTCCCATTCAACCTGCAAAATGGGATAGAATGAAAAATTGATATCGAGTTACGATATAAGCATGATAATAACTTATGCAATGTCGATTCACCTGCTCAGCCGTGATCGCGTCCATCTCGCTCCTGTATAGCTTGTACATGACCGAGGGATCATCCGTCATCTCATTTAACACATCCCACTTGTAAGCCCAAGTGGGGAGCCGTAGTGGGTCGTCTTTGTCGTCCCAAGCCTCGTACTTCACGGTCTTCGGTCGTACAACCGGCAAACGCTCCCAGCTCCATATGGAAAGTGTGAGCAAACAACCACCGATACCTCCAGATAGCCTACAACATGCTTCGTCCAACTGCACATAAAAGAGAACATGGTTAAATTAACAACAAGATCACATTCATAATGTAGCAATGAAGTGAAACATAAACAACTTCATATCTGTCTATACAATTAAGCCAGTGTCGCCGAACCCCAACTCCATTTGCTATCGAAGACGGTCAACGCCTTCAGCCACATCCATGGAGCATTCTTGCCTATGCCATCAGCAAACACAGTCCTGGATATCACATACCACATGTAGACACGAGAATATGTCTTGACCGTGTCCTCATCAGCATCCTCGGGGCAAGTACCAAAGTGCAAAGTAATCCACGTGAAAGGGGCACCGACTGCGACTCTTTCCTTCCTCTTGCCTTCTACTTCTGGTTCCCGAGGCTCCGGAGAAACCATACCGATAAGGGCATTCATCTGCTCGCGCCACCCATCAGAATCGGTGCTTATACATAGAGGATTCCCATCGATAGGAAGACCGGTCATCATTGCTATATCCTGGAGCGTCACGGTCATCTCCCCGGTCCAAAGATGGAAACTGTGTGTCTCCGGCCTCCAATGATCAATAAGCACGGCGAGTGCTGGAGCATTGTTGCGTGGCGTCGACCGGCTGACCAACTGAATGAAAGGGAGAAGTCCTGTCTCCCTAACATACGATGTGTACCGCTCATCATAGCGCATCCACCCAAGGTTGACCCCGTGAGCCCAAAGCTTCAGAGGTGCAAGATCCTACAAGCAAACAAGCAAATCATTACATGTGGGGGGTAAGTGTTTGAAAAAAACACGAAATTATTAACAACGGCAACTTTCATTATTACCCGCTGCTCCACCGACATAGCGTACGACTGGTGTTGTTTGTCCCAGTGATCATCGAGAAGCCAAACCATGCTAACAATTTGAAAGAAAGCTTTCTTGTCAACACGATTATCTTTTGAATACACAAAAACTAAACTACGACTACTAGATGAAAAATTCAAAGCATATGTATCCAAACCATATAAATAACATCAACCTATGAATACAAAATAACTAAACTAAGCCTACTTCATGCAATATTCAATTCAAATATCTTTTCCATATAACTAATATTCAATTCATCTAACTCATCTAAAATAACATCTAATACAATCTAACAGAATGTAGGTTTCCAACATACAAGCACATTTTTTCAATATATATAAACTAAACTACGGTTACATAACAATTATAAATCATCTACAAATCATAATCCCACATATGCAAGATTCTAAGCTAATCAAATAAGGGTTCCACAAATCTTCAAAAAAAGATAAAATTTCTGGATAGAAAGAAGGGGATCGGAGGAGGGTACCTTGTAGGATGGAAGGGTGAAGAACTCCACGGAAATCGTCAGATCTGAAGTTTTTTGGAGATGAGATTGAAAGAGGGAGAGGAGAGGAGCCAGCCGCCGCCACAGCCGTTATGTAACTGCAAACTTGGGTGGGTGGGGATTGGGCCTACGCGCGGCTGCATCTAAGTCACAGTGCATCGCCCATCTCGGAGGCGCTGCACATTACATGTGTGGCGCCTAGCTCGGAGGCGCGGCACGGCTGGGTGCGGGCCCAGGCACTGCCGCGGTGCACTAGCGTGCAACGCCCCTGAGCTAGGCGATGCACAGTATGGTGCAGCGCCGTCATGGCAGGCGCTACAAAAAAAGGTCAGGGGTGTGAAATAGTTTCACGGGCAGTTCATTCCGTGAATTGATTTCATTAACAGGTCAAAATTGTCAAATTTGCCGTGCGAAGGATGGACACCGTTGGGGCAATTAAGTCGTGGGGGTGCGGGGCCAAGGCGCCAGCGAGTGAGGCCTCGCACCGCCTGCGCGGGCACGAGGGTGCTGAGCGTAAAACTGCCTAGGGGTTTCCTTTGGATTTGTGAGCGTGTGGATTTCTGTCAGAGTTGCGGAGTAGTAGTAGAGGGTGAGGATGCACTTAACGCATGTCCGGTGTCGCGTCTTGTCGCGTGGGCTCCATGCTTGCGGCCCACGCGTCAGCTGCTGGACATGGATAAGGGTACCGAATTTTAACATACTTTAATCATGCCATCCTCATAATCTAAGTTACAGCTGGCGAGTCTATCCACACGGAGCCACCGGGGCTGAGGTGCCATCAGGCTGGTTGTAATGGATAGTATCATATACTAGTATCATGCATATGATACTAGTGTATGATACTACATCCGTAGTGCATAGTATCATATGTTAGCATAGGATAGTCATTTATTGTCATGCATGACACATACTCGCACATCATTTAATATGATACGGTATCATAAGGACCCTCCCAATGCTCCACCTTGTACCGGTGCTAAGCCTTCCACGTAGGCAAAAAATCTGATGTGGCAAGTTATTTAAGAGGAGAGAGATGGGTGTGGTAACCCTAGGAAAAAACAATGCTAAGCGCGTGAACCTAGGCAAAACATTTAAAGAAAGGAAACCCACCAATACATGAAGGGCTTTAGTTGCTAAATCATTAAATGAAGCAAGCTTAGCAACCGTAAGCTAAGCACCTATGCATTGTAGAGTATAGTTGCTAAGCTATTTAATGTGCTTAGCACCTCATCTAAGCACCCATGCATTGGAAGCAGCCTAATATGATACTCAACCCCCTCTCTCTTCATTTAATTCTATGCCACATCATCAAAATTGCCTAGTTGGCATGCATGATACTGTTGGAAATATGCCCTAGAGGCAATAATAAAAGAGTTATTATTATATTTCCTTGTTCATGATAATCGTTTATTATCCATGCTATAATTGTATTGATTGGAAACTCAAATACATGTGTGGATGAATAGACAGACTTTGTGTCCCTAGTGAGCCTCTACAGGACTAGCTCGTTGATCAAAGATGACCGCGGTTTCCAGGTCATAGACATGAGTTGTCATTTGATAACGGGATCACATCATTAGGAGAATGATGTGATGGACGAGACCCAAACGTTAAACATAGCTTTTGATCGTGTCAGTTATCGCTATAGTTTTCTGCATGTCAAGTATAAGTTCCTATGACCATGAGATCATGTAACTCACTGACACCGTAGGAGTGCTTTGTGTGTGCCAAACGTCACAACGTAACTGGGTGACTATAAAGGTATTCTACAGGTATCTCCGAGGGTGTCTGTTGAGTTGACATGGATCGAGACTGGGATTTGTCACTCCGTGTGACGGAGAGGTATCTCCGGGCCCACTCGGTAATACGTCATCTCAATGAGCTCAAAGTGACTAAGTAGTTGGTCACGGGATTATGTATTACAGTAACGAGTAAAGAGACTTGCCGGTAACGAGATTGAACTAGGTATAGAGATACCGACGATCGAATCTCGGGCAAGTAACATACCGACGAGACAAAGGGAACTGTATACGGGATTGCCTGAATCCTTGACATCGTGGTTCATCCGATGAGATCATCGAGAAACATGTGGGAACCAATATGGGTATCCAGATCCCGCTATTGGTTATTGACCTGGGAGTGTCTCGGTCATGTCTACATGGTTTCCGAACCCGCAGGGTCTACACGCTTAACGTTCGGTGACGCTAGGGTTGTTAGTGAGAAAAGTGTATGGTTACCGAAGGTTGTTCGGAGTCCCGGATGAGATCCCGGACATGACGAAGGTCTCCGGAATGGTCCGGAGACGAAGATTGATATATAGGATGAAAGGTTTCGGAGTCCGGAAGTGTTCCGGGGAGCATCGGGAAATCGGCGGACGACCGAAAGGGGTTTCGGGGGTTCCGGAAGTAGTTCTGGGCCTAATGGGCCACAAGGGGGGACACCACAGCCCTCAGGGGGCTGTGCGCCCCCCCCGGGCCCTCTCCTTGTGCGCCAAGGGAGGTGGACCCCTCTAGGGTGGCCGCACCCCCTTAGCCTTGGGGGGCAAGGCACCTAGGGGGGGAAACCCTAGGGCCTGCCTTGGCCGCCGCCCCCCATGCCCTGGCCGCCGGCCCCCTAGGGGAAACCCTAGGGCGCCCCCCCTCTCCTCCTTCCCCCTATATATAGAGAGGTAGAGGGAGGGCAGCCAACACAAGTTCGTGCCTCGGTGCTGCCCTCCCTCTCCCATAACATCTTCTTCTCCCGCGGTGCTTAGGCGAAGCCCTGCTGGAATTCTTCTACACCATCACCACCACGCCGTCGTGCTGCCGGTTCTCCATCAACCTCTCCTCCACCCCTTGCTGGATCAAGAAGGAGGAGACGTCCCCGAGCCGTACGTGTGAAGAACGCGGAGGCACCGTTGCTTCGGTGCTTGGATCTTCAGCGATCTGAATCGCGGCGAGTACGACTCCATCAACCGCGTTCTTAACGCTTCCGCTTAGCGATCTACAAGGGTATGTGGATCCTACTCTCCCCTCGTAGTTGCATCTACTAGATTGATCTTGGTGATCGTAGAGAAAAATTTTTGTTTTCCATGCAACGTTCCCCAACAGTGGCATCATGAGCTAGGATCTTGCGTAGATGCTTTCTCGAGTAGAACACAAAAGGGTTTGTGGCGTTGATGTTTAAATTGCTGCCCTCCTTAGTCTTTCTTGATTCAGCGGTATTATGGGATGAAGCGGCCCGGACCAACCTTACATGTCCACGTACATGAGACCGGTTCCATCGACAGACATGTGACTTTTGTTGCATAAGATGGCTGGCGGGTGTCTGTCTCTCCTATCTTAGTTGAATCGGAATAGAACAAGGCGGTCCTTGTAGAAGGTTAAATAGCAACTTGAATATCACCGTTGTGGTTTTGCGTAGGTAAGAAGCGTTCTTGCTAGATACCCATAGCAGCCACGTAAAACATGCAACAACAAATTAGAGGACGTCTAACTTGTTTTTGCAGGGTATGTATGTGATATGATATGGCCAATGACATGATGAGTTATATTTGATGTATGAGATGATCATGTTGTAATAGTTAATATCGACTTGCATGTCGATGCATATGGCAACCGGCAGGAGCCATAGGGTTGTCTTTAATTTTTGTATGACCTGCGTGTCAATCATTAAGCGCTTTGTAATGCTTTACTTTATCGCTAAACGGTAGCAATAGTAGTAAGAGCATGGTGGGCGCCGACAACCCCGATGGCGACACGATGATGGAGATCATGATGATGGAGATCATGGTGTGGCGCCGGTGACGATGGAGATCATGCCGGTGCTTTGGAGATGGAGATCAAAAGCACGAGTTGATGGCCATATCATGTCACTTATGATTTGCATGTGATGCTAATCCTTTTATGCATCTTATTTTGCTTAGGACGACGGTAGCATTATAAGATGATCCTTCACTAAAATTTCAAGATAAAATTGTGTTCCCCCCGAGTGTGCGCCGTTGCGAAGGTTCGTCGTTTCGAAGCACCACGTGATGATCGGGTGTGATAGACTCTACGTTCGCATACAACGGGTGCAAGCCAGTTTTGCACATGCAGAACACTCGGGTTAGACTTGACGAGCCTAGCATGTACAGACATGGCCTCGGAACACGGAGGACCGAAAGGTCGAGCATGAGTCATATAGTAGATATGATCAACATGTTGATGTTCACCATTGACACCACCTCATCTCACGTGATGATCGGACTTGGGTTGGTGAATTTGGATCATGTCACGCTCGAATGACCAGAGGGATGTCAATTTGAGTGGGAGTTATAAATAATTTGATTAGGTAGTAACTCACTTATCATGAACAATAGTCTAAAATGTCTTTGCAAATTTTTGTTGTAGATGGCTCGCGCAGTAGCTCCCCTGAATTTTAATGCGTTCCTAGAGAAAGCTAAACTGAAAGATGATGGGAGCAACTTTGTGGACTGGCTCCGCAATCTGAGGATCATCCTCACAGCTGCCCAAAAGGTTTATGTCCTAAATGCACCGCTAGGTGACCCCCCCCGCTCCTACAGCCCCTGCGGACGTTTTGAACGTCTGGCAGACACGTTCGGATGACTATTCGATAGTGCAGTGTGCCATGTTGTACGGCTTGGAAGGAGGACTTCAAAGGCGTTTTGAACGTCATGGTGCATATGAGATGTACACGGAGTTGAAGTTCATCTTTGAAAAGAATGCTAAGATCGAGAGGTATGAGACCACCGATAAATTCTTTGCTTGCAAGATGGAGGAGAATTCGTCTGTCAGTGAGCACTTACTGAAGATGTCTGGGTACTATACCCGCATAGCTGATCTGGGACTTGTGTTCCCGGATGAGGCTATCATTGACAGAATTCTCCAGTCACTCCCTCCAAGCTACAAGAGCTTCGTGCAGCAGTATAACATGCAAGGGATGAACAAGACCATCGCCGAGCTGTTTTCGATGCTGAAAGTCGCTGAGGCAGACATCCAGAAGGAGTATCAAGTGTTGATGGTCAATAAAACCACCAGTTTCAATAAGAACGGCAAGGGCAAGAAGGGTAACTCTAAGAAGGGTGGCAAAGCAGTTGCTAATCCAGTGAAGAAACCCAAGGCTGGGCCCAAGCCAGAGACTGAGTGTTTCTATTGCAAGGGGAACGGCCACTAGAAGCGGAACTGCCCCAAGTATCTGGCGGACAAGAAGGGGGCCAACAACAACAAAGGTATATGTGATATACATGTTATTGATGTGTACCTTACCAACTCTCGTTGTAGTGCCTGGGTATTTGATACCGGTTCGGTTGCTCACATTTGCAACTCTAAACAGGAACTGCGGAATAAACGGAGGCTGGCAAAGGACGAAGTGACGATGCGCGTGGGAAATGGTTCCAAGGTTGATGTGATCGCCGTCGGCACGCTCGCTCTTCGATTACCATCGGGATTAGTTATGAACCTGAATAATTGTTATTTAGTGCCTGCGTTAAGCATGAACATTATATCTGGATCTTGTTTATTGCGAGACGGTTACTCATTTAAGTCAGAGAATAATGGTTGTTCTATTTATATGAGTAATATCTTTTATGGTCATGCACCCGAAGTTAGGGGTTTATTCTTATTTAATCTCGATAGTGATGATACACATGTTCATAACATTGATGCCAAAAGATGTAGAGTAGATAATGATAATACCACTTTCTTGTGGCACTGCCGTCTCGGTCATATCGGCGTGAAACGCATGAGGAAGCTCCATGCTGATGGACTTTTGGAGTCTCTTGATTTTGAATCACTTGACACGTGCGAGCCGTGCCTCATGGGCAAGATGACAAGGACCCCGTTTTCAGGGACAATGGAACGGGCAAGTGACTTATTGGAAATCATACATACTGATGTGTGCGGTCCGATGAGTGTAACGGCGCGCGGTGGATATCGTTATTTTCTCACCTTCACTGACGACTTAAGTAGATATGGTTATATTTACTTGATGAAGCATAAGTCTGAAACTTTTGAAAAGTTCAAGCAATTTCAGAGTGAAGTTGAAAATCATCGTAACAAGAAGATCAAGTTCCTACGATCTGATCGAGGGGGAGAATATCTGAGTTATGAGTTTGGTGATCACTTAAGAAAATGTGGAATTGTTTCACAGTTGACACCACCTGGAACACCACAGCGTAATGGTGTGTCCGAACGTCGTAATCGAACCCTATTAGATATGGTACGTTCTATGATGTCTCTTGCCGATTTGCCACTATCGTTTTGGGGATATGCGTTAGAGACAGCTGCATTCACTTTAAATAGGGCTCCATCTAAGTCCGTTGAGACAACACCGTATGAACTGTGGTTTGGTAAGAAACCGAAGTTGTCTTTTCTCAAGGTTTGGGGTTGCGATGCTTATGTCAAAAGGCTCCAGCCAGAAAAGCTCGAACCCAAAGCGGACAAATGTGTCTTCATAGGATACCCAAAAGAAACAGTTGGGTACACCTTCTATCTCAGATCCGAGGGCAAAGTGTTTGTCGCTAAGAACGGGTCCTTTCTCGAGAAAGAGTTTCTCTCGAAAGAATTGAGTGGGAGGAAGGTAGAACTTGATGAGGTTATTGAACCTCTGCTTCAACCAGAAAGTAGCGCAGCACAGAAAGATGTTTTTGTGGAGCCTGCAGAGGTTGAAGAGGAAGCCAATGATGATGATCAAGAAGCTACTGATCAAGTTACTACCGAACCTCGTAGGTCGACAAGGGTACGCACTGCACCTGAGTGGTATGGTAACCCTGTCTTGGAGGTCATGTTGCTAGACAACGGTGAACCTACGAGCTATGGAGAAGCGATGGTGGGCCCAGATTCCGAAAAATGGTTAGAGGCCATGAAATCCGAGATGGGATCCATGTATGAAAACAAAGTATGGACTTTGGAAGTATTACCTGAAGGGCGGAAGGCCATTCAGAATAAATGGATTTTTAAGAGGAAGACGGACGCTGACGGTAATGTCACCGTGTATAAAGCTCGACTTGTGGCAAAGGGTTTTTCACAAGTTCAAGGGATTGACTACGATGAGACTTTCTCACCCGTAGCGATGCTTAAATCCGTCCGAATCATGTTAGCAATAGCTGCATATTTCGATTATGAAATTTGGCAGATGGATGTCAAAACAGCGTTCCTTAACGGTTTTCTTAAGGAAGAGTTGTATATGATGCAACCAGAGGGTTTTGTCGATCCAGAGAATGCTGACAAAGTATGCAAGCTCCAGCGTTCCATTTATGGGCTGGTGCAAGCATCTCGGAGTTGGAATCTTCGCTTTGATGAGGTGGTCAAAGCGTTTGGGTTTATACAAGTTTACAATGAAGCTTGTATTTACAAGAAAGTGAGTGGGAGCTCTATAGCGTTTCTAATATTATATGTGGATGACATATTGCTGATTGGAAACAATATAGAATTTTTGGATAGCGTGAAGGGGTATTTGAACAAGAGTTTTTCGATGAAAGATCTCGGTGAAGCTGCTTTCATATTGGGCATCAAGATCTATAGAGATAGATCAAGACGCTTGATAGGACTTTCACAAAGCACGTACCTTGATAAAGTTTTGAAGAAGTTCAAAATGGATCAATCCAAGAAGGGGTTCTTGCCGGTATTGCAAGGTACAAAGTTGAGTAAGACTCAATGCCCAGTGACTGCGGATGATAGAGAAAAGATGAGTGTCGTCCCCTATGCTTCAGCCATAGGCTCTATCATGTATGCAATGCTGTGCACAAGACCAGATGTCAGCCTTGCCATAAGTATGGCCGGAAGGTTTCAGAGTAATCCTGGTATGGATCACTGGACAGCGGTCAAGAATATCCTAAAGTACCTGAAAAGGACTAAGGATATGTTTCTCGTTTATGGAGGTGATCAAGAGCTCGTCGTAAAGGGTTACGTCGATGCAAGCTTTGACACTGATCCGGATGACTCTAAGTCTCAAAGCGGATACGTATATATTCTCAACGGGGGAGCGGTAAGCTGGTGCAGTTCCAAGCAGAGCGTGGTAGCTGATTCTACATGTGAAGCGGAGTATATAGCTGCCTCGGAGGCAGCTAAGGAAGGTGTCTGGATGAAGGAGTTCATGACAGATCTTGGAGTTGTGCCTAGTGCACTGAACCCAATGACTCTGTTCTGTGACAACACTGGTGCCATTGCTCTAGCCAAGGAACCAAGGTTTCACAAGAGGACCAGACACATAAAGCGACGCTTCAATTCCATCCGCGATTCGGTCAAGGAGGAGGACATAAACATTTGCAAAGTACACACGGATTTGAATGTTGCAGATCCGTTGACTAAGCCTCTTCCACGGGCTAAGCACGATCAACACCAAGACTCTATGGGTGTTAGACTCATTACCTTGTAATGCTAGATTATTGACTCTAGTGCAAGTGGGAGACTGTTGGAAATATGCCCTAGAGGCAATAATAAAAGAGTTATTATTATATTTCCTTGTTCATGATAATCGTTTATTATCCATGCTATAATTGTATTGATTGGAAACTCAAATACATGTGTGGATGAATAGACAGACTTTGTGTCCCTAGTGAGCCTCTACAGGACTAGCTCGTTGATCAAAGATGACCGCGGTTTCCAGGTCATAGACATGAGTTGTCATTTGATAACGGGATCACATCATTAGGAGAATGATGTGATGGACGAGACCCAAACGTTAAACATAGCTTTTGATCGTGTCAGTTATCGCTATAGTTTTCTGCATGTCAAGTATAAGTTCCTATGACCATGAGATCATGTAACTCACTGACACCGTAGGAGTGCTTTGTGTGTACCAAACATCACAACGTAACTGGGTGACTATAAAGGTACTCTACAGGTATCTCCGAGGGTGTCTGTTGAGTTGACATGGATCGAGACTGGGATTTGTCACTCCGTGTGACGGAGAGGTATCTCCGGGCCCACTCGGTAATACGTCATCTCAATGAGCTCAAAGTGACTAAGTAGTTGGTCACGGGATTATGTATTACGGTAACGAGTAAAGAGACTTGCCGGTAACGAGATTGAACTAGGTATAGAGATACCGACGATCGAATCTCGGGCAAGTAACATACCGACGAGACAAAGGGAACTGTATACGGGATTGCCTGAATCCTTGACATCGTGGTTCATCCGATGAGATCATCGAGAAACATGTGGGAACCAATATGGGTATCCAGATCCCGCTATTGGTTATTGACCTGGGAGTGTCTCGGTCATGTCTACATGGTTTCCGAACCCGCAGGGTCTACACGCTTAACGTTCGGTGACGCTAGGGTTGTTAGTGAGAAAAGTGTATGGTTACCGAAGGTTGTTCGGAGTCCCGGATGAGATCCCGGACATGACGAAGGTCTCTGGAATGGTCCGGAGACGAAGATTGATATATAGGATGAAAGGTTTCGGAGTCCGGAAGTGTTCCGGGGAGCATCGGGAAATCGGCGGACGACCGAAAGGGGTTTCGGGGGTTCCGGAAGTAGTTCTGGGCCTAATGGGCCACAAGGGGGGACACCACAGCCCTCAGGGGGCTGTGCGCCCCCCCCCCTGGGCCCTCTCCTTGTGCGCCAAGGGAGGTGGACCCCTCTAGGGTGGCCGCACCCCCTTAGCCTTGGGGGGCAAGGCACCTA
>LR738714.1:224671751-224715519 GCA_902687465.1 Secale cereale
CCCCCCATGCCCTGGCCGCCGGCCCCCTAGGGGAAACCCTAGGGCGCCCCCCCTCTCCTCCTTCCCCCTATATATAGAGAGGTAGAGGGAGGGCAGCCAACACAAGTTCGTGCCTCGGTGCTGCCCTCCCTCTCCCATAACATCTTCTTCTCCCGCGGTGCTTAGGCGAAGCCCTGCTGGAATTCTTCTACACCATCACCACCACGCCGTCGTGCTGCCGGTTCTCCATCAACCTCTCCTCCACCCCTTGCTGGATCAAGAAGGAGGAGACGTCCCCGAGCCGTACGTGTGAAGAACGCGGAGGCACCGTTGCTTCGGTGCTTGGATCTTCAGCGATCTGAATCGCGGCGAGTACGACTCCATCAACCGCGTTCTTAACGCTTCCGCTTAGCGATCTACAAGGGTATGTGGATCCTACTCTCCCCTCGTAGTTGCATCTACTAGATTGATCTTGGTGATCGTAGAGAAATTTTTTTGTTTTCCATGCAACGTTCCCCAACAGATACTACTTATGATACTCCCATTACGGGCAGCTTCAGGTCACTCGCTCGAACCCCATTGGTATACAACTGGCTAGAAGGGATCCCGAGGTGGAAAAGCAGACAGAGCAGGTCATGGATGGACAGCCGGAGGTGGAGCATGATCCTGTTACGACGGTAGACCCCACACTGCACACTGGCCCAAAGGATAGGATGGGTACAGACCTGTCACAAAATGACACTTGTGGGTTGGGGTGCGCGGTGCCGGATCCGGTGCGGACAGATTCGGCTATGATTATGGACGTTCTAGGTGCGGGGATGAATATCGGAGTGCAAAGGATCCCGGAGGAATCTTCTGGCCATCAGGTGGAAGGACTGGCTCGGGGAGGGAATCAGGGCCAGACTGAGGGTTGGGACCTAGTAAAAGATTTACTCCGGACTGATGTGGCTATCGGGATTGAGGTGGCTTCCATGCTCTCTGATGCATCGGATCCAGAGCCACAAGTGCTACAGGAGTTGGACATGACCACGTCCCGACCGCATGCATGCGAAAGCACCACTCTGCATGGAGGAGAGCTAGTTATACATGGTGGGGCTACAACACAGATTGGCATGGCGGGAATGCTATCCTCCAGGGAGCAAGTGGCGATTAGGAACATCAAGTCCTTTTGTGCAGGGCTGCTGAAAAATCTCGCACCTCCGCTTCTTAAGGAAATCGAAGGAATTCGTGGCGTGAAGGCTGGGTAAGACCCATTCACTCCACGACGGGCAACCAGGTCTCGCTGCATCAATAGGTCGAGGAAATCTAAAGCGACGATGGTGGAAGCGGTTCTTCTAAAAACACTTGGCATCATAGGTGATGATCTGGCGGTCTCGGAGGATGCGCTAGGTCAACTACGATCGGTGTTTGATTCGCCGCTGCAAGAAGGCCAGCTAAGGGCCATAGCGGCAATCTTTGGCAAGGTGATTCCAACGAATCTAACACAAGAAATGATGGAGGTGGCGCCAGAGAAGGCAGCTTAGGTCTAGAGGCCTAAGGTGTGACAGGGGAGCTTGTGTTTCCCGATGTCATGCAACGCAATGGAGGTGGTGTGCTAGAATGTGAGAGGGCTTAATAGCCTGACAAGAAGGCGCTGAGGGAGTTTGTCGACATGGTGCATGTCGCGATAATCTGTATCCTAGAAACTAAACTAGAGATTATCAATCGGTACACTATAATGCAATGCCTTGGGCCATCTTACGATGGTTTTGCTTATCTTCCGGGGTCGGCAACCAGAGGTGGAATCTTCGTTGGCTGGGACTCCACGAAAGTTAACCTCTCTAACTTTGCAACGAACACTAATTCCATAAAAGGATACGTCTTGCCAAAGGAGGGCACTGCATGGTGGCTTACGGTGGTGTATGGACCACAAGAAGATGCGTAGAAAATCCTTTTTCTGGAGGAGCTAACAGAAAGACGAAGCTACTGCCCCGGGGCATGGCTTGTGATTGGGGACTTCAACCTCATTCTTCATGCTGCGGATAAGAACAACTCACGGATTGACAGAAGAATGATGGGAAAGTTTAAGAGATTTGTAGATGATAATGCACTTAAGGAATTGTTCTTGCACGGGCGAAATTACACGTGGAGCAATGAGAGGGAATGCCCACCCTCACAAAGATCGGTAGGGCATTTGTCTCGGTGGACTGGGAGATGGACCATCCGGAAAGCCTACTGCAGGCGCTTTCTACTTCGTGTTCCGACCACTGTCCGATGTTCTTGTCTGTGGAGGAGCACTTGTAGCCAAAGAAAAGGTTCAGATTTGAGCTGTTTTGGACGAAGATTGACGGTTTCCTGGACGCGGTAAAGGAAGCATGGAGATGTGAGGTAGAGATCACAGATCCCTTCAGGAGGTTGGATGTGCTGTTGAGGAACACTGCACGTTTTCTCACTACTTGGGGACAAAAGAAAGTGGGCAACATCAAGATGCAGATTGCAGTAGCCAATCTGGTTATTCTTCGTTTCGATGTGGATCAGGAACATAGATTACTTTCGTAGGAGGAAAGGTGGCTTAGTGTGATAGTCTGGCTTATTAGGGATGATAGACTACTCATATCAATAAGGAATTCCTTCTTTTCTGGGAGCCCATTCGGATAGAACTCCAAAGTTAAGCGTGCGCAGCTTGGAGTAGTTTCAGGATGGGCGACCGACCGGGAAGTTGCTCCCGGGTGCGCACGAGTAAGGAAAAAGTACGCAGAAAAGACTAGTATTGATATGTGGGGCCAGTCTAGATCCCGCCAGAAGTAACGACCACCGGCGGGTGTGTCTGGGGCGTTACAAGTCGGTATCAGAGCCGACCCTCACGATTACACGGATGTTTGCGGATAGGTGCTCGGTCATGTTATTCATGATGTTTGTGACCCGTCGTGGCGCACGGCATGGCACATGTATCGGACTGGATGCACAGACGTTTGTGCCAAGAGGGAACGTTCCTGTGGCCCGACGAGGACGTTGGTTCCTCTGAGTGGGGGTGTATGTGATAGCCTGGCTTATTAGGGATGATAGACTACTCATATCAATAAGGAATTCCTTCTTTTCCGGGAGCCCATCCTGATAGAACTCCAAAGTTAAGCATGCTCAGCTTGGAGTAGTTTCAGGATGGGTGACCGACCGGGAAGTTGCTCCCGGGTGCGCACGAGTGAGGACAAAGTGCACAGAAAAGACTAGTATTGATATGTGGGGCCAGTCTAGATCCCGCCAGGAGTAACGACCACCGGCGGGTGTGTCCGGGGCGTTACACTTAGCAAGACCCTAAAGCTTATGGTGCTAGGGCTGTCTTCTCTGGAAAGAACGATTGCGAGACAACGGTCTAGGGTCCGCTGGCTAGGAGAAGGGGATGCGAACACAAAGTTGTTTCACCTGATTGCCAATGGTAGGAAGGCAAAGAATTTAATCCCGACAATTACTTTGGATGGCCACGTAATTGCTGATCAATTAGGAAAAGAGGAGGCCTTCTTTGAGGCCTACCAGGAGCTGCTTGGGAAAGATACGACAAGGGATCATGCTTTAAATCTGGAAGCGCTGGATATACTGCCTACTGATCTATCGAAGCTTGATCGACCATTCAGTGAGGAGGAAATCTGGGCAGTAGTAAAGGATCTACCATCGGATAAAGCTCCAGGGCCGGATGGGTACATTGGAATTTTCTTCCATAAGGCGTGGGATATCGTCAAGAGGGATGTTATTGCGGCCCTTCACAAACTATTCCTGAATAATAGGAGGGGATTTGGAAGGCTTAATCAGGCGCTGATCACATTAATACCGAAGTCCCGAGAGGCCTGCCATATCCAGGACTTCCGGCCGATTATCCTGGTTCACAGTATACCGAAGATGGCATCCAAGCTTATGACCACAAGGCTTAGGCCTCGCATGGGGGAGCTAGTTCACATCAATCAATCGGCATTCATAAGAGGAAGTACCTTGCACGATAACTTCCTTCTGGTTAGGCAAATGGCAAGAATAATACACCACATGAAGGCAAAAGGAGTCCTATGACGCCCGAAGACCGACGTCCCAGAAGATTCTAGATGTTCCGGGTTCTTCCGTGTGTTTCATTTGTGCTTGTGTTATTTATTTTGCATTGCATCATGTCATCATGCCATCATGTCTTTAATCTTTTGCATCTCAACTTACATAAATTGTGTGGACCTTCGGTCCATTTAAATCGAGGGAAGTGTGAGTTCTCTTTATAACATATCCTCCCAATATTTAGGGAGCTATATTATAAATATTCCATTTGTTTGGAATTAACCCAACACACTTGCATATTTTTTCCCATGCCCCTTTTGCTTCAAGTTTCCCTCCTACCTTGCCAACTTTTCCCTTTCCCTTTTATCGAGGCTCCTCCTAAAGTCTAGACTCCTTTCAAACTCCTTTAAGGCAAGCTAAATATTTTTTGGTTTGCACTTCCCTATTTTGTTGGAACCACTTTTGTTGGGTTGGTAATATTCCTTAAAGCCTTACAAAAATGTTCCATCATTTATTTACTGTTCATGGCCTCTTTTCTTAATAATTTTGAACTCTCTCTATTTTTCTGCTAAAGAAATCAAGAGGGAGAGAGATATGGCCCAACAGCCAGGCCAGCCGCCGGCCTGCGGTCTCCCTCCAGCCGGCCCATCTGGTCTCCTGGCCCAACTCCAGTCCTAACCCTAATCCCGACCGATCTCTTTCTCCCCTCGCTCCTCCCTTGTTTCCTCTGCCGCCGCCAGCATCGCTCTCCTCTCGCCCGAACCCCCCTTGGTCGACCCCCTCGCTCTCCCCTCGTTCTCCCCTCACAGTCCCGATCCACCCCGCTCCCTCCTCCTCGTAGCCGCGTCGCCCTCCGGCCTCCTCCACGCCTCGCACCGGCCGCCGCCGCGCCAAGGCCGCAGCCCCGGCGCGCCACGTCCTCGCCGCGCCTCGCCATGGTGCCCGCGGGCCGGCCAGGAGCCGCGACGTCCGCCGCCAAGGCCCTGCGCCTCGCCTCCCCGAGCACCTTCCTCCCTGGCCCGTCAGCCGCCTCGCCTCTGCATCGTCACCGCCGTCGCGCCGTGTCGCCTCCGCCTCGCCGGAGCTCCCCCACACCAGCAGACAGCCACACCTTCCCTTGCGCTTGCGGCCTCCTGTTCGTCGACATGGCCGCAGCAAGTTCAAGCTCCGCCCCGTTGTTGTTCATCGAGCCATCCCACGCTCCAACTGCCGGGAAACGGCTCCCCATCACCAAGACCTCCTAGATCCGTTCGTTCTGCAGCCCAAGACCTCGCCGGAGTCCCTCGGCTCGTTTGTACCAAGTCCCGCTTCTGCCTGGCCCTCCAAGTTCATCTAATTTCCACGACGACCTGCAAGTACCCCTTCGAATACTCCAAGTTCAACTACGCCTGACGATGCAACAAGTACCATGACGGCCCCAAACATCTACGAACCGTGTTCAACTACCGCCGCGTGAACGGCTACGAAACGTGAACGACTACCGTCGTCGAAGACCCGTGTACAACTACTTCCCACTACATCAACGTGAACGACTACCATCGCCGAAGACCCGTGTAATGCAAGCGTCAAGGTCGACTACCGTCTCCGTGTACCACTACTTCCTTTTGGCAACGAGAACGACAACTTCGACAACGACCGCCTCGAGAACGTCTACTTCCACTACTTCCACTACGTCCCTCTACGACTCGAACCGCTTCGAGAACGAAAGTTCCGAAGGTATAACCCCGTGACGATGACCCGTGTGATGCTTGTGGTTGTATGAGATGCTTTCCCTTGTGTGCACCGTGCCCGTTTTGTATTTTGTCATGCTCCTCGGTTGCCTCGTCGCCGACCCGTGGGAACCCGGTGACGGGATCACCCCACCTTTCATCTTGTTCCGCTCGCTCACTCCACCTTTGCTTTTGCACCGGTCTCTCAACGAGTTACCGGAACCGAGATGTTGCCGTTGCATCATTTTCGGATCGTTGCCGTGGCACCTTTTTCCTTCCACCACGGTGACATATACTACTTATCTCTTCATGTTCACTTTTAACTAAAAATTGCATAACTTGATCATGTCATCCGCATCATGTTAACAACATTCAAAATGTGTGAATTGTTGTTTGCTAAAAATTGCTAAATATTCTCATGAGGAGTTTCCGGAATTGTTGTTGCTATTTCCGGCCTCATTAAAACTTGCCTAAATAGGTAGTTGTTTTTGCTTCACCTCTTGCCATGTTAACCAACTTTTAATCTTGTCTTGTAAATAAACGAGAGTCAACTAAATAAATAACATGTGGTGTTTCGTCAATATGCAACTTGTTGCATATTGAGCTCCACTTAACTTGTAGTGTTGTTTGTGCACTTTGCCATGCCATGCATAATTAAACCGGACATGCATCATACTTGGATGTGCATCGTATGCCATGTTTATGCTTGTGTGTTTACCGTGTTGTTTGCTTCTTTCCGGTTGCTTCTCTTGTTAGCTTCGGTTTCGATCCGGAGTTGTGAGGATTCGCTCGACTATGTTGCTCCGTCTGCTTCATGGACCCGTTCTTCTCCCTTGCGGAATTCCAGGCAAGATGATCATACCCTTGGATACCTTTACTACCTTTGCCATGCTTAGTTGTCTCGATGCTATTGTTACATGTCACGCTACCCATCTTTTTTATGTCAGCCTCTCCTTGTTGCCATGAAACCTCTAACCTTTGACACCTTCCTAGCAAAACCACTATTTGGCTATGTCACCCGCTTGCTCAGCCCCTCTTATAGCGTTGTTAGTTGCAGGTGAAGATGAAGGTCGTTCCAGGAGGGAACTTGTTGTTGGAATATCACAATATCTATTATTATTATTAACACACCTATATACTGGGCATGGGTGGAAGGCTTGGCCTTTTGCTCGGTGTTTTGTTCCACTCATGCCACCTTAGGCGCCGATAAACCGGCATTATGTTCCTTGATTTTGCGTTCCTTACACGATGGCTGGATGGGGACCCCTCGACAGTTCGACTTTGAATAAAACTCCTCCAGCAAGGCCCAACATTGGTTTTAATTTGCCTCATAATAACAACTTAATTAATTAATTAAATTTGCATAGGGGGTCGCGTCCCCGGGGATTCTTTCTACATAGCAGGGGGGCCAGGGCTGATGGTGTTGGTCCCGAACGGGGGTCTTGCAGGGCCGCCTTGGGGAAACCCAAGGTATCTGGTATAACCTGTAGCATCACCCATCCGGATGTGGCTTGAGACGAGATACGCGCGGCTACTATCAAGGTGTCGGCACGCCGGGAGGTCTTGCTGGACTTGTTTTACCATTGTCGAAATGTCTTGTGCACCGGGATGCCGAGCCTGATCGGATTTTCCCTAAGATAAGGGGTGATGATATTATATTTATCACTTCAGCTAATCGTGAGAGCTTGTGATGGGCTAAGTTGGGACACCCCTGCAGGGTTATGATCTTTCGAAAGCCGTGCCCGCGGTTATGTGGCAGATTGGAATTTGTTAATGTCCGGTTGTAGAAAACTTGACAGAGGATCCGAAGTAAAACACACCACTGCGTGAGTAACCGTGACTGTCTCTTTTCACTTTGAGAAGAGAACACGGTGGGATTATGTTTGATTCGTATGTAGTTCAGGATCTTTAGTGATCACTACTAGTTGCGACCGTTTGCGTAGATGCTCATCTTATTCTTGTACTCGTAAGCTAGCCACCATATTATGCTTAGCCGCTGCTGCAACCTCACCACTTTACCTCTTCCTACCCATAAAGCTTTGCTAGTCTTGATACCCATGGTTATGGGATTGCTGAGTCCTCGTGGCTCACAGATACTACAACACCAGATGCAGGTTCAGCCGAGAATGAAGCAGGAGCTGGTTCAGAGCTTCACTGGGAGCTCGATGAAGAGAGTGGCCGTATGTTTGTGGCGTTTCGACGATCAGTAGTGGTTTCTACTAGGGGCGATTCGGACCTGTGGCTTTATGTTTGTTTTTGGTATCTTTATTTTGTATCTTCGCCCGTAGTCGGGTTGTGATGTTTTGGATGATGTTTGCTTATGTATGTATTGTGTGAAGTGGCGAGTGTAAGCCAACTATCTCCTTTTTGCAATTTCATCCCTATTTTTACATGAGTCGTGCAAAGATACCAAACTTGAGATCATTCTAGAATGGGCTTATACCTTTAAGTCGTGCCTCGACACGTAGGAGGTATAGTCCCATCCTGGGCATTACAAGTTGGTATCAGAGCCTTCTCCGACCTAGGAGCCCCCACTGATTGATCGAATCGTTGACGGTTGAGTCTAGGCACACACTTGAAATTGTTTTGAGTCCTATATATATCGGAGAGTAGGATTTATTTTGCTCCTCATCTCTTTTCACTCTGGTGAGGACTCCTGACGATTACTCTTATCTCTTCTACTCTAAAAAATTCACCAAATGTTTTTTTAGGATCTCGCGAGTATTGTTTGGATTGTTCCGATGTCTTTGTGACGCGAACATTGTTCTCGATGCCTCCTGTCATTTAGGGGTTGTGGCAGTGTAATGCCCAGGATGGGACTATACCTCCTACGTGTCGAGGCACGACTTAAAGGTATAAGCCCATTCTGGAATGATCTCAAGTTTGGTATCTTTGCACGACTCATGTAAAAGAGGGATTAAATTGTAAAAGGAGATAGTTGGCTTACACTCGCCACTTCACACAATACATTACATAAGCAAAACATCATTCAAAACATCACAACCCAACTACGGGCGAAGATCTAAAAGAAAGATACCAAAAACAACATAAAGCCACATGTCTGAATCGCCCCTAGTAGAAACCACTACTGATCGTCGAAACGTCACAAACATACGGCCACTCTCTTCATCGAGCTCCCAGTGAAGTACTTGAACCAGCTCCTGCATCAATCTCGGCTGAACCTGCATCTGGTGTTGTAGTATCTGTGAGCCACGAGGACTCAGCAATCCCATAACCATGGGTATCAAGACTAGCAAAGCTTTATGGGTAGGAAGAGGTAAAGTGGTGAGGTTGCAGCAGCGGCTAAGAATAATATGGTGGCTAACTTACGAGTACAAGAATAAGATGAGCATCTACGCAAACGGTCGCAACTAGTAGTGATCGCTAAAGATCCTGAACTACATACGAGTCAAACATAACCCCACCGTGTTCTCTTCTCAAAGTGAAAAGAGACAGTCACGGTTACTCACACAGTTGTGTGTTTTACTTCGGATCCTCTGTCAAGTTTTCTACAACCGGACATTAACAAATTCCAATCTGCCACATAACCGCGGGCACGGCTTTCGAAAGATCATAACCCTGCAGGGGTGTCCCAACTTAGCCCATCACAAGCTCTCACGATTAGCTGAAGTGATAAATATAATATCATCACCCCTTATCTTAGGGAAAACCGATCAGGCTCGGCATCCCGGTGCACAAGACATTTCGACAATGGTAAAACAAGTCAAGCAAGACCTCCCGGCGTGCCGACACCTTGATAGTAGCCGCGCGTATCTCGTCTCAGGCCACGTCCGGATGGGTGATGCTACAGGTTATACCAAATACCTCGGGTTTCCCCAAGGCGGCCCTGCAGGACCCCCGTTTGGGACCAACACCATCAGCACTGGCCCCCCTGCTATGTAGAAAGAATCCCCGGGGACGCGACCCCCTATGCAATTTTAATTAATTAATTAAGTTGTTATTATGAGGCAAATTAAAACCAATGTTGGGCCTTGCTGGAGGAGTTTTATTCAAAGTCGAACTGTCAAGGGGTCCCCATCCACCCATCGTGTAAGGAACGCAAAATCAAGGAACATAATGCCGGTTTATCGGTGCCTAAGGTGGCATGAGTGGAACAAAACACCGAGCAAAAGGCCAAGCCTTCCACCCATGCCCAATATATAGGTGTGTTAATAATAATAATAGATATTGTGATATTCCAACAACAAGTTCCCTCCTGGAACGATCTTCATCTTCACCTGCAACTAACAACGCTATAAGAGGGGCTGAGCAAGCGGGTAACATAGCCAAACAGTGGTTTTGCTAGGAAGGTGTCAAAGGTTAGAGGTTTCATGGCAACAAGGAGAGGCTGACATAAAAGATGGGTAGCGCGACATGTAACGATAGCATCGAGACAACTAAGCATGGCAATGATAGTAAAGGTATCCAAGGGTATGATTATCTTGCTTGGGATTCCGCAAGGAAGAAAAACGGGTCCAAGAAGTAGACGGAGCAACATAGTCGAGCGACTCCTCACAACTCCGGAACGAATCCGAAGCTAACAAGAGAAGCAACCGGAAAGAAGCAAACAACACGGTAAACACACAAGCATAAACATGGCATACGATGCACATCCAAGTATGATGCATGTCCGGTTTAATTATGCATGGCATGGCAATGTGCACAAACAAAACTACAAGTTAAGTGGAGCTCAATATGCAACGAGTTGCATATTGACGAGACACCACATGTTATTTATTTAGTTGACTCTCGTTTATTTACAAGACAAGATTAAATGTTTTTAACATAGCAAGAGGTGAATCAAAAGCAAACTACCTATTTAGGCAAGTTTTAATGAGGCCGGAAAACAACAACAATTCCGGAAAATCCCCATGAGCATGTTTAGCAATTATTTAAGCAAACAACAATTCACACATATAATGTTGTTAACATGATGCGGATGACATGATCAAGTTTAGCCAATTTAGTTAAACATTAACAAGAAGAGATATGAAGTATTGTCACCGTGGTGAAAGGAAAGGGTGCCACGGCAACGATCCGAAAATGGTGCCACGCAACATATCGGTTCCGGTAACCCATTGAGAGACCGGTGCAAAAGATGACGGAGAGCGTGGTATGCAAGAAGAAAAGTGGGGTGATCCCGTCACCGGGTTCCCACAGGTCGGCGACGAGGCAACCGAGGAGCACGACAAAAGATGATACGGGCACGGTGCATAGAAGGGAAACATCTCATACAACACGAGCATTCCACGGGTCATCGTCTCGGGTTATACCTTCGAAACACTCGTTCTCGGAGGGGATCAAGATCGTCGAGGGACGTAGTGGAAGTAGCCGTTCCGGTCATCGGTAGGGGTACTTGTCGCATCGCCGAGCGTAGTGGTACTCGGGGTCGTCATGGAAGTTGTTCATGTAGTAGTCGTTCACGTTCGTCTTGTCGTGGTACTTGCCGACGGGGTCCTTGTCGAGTCGTCTATGACGTAGGGGTACACGTTTATGTAGTGGTAC
The DNA here is from genome assembly GCA_902687465.1 of Secale cereale. Lineage (NCBI taxonomy): Eukaryota > Viridiplantae > Streptophyta > Magnoliopsida > Poales > Poaceae > Secale > Secale cereale. Next base: position 224,682,953 of record LR738714.1, read on the forward strand.
TTGCGGTCTCGGCGACGGTAGTTGTTCACGTTCATAGATGTACACATTCCGTAGATGGTACTTGAGGGTCTTCGGACTTGCCGGACTCGGTTCTCGCGACAGTAGTGGAACTTGACGTATCTCCACGTGTAGTCGTACTCGTTTCTTCACCAACGGTAGTCGTTCGGGCGTCGAGCGTCGAGGTACTTGGGTTCTTGTGGTCTTGCCGTTGGGGTACTTGGCGAAACCCTGTAGTCGTACACTTGGTCGTCGTGGCACTTGGCAAGTCTGTGCGTAGAGGAACTTGGCGACACTTGGCTGGATCCACCGTACCGAGACGAACTTGACGAAAAACTTCAACGATGGAACTTGGTGAAAACCACGGAGGCGCTGCTCGTTGGACTTGGCGATCTAGAGACGTGTGGAGGCAGCACGAGCTGCTGGTTGTAGGAGCATGGCCGAGCAACGGCTGGAAGAAGGACGACGACCGGGTGGCCGCTGCAGCGGGGTGCTCCGGTGAGGCACTTGGCGGGGCGACGCAGTCTGCAACGGGTCCGGCGGCGCGAGTACTCGCCGGAGATAGTGGCTGAGCAAGGCCGAGGCGACGCGTCAGGGCGACGAGGAGGAGACCTTGGCAGCGGAGCAGGGGACTTGCGCGGCGGCGGCAGAGGCGGCTGGAGGGATGAAGGCGCGGTCGCTGGAGAGGCGCGCGGCGAGCCAGGCGCGGCGCTGGGCGGCCGAGGCGCTCGGAGGCGGCCGGACCGCTGGGGAACGGGGCGGGACGGCAGGCCGGCCAGGGAGCTGAAGCCGGGGCTCGGGCTCGGTCCCTGGTGGAGGTCGCGGTTGAAAGCCCACGGTGAGAAGGAGGAAGATGGGGATCGAGGGAGTGGAGTTGGGGATCGGGCTAGGAGGGAGAGGGGATCGATGGGAGGCTGCGCGAGCGAGATGGTGCGGCGCGAGGGGGAGACGAGGTGGAGATGGGATCGGGCAGGGGAGAGGGTTAGGTTTAGAGGACGGGGTCGGGCTGTTAGATGGGCCTCTGGAAAAGATGGGCCAGGGAGGCCGGGGTGGCCTTGGGCCGCGTTGAAGCAGGCCGCCTGGCAGCTGAGCTGACTGCCTCTCCTCCTATTTCTAACACTGAGCAAAAAAAACAAAGAAGAAAAAGGAGAAGCAAGGAAGTGTTTGGGATAGTGTTTAGGCATGGGGTTAATTTTCCTGGACTCGCAACAATGTCAACGGTCCACCAAAAATAGGAGAGGCAAGAAAAGAGAAAGAGAAGGCATGGGAAAATATGCAAGTGTGTTGCGGTTAATTCCAAAGAATGGAATATTTTAATATAGCTCCATATATTAGGAGGATATGTTATAAAGAGAAGTCATCCTTCCCTCGATTTAAATGGACCGAAGGTCCACACGACTTATTTAAGTTGAGATGCAAAGATTAATGACATGATGGCATGATGACATGATGCAAAGCAAAATAAATAACACAAGCACAAAAGAAACACACGGGAGAACCCGGAACATCTGGAATCTCTGGAATCTTCTGGGACGTCGGTCTTCGGGCGTCACAACTCTCCCACACTAACAGAGGATCTCGACCCGAGATCCTAGAGATGGCACCGGGTAGAAACGAAAAAGAAGAGGTAAACAAAGTTGCTTCTTTGACAGACGAGTGAAACCACGAACCTGAGAGGTTGACCAAAATGAAAGAAGAATACAACGGAGATGAACGAATATGAAAACTCCGTTAGAAAAGAGGAACAAGGAACATTATGAGAACCTTGGAAGTTGAAAGATATGAACAAGAGCTCACGGATCATGGAAGTATTTAAACCACTACGGTTAACCAAGATTGAGAAGGAATAAGAGCGAAATAATTTGGACAGCACTCCGTCTGAAAATGGAAGGAATTAACATGAACTTGAGGAGATGGGAAGATACTTGATGAAATCAACAAAACACTGCCTCCGAAACAATTAAAAGAATGGCACAAGGTTAAGAAGGATTTCAGAAAGCACTCCGGTTGAAAGAGAGGCAAAACTTGGTAAGATGATTGAATTGAATGGAGAACACAACACTCCAGTTAAATGATAAGCAAGGGAAAGAACATGATCTCGATAAAACGATATGATGGTTTGGAGAGAGCAACATCACAATGCCTCCGGAATGAAAGAATAGCATACTAGGTCGTTGGGAAGAAAGAACGGAGAAGAAAATGACAACTTCTCTCAAAATTGAATTTGAAAGAGCATCCTTACGAAGAAGGGTTGAACGGAGTTGATTTTAAAAAAAAATCAACAACGAAAACGAATAAGCTTGATGTGGGCTTATGGAAAACATCTCAAAATTAAGAGGTGACAACCAGCCACTAACGGAAACGAATGATTGGCTTGAGATCAGCAAGGAGACGAAACTTATTTCACCGGAATGATAAATGAAGAACTTGGGTCATTTATAAGCACCATAATTAGCAACAATCCTTAGGGAAGCTTTTAGGTGAAATACAACCCAAGATTACTCCAACGAAGAAAATGACTGGATTAAATATCTCATTCCTGACAACTTGTGCATCATGAAACCTGAAGGGAAATTGTCAAGAATGGCATAACACCGTCTGAAAAGATAAGGGAGCAAGAATTGCACTTCGGAATGCATGATGAAGAATGCTTGAGCTCCAACAATAATCTTGATGAAGACTTCGAGGATGAATTAAATCTTGAAGAACCACCATGAGAACTCCGGTAATGAAAGCATGAGAAGCGAAAGATGAAAAGAATAAGATTCAAGGCCTGCGATGAATTGGATGGGGCTCTGAAATGATATAATTGAAATAACTTGGAGCTCCGGAAAACAAGATGAACAACTAGGACCGAGAATATGATATGATGAACAAGCTTTGGAAAAAGAGGTTAATCACTTCGAGGAAAAATAAGAATAAGATTTACTGTATGCTTATCCTTCATCAAATTAAATTGATGACAAGCAAACGGATTTGGCATACTACTAATTCTCGTTGGAAAGGATTAAAGAGAGATCTCGCACAAACTTGGGTAAATCTTCAACGAACCACTGGTAGGATTGTGAAAAGAACAAATGAATTAAAACGATAACAACGGAAGGGTAAACTTGAATGAACCACCGTAAGAATATGGAGACGAACGAAGAGACATCAATGCAGAATATTTGGAGGTCGAAGTTGAAAACTGAGAATGAAGAATCTTCTGAAATGATGGCCTTCGGAGGATCACAATGGAAAGAATTTATGAATGCTTCGGATGGGTATAAAAAGATTCCTCGTGATCGAAACAATAATGAGGATGGCATGAAGTTAGAACCACGAATCTTGGAAGAACGGATAAGGATTCAAGAGGAACTCGTCTTCGGGGCGGTTCGAGTCGTCGAGAAGCCACTTGGAGAACAAAAGGTAAATAAAACAAGAAGGAGCAGATAGAACAAATACAAGATAGAAGCTTCATTCCACATATTCGTGCTGAAAGCTCATGGAACGTGTTACAAAACGGTTTTGCAATCCCCGGATCAGCATAGCCAAGGACCCTTTAAGATGCAACTCCCGATCGGAACAAGCCCATAAAACCTCTTCACTCAATGTAGAACCCCGAACTTCATATCATGCATTCGTTGGAAGAATGCCTACGAGCTACTAGATGAACCCACCTATTAATTTCCGAAAGTTTCCAGTTATGCAATCAGGTGTTGGGGATACAGGGGAAGCACCGCGCACTCAACTCTAATCCTACATCCAGCTGTATCCATCCTTCAACACATAACCAGTTATTTCCGGAAACCGTTTACCTCGGACCTTCGAAACGCATCTACTATACAAGCTATGGCAATACTCCCGAACTACCTCCCCAGTACTGGGTGATGTCGGGGTTATCTTGCCACTAACCGCATAGGAGAGTTTTCGATGTCGGCCGTCTTAAGTATTCGAGAACTGATGCGATATATTTGTGACGACAACACCTCGGAGCTCAACTCCCCGGGACACTGCCACAACCCCTAATGTCAGGAGGCATCGAGAACAATGTTCTTGTCACAAAGACATCGAATAAATCCAACCAATACTCGCGGGATCCTAAAAAAAAATTTGGTGAAATTTTGAGAGTAGAAGAGACAAAAGTAATCGTCAGGAGTCCTCACCAGAGTGAAAAGAGATGAGGAGCAAAAGAAATCCTACTCTCCGATATATATATAGGACTCAAAACATTTTAAGTGTGTGCCTAGACTCAACCGTCAACGATTCGATCAATCAGTGGGGGCTTCTAGGTCGGAGAAGGCTCTGAATACCAACTTGTAATGCCCAGGATGGGACTATACCTCCTACGTGTCGAGGCACGACTTAAAGGTATAAGCCCATTCTGGAATGATCTCAAGTTTGGTATCTTTGCACGACTCATGTAAAAGAGGGATTAAATTGCAAAAGGAGATAGTTGGCTTACACTCGCCACTTCACACAATACATTACATAAGCAAAACATCATTCAAAACATCACAACCCGACTACGGGCGAAGATCTAAAAGAAAGATACCAAAAACAACATAAAGCCACAGGTCTGAATCGCCCCTAGTAGAAACCACTACTGATCGTCAAAACGTCACAAACATACGGCCACTCTCTTCATCGAGCTCCCAGTTAAGTACTTGAACCAGCTCCTGCATCAATCTCGGCTGAACCTGCATCTGGTGTTGTAGTATCTGTGAGCCACGAGGACTCAGCAATCCCATAACCATGGGTATCAAGACTAGCAAAGCTTTATGGGTAGGAAGAGGTAAAGTGGTGAGGTTGCAGCAGCGGCTAAGCATGATATGGTGGCTAACTTACGAGTACAAGAATAAGATGAGCATCTACGCAAACGGTCGCAACTAGTAGTGATCGCTAAAGATCCTAAACTACATACGAGTCAAACATAACCCTACCGTGTTCTCTTCTCAAAGTGAAAAGAGACAGTCACGGTTACTCGCACAGTTGTGTGTTTTACTTCGGATCCTCTGTCAAGTTTTCTACAACCGGACATTAACAAATTCCAATCTGCCACTTAACCGCGGGCACGGCTTTCGAAAGATCATAACCCTGCAGGGGTGTCCCAACTTAGCCCATCACAAGCTCTCACGATTAGCTGAAGTGATAAATATAATATCATCACCCCTTATCTTAGGGAAAACCGATCAGGCTCGGCATCCCGGTGCACAAGACATTTCGACAATGGTAAAACAAGTCCAGCAAGACCTCCCGGCGTGCCGACACCCTGATAGTAGCCGCGCGTATCTCGTCTCAGGCCACGTCCGGATGGGTGATGCTACAGGTTATACCAGATACCTTGGGTTTCCCCAAGGCGGCCCTGCAGGACCCCCGTTTGGGACCAACACCATCAGCACTGGCCCCCCTGCTATGTAGAAAGAATCCCCGGGGACGCGACCCCCTATGCAATTTTAATTAATTAATTAAGTTGTTATTATGAGGCAAATTAAAACCAATGTTGGGCCTTGCTGGAGGAGTTTCATTCAAAGTCGAACTGTCAAGGGGTCTCCATCCACCCATCGTGTAAGGAACGCAAAATCAAGGAACATAATGCCGGTTTATCGGCGCCTAAGGTGTTATGAGTGGAACAAAACACCGAGCAAAAGGCCAAGCCTTCCACCCATGCCCAGTATATAGGTGTGTTAATAATAATAATAGATATTGTGATATTCCAACAACAAGTTCCCTCCTGGAACGATCTTCATCTTCACCTGCAACTAACAACGCTATAAGAGGGGCTGAGCAAGCGGGTAACATAGCCAAACAGTGGTTTTGCTAGGAAGGTGTCAAAGGTTAGAGGTTTCATGGCAACAAGGAGAGGCTGACATAAAAGATGGGTAGCGCGACATGTAACGATAGCATCGAGACAACTAAGCATGGCAATGGTAGTAAAGGTATCCAAGGGTATGATCATCTTCCCTGGGATTCCGCAAGGAAGAAGAACGGGTCCAAGAAGTAGACGGAGCAACATAGTCGAGCGACTCCTCACAACTCCGGAACGAATCCGAAGCTAACAAGAGAAGCAACCGGAAAGAAGCAAACAACACGGTAAACACACAAGCATAAACATGGCATACGATGCACATCCAAGTATGATGCATGTCCGGTTTAATTATGCATGGCATGGCAATGTGCACAAACAAAACTACAAGTTAAGTGGAGCTCAATATGCAACGAGTTGCATATTGACGAAACACCACATGTTATTTATTTAGTTGACTCTCGTTTATTTACAAGACAAGATTAAATGTTTTTAACATAGCAAGAGGTGAATCAAAAGCAAACTACCTATTTAGGCAAGTTTTAATGAGGCCGGAAAACAACAACAATTCCGGAAAATCCCCATGAGCATGTTTAGCAATTATTTAAGCAAACAACAATTCACACATATAATGTTGTTAACATGATGCGGATGACATGATCAAGTTTATGCAATTTAGTTAAACATTAACAAGAAGAGATATGAAGTATTGTCACCGTGGTGAAAGGAAAGGGTGCCACGGCAACGATCCGAAAATGATGCCACGCAACATATCGGTTCTGGTAACCCGTTGAGAGACCGGTGCAAAAGATGACGGAGAGCGTGGTATGCAAGAAGAAAAGTGGGGTGATCCCGTCACCGGGTTCCCACAGGTCGGCGACGGGGCAACCGAGGAGCACGACAAAAGATGATACGGGCACGGTGCACACAAGGGAAACATCTCATACAACACGAGCATTCCACGGGTCATCGTCTCGGGTTATACCTTCGAAACACTCGTTCTCGGAGGGGATCAAGATCGTCGAGGGACGTAGTGGAAGTAGCCGTTCCGGTCATCGGTAGGGGTACTTGTCGCATCGCCGAGCGTAGTGGTACTCGGGGTCGTCGTGGAACTTGTTCATGTAGTAGTCGTTCACGTTCGTCTTGTCGTGGTACTTGCCGACGGGGTCCTTGTCGAGTCGTCGATGACGTAGGGGTACACGTTTCTGTAGTGGTACTTGCGGTCTCGGTGACGGTAGTTGTTCACGTTCGTAGATGTACACATTCCGTAGATGGTACTTGAGGGTCTTCGGACTTGCCGGACTCGGTTCTCGCGACGGTAGTGGAACTTGACGTATCTCCACGTGTAGTCGTACTCGTTTCTTCACCGACGGTAGTCGTTCGGGCGTCGAGCGTTGAGGTACTTGGGTTCTTGTGGTCTTGCCGTTGGGGTACTTGGCGAAACCCTGTAGTCGTACACTTGGTCGTCGTGGCACTTGACAAGTCTGTGCGTAGAGGAACTTGGCGACACTTGGCTGGATCCACCGTACCAAGACGAACTTGATGAAAAACTTCAACGATGGAACTTGGTGAAAACCTCGGAGGCGCTGCTCGTTGGACTTGGCGATCCGGAGACGTGTGGAGGCAGCACGAGTTGCTGATTGTAGGAGCATGGCCGAGCAACGGCTGGAAGAAGGACGACGACCGGGTGGCCGCTACAGCGGGGTGCTCCGGTGAGGCACTTGGCGGGGGACGCAGTCTGCAACGGGTGCGGCGGCGCGAGTACTCGCTGGAGATAGTGGCTGAGCAAGGCCGAGGCGACGCGTCAGGGCGACGAGGAGGAGACCTTGGCAGCGGAGCAGGGGACTTGCACGGCGGCGGCAGAGGCGGCTGGAGGGATGAAGGCGCGGTCGTTGGAGAGGCGCGCGACGAGCCAGGCGCGACGCTGGGCGGCCGAGGCGCTCGGAGGCAGCCGGACCGCTGGGGAACGGTGCGGGCCGGCAGGCCGGCCAGGGAGCTGAAGCCGGGGCTCGGGCTCGGTCCCTGGTGGAGGTCGCGGTTGAAAGCCCACGACGATGAGGAGGAAGATGGGGATCGAGGGAGTGGAGTTGGGGATCGGGCTAGGAGGGAGAGGGGATCGATGGGAGGCTGCGCGAGCGAGATGGTGCGGCGCGAGGGGGAGACGAGGTGGAGATGGGATCGGGCAGGGGAGAGGGTTAGGTTTAGAGGAGGGGGTCGGGCTGTTAGATGGGCCTCTGGAAAAGATGGGCCAGGGAGGCCGGGGTGGCCTTGGGCCGCGTTGAAGCAGGCCGCCTGGCAGCTGAGCTGATTGCCTCTCCTCCTATTTCTAACACTGAGAAAAAAAAACAAAGAAGAAAAAGGAGAAGCAAGGATGTGTTTGGGATAGTGTTTAGGCATGGGGTTAATTTTCCTGGACTCGCAACAATGTCCACGGTCCACGAAAAATAGGAGAGGCAAGAAAAGAGAAAGAGAAGGCATGGGAAAATATGCAAGTGTGTTGCGGTTAATTCCAAAGAATGGAATATTTTAATATAGCTCCATATATTAGGAGGATATGTTATAAAGAGAAGTCATCCTTCCCTCGATTTAAATGGACCGAAGGTCCACACGACTTATTTAAGTTGAGATGCAAAGATTAATGACATGATGGCATGACGACATGATGCAAAGCAAAATAAATAACACAAGCACAAAAGAAACACACGGGAGAACCCGGAACATCTGGAATCTCTGGAATCTTCTAGGACGTCGGTCTTCAGGCGTCACAGGCAGTGTCCCGGGGAGTTGAGCTCCGAGGTGTTGTCGTCACAAATATATCGCATCAGTTCTGGAATACTTAAGACGGCCGACATCGAAAACTCTCCTATGCGGTTAGTGGCAAGATAACCCCGACATCACCCAGTATTGGGGAGGTAGTTCGGGAGTATTGCCATAGCTTGTATAGTATATGCGTTTCGAAGGTCCGAGGTAAACGGTTTCCGGAAATAACTGGTTATGTGTTGAAGGATGGATACAGCTGGATGTAGGATTAGAGTTGAGTGCGTGGTGCTTCCCCTGTATCCCCAACACCTGATTGCATAACTGGAAACTTTCGGAAACTAATATGTGGGTTCATCTAGTAGTTCTAGGCATTCTTCCAACGAGTGCATGATATGAAGTTCGGGGTTCTACATTGAGTGAAGTGGTTTTATGGGCTTGTTCCGATCGGGAGTTGCATCTTAAAGGGTCCTTGGCTATGCTGATCCGGGGATTGCAAAACCCTTTTGTAACACGTTCCATAAGCTTTCAGCATGAATATGTCGAATGAAACTTCTATCTTGTATTTGTTCTTCTGCTCCTTCTTGTTTTATTTACCTTTTGTTCTCCCAAGTGGCTTCTCGACAAGTTGATGTACCTACAAAATTCATTCGTTCAATTCTCCGTTTGAACGATTTTGTGAAGATTATGTTGCAACATATCTATCCGTTGTTTTGTTTTGATTCTGGTATTCGAGTTGCTTCGATGTCAAATGTTGATTCCATACCTTTCCTAATCGGCGTTCTCATATTTCTATGGGAGTGCTAGTCCTTCTTGACCATCGAGATTCTCATGTTAATCCTTTTCAACCGGTGTGCCTTTGCTTCAAGTTAATCCGATCTTTTCATCATCTGCAAGATCAACTCTCAGTCTTTTCTCAACGGTGTATGTTTCATTCATCCCAAGTTGTCCTAGTTTTCCCCACCCTCCCACCCTTCTTCCTCTCGGAGCAAGAAATTCTCAAATGAAATATCCATTTTATTCATGTGTGTTTTTTCATCCATTTCCTTCAATGTTCTTATCCGGTGCTTTATCGTGAAGATGCTCAAGAGCTTCAAGTTCATCATTCTCCGTTATCGTTTCTTCTCCGGTGGAATAAATTCAAGCTTCGGTGTTGATCATATCTCTTCCTTTTGTTTCACATGTTTTCACATGTTGTAATTTCTTATCCGAAGGCTCTCTTATTTCTTCACATCTCTTTATTCATATCCGGAGTGTTGAAGATAACTCGGATGATTCTTAATTCCATTCTTAATCTGTTCAAACTATTCTGAGGAATGTCATCTTATTCAAGCCATTTAATTCAACCGGTGCAATATCTCTTAAGCAATCTTTTCAACGGTGATTTCTTTTGAGTGGGCCCTAACCCACAGGTCTTTCCCAGGATCTTACCTGACTCTTCTATTTTTTCTGGGGTTATACTTAAATTCCTTTCAAAGTGTGATGTAAGAATGATTCCCATCAGTCACATGCCTTCTCCAAGATCGCTTTCAAATTCTTGTTCATCATTGGTTCAACCTTTTATTTCTTCATTACGGAGTGCCTATACAATTCATGGTGGTGTATCTCATCGTCTTCTCAGATTTTAAAGACCTGAAGACGAGTTCCTCTTGAATCCTTACCCGGTCTTCTAAAGGTTCGTGGTTCTAGCTTCATGTCATCCTCATAATTATTTCGATTGTGAGGAATTATTTTATACCCATCCGAAGCATTTCATGATTTCTTTTCTTTGTGTCCCTCCGAAGGCCATCATTTCAGAATATTTCTTCATTCTTAGTTTTCAACTTCGTTCTCCAAATATTCTTCATTGATGCCTCTTCGTTCGTCTCCATATTCTTACGGTGGTTCTTTCAAGATTACTCTTCCTTGTTATCGTATTAATTCACTCGTTCTTTCACAATCCTACCGGTGGTTCGTTGAAGATTTACCCAAGCTTGTGCTAGATCTCTCTTTAATTCTTTCCAACGAGAATAAGTAGTATGCCAAATCCTTTGGTTGTCATCAATTTAAATTGGTGAAGGAGATGCATGACATAATTCTTATTCTTATTCCTTCAAGGTGATTTAATTCTTTTGTCTGGAGCTTGTTCATCATATCATATTCTCGGTTCTAAGTTGTTCATCTTGTTTTCCGGAGCTTCAAGTTATTTCAATTATATCATTTCAAAGCTCCATCTAATTCATCGCAGGCCTTGAATCTTATTCTTTTCATCTTTCACTTCTCATGCTTCATTACCGGAGTTCTTCCTGGTGGTTCTCATGTTTTAATTCATCCTCGTAGTCTTCATCAAGATTCTTGTTGGAGCTCAAGCATTATTCATCATGCTTTCCAATTACAATCCTTTCTACCTTATCTTTTCACATGGTGTTATGTCATTCTTGACAATTCCTTCATGTTTCATGATTCACGAGTTATCAAGAATGAGATATTTAAACCCATCATTTTCCTTGTTCAGGAGATCTTTTCAACCCTTCAATTATTTGTTGGAGTAATCTTGGGTTATATTTCACCTAAAAGCTTTCCCTAAGGATTGTTGCTATTTATGGTGCTTATAAATGACCCAAGTTCTTCATTTATCATTCCGGTGAAATAAGTTTATCGTCTCCTTGTTGATCTCAATGCAATCAATCATTTCCGTTAGTGGCCGGTTGTCACCTCATAATTTTGAGATGTTTTCCATAAGCCCACATCAAGCTTATTCGTTTTCGTTGTTGATTTTTTTAAATCAACTCCGTTCAACCCTTCTTTGTAAGGAGGATTTCCTAATTCATTTGTGGGAGAAGTTGTCATTTTTCTTCTCCATTCCTTTCTTTCGTTGATTTAGATGCTATTCTTTCATTCCGGAGGCATTGTGATGTTGCTCTCTCCAAACCCTCATCTCGTTTTATCGAGATGATGTTTTTTTCCTTGTTTGTCCATTTAACCGGAGTATTATGTCCTCTTTTCAAGTTCTCTCATCTTTTCATGTTTTGCCTCTCTTTTCAACCGGAGTGCTGTCTGAATCCTTCTTACCCCTTGTGACATTCTTTCAATTGTTTCGGAGGCAATATGCCGTTGATTTCATCCAGTATCATTCCATCTCCTCAAGCTCATGTTGATTCCTTCCATTTTCAGGCGGAGTGCTGTCCAAATTCTGTCATTCTTTTTCCTTGGCTATACCATTGCAGTTTCATATTCTTTTGGTTCGTAAGCTCTTGTTTCATGTCTTTCAACCTTCAAGGTTCTCATAATGCTCCTTGTTCCTCTTTCCTAACGTAGTGTTTTCATCTTCGTTCATCTCCATTGTATTCTTTATTCAACTTGTTTAACCTCTCAAGGCTTGTGGTTTCACTCGTTTGTCGAAGAAACAACTTTTTTTACCTCTTCCTTTTTCCGTTTCATCCGGCGCCATCTCTAGGATCTCGGGTCGAGATCCTCTGTTAGTGTGGGAGAGTTGTGACGCCCGAAGACCGACGTCCCAGAAGATTCCAGATGTTCCGGGTTCTTCCTTGTGTTTCATTTGTGCTTGTGTTATTTATTTTGCATTGCATCATGTCATCATGCCATCATGTCTTTAATCTTTTGCATCTCAACTTAAATAAATTGTGTGGACCTTCGGTCCATTTAAATCGAGGGAAGTGTGAGTTCTCTTTATAACATATCCTCCCAATATTTAGGGAGCTATATTATAAATATTCCATTTGTTTGGAATTAACCCAACACACTTGCATATTTTTTCCCATGCCCCTTTTGCTTCAAGTTTCCCTCCTACCTTGCCAACTTTTCCCTTTCCCTTTTATCGAGGCTCCTCCTAAAGTCTAGACTCCTTTCAAACTCCTTTAAGTCAAGCTAAATATTTTTTGGTTTGCACTTCCCTATTTTGTTGGAACCACTTTTGTTGGGTTGGTAATATTCCTTAAAGCCTTACAAAAATGTTCCATCATTTATTTACTGTTCATGGCCTCTTTTCTTAATAATTTTGAACTCTCTCTATTTTTCTGCTAAAGAAATCAAGAGGGAGAGAGAGATGGCCCAACAGCCAGGCCAGCCGCCGGCCTGCGGTCTCCCTCCAGCCGGCCCATCTGGTCTCCTGGCCCAACTCCAGTCCTAACCCTAAGCCCGACTGATCTCTTTCTCTCCTCGCTCCTCCCTCATTCCCTCTGCCGCCGCCTGCATCGCTCTCCTCTCGCCCGAACCCCCCTTGGTCGACCCCCTCGCTCTCCCCTCGCTCTCCCCTCGCAGTCCCGATCCACCCCGCTCCCTTCTCCTCGTAGCCGCGTCGCCCTCCGGCCTCCTCCACGCCTCGCGCCGGTCGCCGCCGCGCCAAGGCCGCAGCCCCAGCGCGCCACGTCCTCGCCGCGCCTCGCCATGGTGCCCGCGGGCCGGCCAGGAGCTGCGCCGTCCGCTGCCAAGGCCCTGTGCCTCGCCTCCCCGAGCGCCTTCCTCCCTGGCCCATCAGCCGCCTCGCCTCTGCATCGTCACCGTCGCCGCGCCATGTCGCCTCCGCCTCGCCGGAGCTCCCCCACACCAGCAGACAGCCACACCTCCCCTTGTGCTTGCGGCCTCCTGTTCGTCGACATGGCCGCAACAAGTTCAAGCTCCGCCCCGTTGTTGTTCATCGAGCCATCCCATGCTCCAACTGCCGGGAAACGACTCCCCATCACCAAGACCTCCAGGATCCGTTTGTTCTGCAGCCCAAGACCTCGCCAGAGTCCCTCGGCTCGTTTGTACCAAGTCCCGCTTCTGCCTGGCCCTCCAAGTTCATCAAATTTCCACGACGACCTGCAAGTACCCCTTCAGATACGCCAAGTTCAACTACGCCTGACGATGCAACAAGTACCATGACGGCCCCGAACATCTACGAACCGTGTTCAACTATCGCCGCGTGAACGGCTACGAAACGTGAACGACTACCGTCGCCGAAGACCCGTGTACAACTACTTCCCACTACATCAACGTGAACGACTACTATCGCCGAAGACCCGTGTAATGCAAGCGTCAAGTTCGACTACCGTCGCCGTGTACCACTACTTCCTTTTGGCAACGTGAACGACAACTTCGACAACGACCGCCTCGAGAACGTCTACTTCCACTACTTCCACTATGTCCCTCGACGACTCGAACCGCTTCGAGAACGAAAGTTCCGAAGGTATAACCCCGTGACGATGACCCGTGTGATGCTTGTGGTTGTATGAGATGTTTTCCCTTGTGTGCACCGTGCCCGTTTCGTCTTTTGTCATGCTCCTCGGTTGCCTCGTCGCCGACCCGTGGGAACCCGGTGACGGGATCACCCCACCTTTCATCTTGTTCCGCTCGCTCACTCCACCTTTGCTTTTGCACCGGTCTCTCAACGAGTTACCGGAACCGAGATGTTGCCGTTGCATCATTTTCGGATCGTTGCCGTGGCACCTTTTTCCTTCCACCACGGTGACATATACTCCTTATCTCTTCATGTTCACTTTTAACTAAAAATTGCATAACTTGATCATGTCATCCGCATCATGTTAACAACATTTAAAATGTGTGAATTGTTGTTTGCTAAAAATTGCTAAATATGCTCATGAGGAGTTTCCGAAATTGTTGTTGGTATTTCCGGCCTCATTAAAACTTGCCTAAATAGGTAGTTGTTTTTGCTTCACCTCTTGCCATGTTAACCAACTTTTAATCTTGTCTTGTAAATAAACGAGAGTCAACTAAATAAATAACATGTGGTGTTTCGTCAATATGCAACTTGTTGCATATTGAGCTCCACTTAACTTGTAGTGTTGTTTGTGCACTTTGCCATGCCATGCATAATTAAACCGGACATGCATCATACTTGGATGTGCATCGTATGCCATGTTTATGCTTGTGTGTTTACCGTGTTGTTTGCTTCTTTCCGGTTGCTTCTCTTGTTAGCTTCGGTTTTGATCCGGAGTTGTCAGGATTCGCTCGACTATGTTGCTCCGTCTGCTTCATGGACCCGTTCTTCTCCCTTGCGGAATTCCAGGCAAGATGATCATACCCTTGGATACCTTTACTACCTTTGCCATGCTTAGTTGTCTCGATGCTATCGTTACATGTCGCGCTACCCATCTTTTTATGTCAGCCTCTCCTTGTTGCCATGAAACGTCTAACCTTTGACACCTTCCTAGCAAAACCACTGTTTGGCTATGTTACCCGCTTGCTCAGCCCCTCTTATAGCGTTGTTAGTTGCAGGTGAAGATGAAGTTCGTTCCAGGAGGGAACTTGTTGTTGGAATATCACAATATCTATTATTATTATTAACACACCTATATACTGGGCATGGGTGGAAGGCTTGGCCTTTTGCTCGGTGTTTTGTTCCACTCATGCCACCTTAGGCGCCGATAAACCGGCATTATGTTCCTTGATTTTGTGTTCCTTACACGATGGGTGGATGGGGACCCCTCGATAGTTCGACTTTGAATAAAACTCCTCCAGCAAGGCCCAATATTGGTTTTAATTTGCCTCATAATAACAACTTAATTAATTACTTAAATTTGCATAGGGGGTCGCGTCCCTGGGGATTCTTTCTACATAGCAGGGGGGTCAGTGCTGATGGTGTTGGTCCCGAACGGGGGTCCTGCAGGGCCGCCTTGGGGAAACCCGAGGTATCTGGTATAACCTGTAGCATCACCCATCCGGACGTGGCCTGAGACGAGATACGCGCGGCTACTATCAGGGTGTCGGCACGCCGGGAGGTCTTGCTGGACTTGTTTTACCATTGTCGAAATGTCTTGTGCACCGGGATGCCGAGCCTGATTGGATTTTCCCTAAGATAAGGGGTGATGATATTATATTTATCACTTCAGCTAATCGTGAGAGCTTGTGATGGGCTAAGTTGGGACACCCCTGCAGGGTTATGAACTTTCGAAAGCCGTGCCCGCGGTTATGTGGCAGATTGGAATTTGTTAATGTCCGGTTGTAGAAAACTTGACAGAGGATCCGAAGTAAAACACACCACTGCGTGAGTAACCGTGACTGTCTCTTTTCACTTTCAGAAGATAACACGGTGGGGTTATGTTTGATTCGTATGTAGTTCAGGATCTTTAGCGATCACTACTAGTTGCGACCGTTTGCGTAGATGCTCATCTTATTCTTGTACTCGTAAGCTAGCCACCATATTATGCTTAGCCGCTGCTGCAACCTCACCACTTTACCTCTTCCTACCCATAAAGCTTTGCTAGTCTTGATACCCATGGTTATGGGATTGCTGAGTCCTCGTGGCTCACAGATACTACAACACCAGATGCAGGTTCAGCCAAGAATGAAGTAGGAGCTGGTTCAGAGCTTCACTGGGAGCTCGATGAAGAGAGTGGCCGTATGTTTGTGGCGTTTCGACGATCAGTAGTGGTTTCTACTAGGGGCGATTCAGACCTGTGGCTTTATGTTTGTTTTTGGTATCTTTCTTTTGTATCTTCGCCCGTAGTCGGGTTGTGATGTTTTGGATGATGTTTGCTTATGTATGTATTGTGTGAAGTGGCGAGTGTAAGCCAACTATCTCCTTTTTGCAATTTCATCCCTATTTTTACATGAGTCGTGCAAAGATACCAAACTTGAGATCATTCCAGAATGGGCTTATACCTTTAAGTCGTGCCTCGGCACGTAGGAGGTATAGTCCCATCCTGGGCATTACAAGTCCTGCTCAAACTGGACATCTCGCGCACATTTGATTCCTTATCATGGCCATTCCTGTTTGAGGTTCTCAGGGCAAAAGGCTTCTCGGAAGTATGGCTAGCTTGGCTCACAACCTTGCTGTCTTCAGCGAGTTCACGAGTAGTGGTGAATGGTTGTGCAGGCAAGAAATCGATGCATGTTTGTGGATTACGTCAAGAAGACTCTCTCCCCCCGCTTCTTTTCATCATTGCAATGGATGTGCTCACTGCAATATTGAAGAAAGCACATGAGCAGCAAGTTTTGAGCAAGATAAATGGATGTGGGCCAATGCAGAGGCTCTCCTTATATGCGGATGATGTAGTGTTGTTCATCAAGCCGACGACTGCTGACATTCTTTGTGTGCAACAAATTCTTGGCATATTTGGCAATGCGTATGGTCTGAGGGTGAATTTTGCAAAGTCATCTATCATTCTGATCAGAGGTGAAGAGGAAGATGAGGAACTGATCCATAGTGCTCTTGCATGGACAATTGGTCAGTTTCCTTGCAAATATCTGGGGTTACAGCTAAGTATCAAGCAACTCACTCGTCCGGAGTGGCAACCCATGCTTGACGCTGCACTCAAACTTTTGCCTGGATGGCAGCGAGGGATGGTCACCAGGCCAGGGCGGCTCATATTGGTGAATCAGGTCATGAGAGCTCGGGCAACACACCACCTCATTGTGGCTAAAGCTCCCAAGTGGGCTCTGGATAGGATCGATAAGGAATGTATGGCCTTTTTTTGGGCAGGCACAGAGGAGATCCAGGGAGGCAAATGCGTAGTTTCTTGGAAGAGAGTTTGCCGGCCAAAATACCTAGGTGGCTTGGGTGTGATCGATCTGCAAAAACAAGGCATTGCTCTTAGACTGAGATGGGTATGTCATCAGAAGAACGGACGCACATAGACCTTGGCAGGGACTGAAACTAACTACGGATAAGAGGGTCATGGAGTCGTTTGCGAGTCTAGTACAGTGGTAGATAGGGGGGGTGGGAAAAGGACGTTGTTTTGGAAGGACAGATGGATCAAAGGGTATAAGATTGAGGAACTAGCGCCACTGATTGCAAACAGGGTGAGGACCCAGGTAGCCAACAGAAGATCCATCCAGGAGGGATTAGATTCACATGCCCGGACCAATGATATAGTGGGCGACATGGACAAATATGGGTTGGCGCAGTTCATAACACTATGGGAAGTACTGACGGAGGTGCACCTCACAGTAGACATCGTGGATAAACCTGTCTGGGCATGTACATAACGAGGAGAGTATTCTGCGGTATCGGCATACATGATGTTATGTGAAGGAGGGATTAGATTCCAGTTATCTTCCGCCATCTGAAAAAATGGAGCGCCACTAGCCTGCAAGATCTTCATGTGGCTGGCACTGCAATATAGGTTGTGGACTTCTGACAGAAGATTCAGGCATGGGTTACAGGATAGAACGTCCCCTTGCTTCCTGTGCGACAAGATGAGGATACGGTGTATCACATTCTTCTTCAATGTGTATTCGCAAGGCAAGTTTGGTTCCAGTGTTTCTCCAGGGCAGGGATCAACTTGGCAATCCTGCCTCCGCAGCACGCAAGCTTGGAAGATTGGTGGGCAACGGTGAGGAAGCGTGCTCCTAAGACAAGGAGGAAAGGATTTGACACGTTCATAGCTCTCATATGTTGGTGTCTCTAGAAGCAAAGGAACGGCAGGGTGTTTGGTGGAGAGAGGATTCTCAATGAATGGGACACGGCCGATCAGATATTCCAAGAGCTAAAGCTTTGGGCTACGGCAGGAGCTAAAGGAGTTCAACAATTTATCGAGTAATCGCGTTAGGATCAGGAGTGGAGTAGGGTGGGGTTTTGGCACATGCTTGTTGTGCCCTACACTTTGTAATCTCTTGTAAATATTCTCTTCCTTCTATAAAGCTAAGGTACGCCATTGGCGTACTCTCGAAAAAAAATCTAAGTTACTGGTACAAAAGAAAATAACTACCATCTTCTTCTTTTCTCAGACATTAGAGCAACTCCAACGGGGCGATCCAATTCGTCCGCTAGCGTCCTTTTGGATCGGCGTGGACACAAAAATTGGTTCAACGCGCCGACCCAAACGGACGCGTGTCCGCTTTTCGTCCGCCTGTCGACCCATTCCGGACCCATTTTTGAGCCGGATTTGCATCGGCGCGGACACGAGACAGATACACGTGCGCACCTTTCCTGCTCCCGGGCCCGCTAGTCGGTGGCATCCTCCACCATTTCCCTCCAAAAACCCTCCCGCCCGCGCGCGCTCCCGCCCCCACCCGCCATGGACGAAGACCTCGTCGCTGCCGCCGGCCTCGCCTCCCTCGCCTCATCCGGCATGATGACCGCCCCCTCCAGCAAAGGCAAGCCTCGCGCCCCCCGCAAGACCGTCGCCGCGCCAAAGCCGAAGAAGACGTTGACGCCCGAACAGCGGGTAAGGGAATCAGCCAAGAGGAAGGGCCGGAGGCACGTGACGGACGCGAGGGATGAAGCAATCGCGGCGGCCACTGTCGCTGCCGTCACGCAGCAGGAGGTCACCAACGCTCGTGTCGCGGCGGCAACGAGGGAGGCGCTCTATATGCTAAGGTTAAACCCTAGCCAGCACGGCCTCGTCAACGCCGTTGTGGCCGCAGCCAGCACCGGATCATCCGCGTTCCCTCGGATGGTGCTGCCCAACTCGCCCCGCGCGTCGGCTTGCACCCCGATGCCCGGCTTCCACGTCTACCCGCAGGCCTCCCGCCTCTCCGGGGAGTGCTCGCCCGAGGTGAGTGTGGTGGCACCTTCCACGCCCGCGCCCCCGCCCATCGACCTCAATGCCACACCGGTGGCCGGTAGCTCGTCATCTGGAGGCGTGAGGAAACGCGCGCGGCACATGCCAGTCAGCGTGCTGCCGGGCGCGCAACCTATTTGACGAAATGCCGGCCTCCGGCGAGGACGACTACATGCAGAGCATCATCTTCGAGGGTGGTGCAGCGGCCGCTGGCGGCGCCACCGGGGCTGGCTACGATCCCGAGGAGACACAAAGATAGGACGGTCAAGGGGCGTTCACGCCGTCCACCTTTAATCAAGATCAGGCGGCCTTCATGCATGATCAGGTCGGCTTGGACCTAGACAGATTCCCACTTGAAAACGAGTTTCCGAAGGACTACAGGCAAGAGGAAGAGGACGAGCTTGACATCGAAGGGAAGCCTTTGTTCAAGGACGAGCTCGCCGCCCAAGCCACCGGGGTGAAGCCAAAGAAGTTGCTCTCGCGAGCATGATGACCGGAGTGGAGATCGTGAAGGTGGATCAAAACATCGGGTGGCCAAGGAAGTGGCCGTGGCTCGAGAAGATGCAGGCCGACATGCTCAATTTTGACGACGAGTGATCTATGGCGGCGATCGTCATATTTTTTGTACGCCGGTAGGTGTGCTAGCATGACCACAGGGCCGCGATGGCATGGTCGAATCAAGTCCCACCCCTTTTGTGTGCTGGCATGTGTGCCGGCCGCTGGCGAGTGCAACAGCATGAACTGTGTGGTGTTATTTTGAAGTCAACATTGTATGCCGACGCTGGCATGGTGTTATCATGGGAAAATGGTCGCCAGCATGATCAACAGCCGCTGTTCTTTTTTAAAAATTGCGTGCGGACAAGGGTCAGCGCGTTGGGCGCACAGCCGACCCAAATCTAAAACAGGGCGGACGCTGGGCGGGCGGCTGACCCAAATGGACAAAACGCAAACAAATGCGACGTCCGCTTGGCTCGCCCTATTGGAGTTGCTCTTACTGCCATCTTCCTCCGCACGACAAAACCTCTCGCCTCCTCGATCCGGCCCGATTGGTCCATGATGAGTGGACCCTGGTGTTACTTTAGTCGGCTGGAGAGCATTTTAATCCATTGACCCGCTCAGATTGGCTTGTACTCGCTTCGTGTGAGGTTGTTAGACTAGCCATAGTGGGGACTAACATAGAGTAGTACTCTCTTCGTTCCCAAATACTTGTCTTTCTAGACATTCTAAATGAACTATACAATAGGGATGTATGTAGACATATTTTAGAGTGTAGATTCACTCATTTTACTTTGTATGTAGTCATTATTAAAATATCTAGAAAAACAAATATTCGGGAATGGATGAAGTAACATGCATATGTTCTAGTCTATGTGTCGGTGTACTAAAGTAAGGGTACCTTAGTATCCCGAACTTGTGCACGGGCAGTTGCAGTGTCCCGTGGAGGGGCTTGCCATGCGACCGCCAAGGCCCACAGTGGTTCCTTTGGAGCCATTCAAGAACAAAGTATTCAAGTTAAAGAAACAAGGCCCCGGCAAGAGGAGCTTGCCGGGAAGGACACTCAAGGCTCAAGATCACTTCTTTGGCACAGGACCCTAGCAAGGAGAGCTTGCCGGGAAGGCCAAACATGGCATTTCAAGAGACTTGCCGCGACGCGCCACGCGTCCCGGCAAGGCCCGAAGAGCGACAAGCTCCCAGGCACGACAAGGTAGCAACCCCGGCAAGGCGCTTGCCGCGGCAAACTTCCACTAAGTACCCGCGCTCCAGCTCATCCGCCCACGCGTCGCCCTGGGACCCTTCCAGGCACACGTGGCGGAAAGCTGTGCAGCCTGAGGGACACGGTGGCAAGATGCGATGACAAGGCCACCATCGTGGTGGATGGTGGCGCCCTGACGGACGCTTTTTGCACTGTTCGGGGCGACGGCGACGGGCATTTAATGCCCTTGTCCCCTGCCGTCAGAGTTAGGTTTAGAGCACTATGCAAACACTGTTCCAACTACCACCATTTTTACATTTTTACCCTCCATTCGCGTTGCCACCTGTCGGTGACCCCTTTGACCTATAAAAGGAGGCCCATGCGCAACGTAGAAAGGGTTCCGATCATCGATCACTCTCACGATCGGTCCCGTTAGCGATTAGCACTGTAGCTCTTCTCGCTCCCGAGCCAAGAACGCAATACAAACCAAGGCAGGAGTAGGGTTTTACGCATCCGTGCGGCCCGAACCTGGGTAAACTGCTCGCGTGTTTGCCTCGATCTGCTCTTTGTGCATCCTCCGCCCCCTTGCCGTACCGAATAGGGGCTCCGGTCCCATAGGTGTTCGTGGGCGATCAGTTTCCCCGACATCTTTGGCGCGCCAGGTAGGAGGAAGCGTCGAGGTTGTGTGAACCCGATCCAGCGTTCACGCGAGCGAAGTATCCACCGATTCCATCAACTTCATCGACATTCCATCAACTTCATCGACTCCATCAGCATGCCGCCGAAGAAGAAGGCTTCGGAGGCAACTGGCCCGCCCGCGTCTGCCCCACCACCGTCGGAGCCAACGGCCGGTGGGGCAGACGCCGGCGGAAGGACGGACGTCGGCGAGGAAAATCACGGCGCCGCCAAGTCCAAGGACAAGACGGACGACCGGGCGCACTCCAAGACCTCGGCGTCCGTGCATGCACCGCGCCCGTCTCAGGAGGCGCGGGACCGGCAGCGACGTGGTACACAAGGTACCATACGCTTGTTGGGCCAAGGTCACGCTGGCGGTTCGCGGGACGCTCAAGGCCAACACGCTGGCACGAGCAAGGCGCGGTCACCGGGACGAGACGCTGCTCCTTCTAACGCAGTTAGAAGTCCGAGCATATCTCGTTCCTCGCACCGCTCGCCACCGCTCCCCGCCACTCCAGCAGAAGCTCTAGCTCGAGCTCAACTGCTCCTCGACTTCCGTCCAGCGACAGACAAGGCCGACGACTGGAGGGCCACCATCCAGAGCCTCATCGCCTTCGCCAACGGCGACACTCCGCAGCAGCCGACGACATCACGGCCACGGCAGGTTAGCCAGGCGCGGGCTGATGGCGACAAGACTGCCGGGGGTGCAACCACCGTGCACTCCCCGCCCCGAAGGCCAAAATCGCCGACTCGCCGGATCAACATCGACGACGACTTGTGACGCCCGAGACCGACGTCCCAGAAGATTCCAGAAGGTTCCAGAAGATTCCAGATGTTCCGGGTTGCCCGTGTGTTCTTTTGAGCTTGTGTTATTTATTTTTGCATTGCATCATGTCATCATGCCATCATGTCATATTTATTTTTTTGCATCTCAACCTAATTAAACCGTGTGGACCTTCGGTCCATTTAAATCGAGGGAAGGTGACTTCTCTTTATAACATATAAAAGCCTCTCAATATGTAGGGAGCTATATTAATATTATTCCATTGCTTCGGAATCACCATAACACACTTGCATTTTTCCCCATGCTTCTTTACTTCGAGTTCACCTTCTAAACCTTCCCTTTATTCTTTTCCGTTGTTTCGAGGTTCTTCCAAAAAAACCTCCTTCTATTTTTTTATTAAATTCCTGACCTTTTTGTGAGTCCGGGAAGTTTTTCCCCTTGCCCTGACTCCTTTCCTAGCACCTCCCTTCTTTCTTCTTGTTGTTGTTTTCTGTTTTTTTTAGTTAACAGCAGCAGTTTTTGTTAATAGAAGGGAGCAGCAGCCCGCCTCCCTCCAGGCCTCTTGGGCCCTCCTCTTCCTGGCCCAAGCCTCCTCTCCCAGGCCCAGCCCGCTTCCCCGTTGTAACCCTAGCGTGGCCGCACCCCAGTCCCTCGATCCCTCTCTTCCCTGACCGCCGCCACCCCGTCGCTCTCTCCCTCTGGCGCCCGAAACCCTCGACCCGCTCCTCTCTTTCCCCTCGACGACCTTCTCCTCGCTCGATCTCTCCCTCGCCTCTGTCCCTCTGCAGCGCCAGTCCCGCACCCCTTCCCCTCGACGCGGCCTCTAGCCTCCTCCGCCGTCGCGCCAGAAAATTCCCTCCGGCCAGGCCGCTCTCGTCCATGGCGCTCGTGGCCGCTGGAGCGCCATGCCCTCCTCTCCAGGCCGCCCCGGGCTCTGCGTCCCCGGCTCTGCGTCCTCGGCGCCTGGCGCCCAAGCGCTCCCTCCGGCCGCACCTTCTGCCTCGCCACCAGCCGGCGACCAAGGCCGCAGGAGCAGCGCCGGCTCGCCCGCGACCCCCCTCGTCCGTCCCCGTGCGGCACGTCCTCGCGGCCAGGACCGCCTCGCCTCCGCTGGACCTCCCGCCGCGGCCAGGCCCCGAGCTCCGGCCTCCCTCCGTTCCCGCGCCATCTCCCTCCCGTGCGGCGCCTGTCCTCCAGCAAGGTTCCCAGACGCAGCAGCAGCGCCGGCCCGAGTGCGCCTCCAAGCTCACCTCTCCCAGCGCCTCCCCTTCGCACCGGATCAGATCCCCCCCGCGGATCCAGCCCCGGGCCCTTCCTCGTCGCCAGGAGCGCGCCTCCCTGTGCCTGCGCCGAGCCGCCCGGTCCCGATGCGCCCGAGGGCCCCTTTTGCTTCTCCGTCCAGCAGGTCGTCCGGCGCCCGTCTCCGTCCGCCGCTGTCCCTTGTGTTGCTGCCGTTGTTGTTTTCTGTTGTGTGTTGCTTTTGCTGGTGTTGACCTTGACAGAGAACGGATCGACTACTCGACGACGACCCCGTGTACAACTACGACATGAACGACCGAACGAATCGACGACCGAACATCTACGGGAAGGCGAGCTCGTGAACGGCTACGGAGCAAGTACCTCTACACCCGTGTACGCCTACACGACACAAGACGATGCGACAAGTACCCCTTCGATGCGCCGAGACCAAGTTCCACTACGTCCACGACGACCCGAACGACTACCGATGAACGTGAACAACTACCGACTCGTGGAACCGCCAAGACGAACGGACAACTACTTCCACTACACGTGTACCCCGACGTCGCCGTGTACCACTACCAACGCCCCGTGTACCACGACTCGTGTACAACTACTACCACTACTTCCTCTACCGTCGCCCGAGTACAACTACCGCTACGAGAACAACTACTTCCCTCTACGGCCGTGTACAACTACTTCCTCTACTTCCACTACGTCCCTCGACGACTCGATTCCGCCCCGAAACGAGAGTTTCGAAGGTATAACCCCGTCGATGACCCGTGTGATGCATGCTTGTTGTGTTGTATGAAATGTCTCCCTTGTGTGTGCTCGTGTCCGTTCCGACCTTTTGTTGAGCTCCTCGGTTGCCTCGTCGCCGACCCGTGGGAACCCGGCAACGGGATCACCCCATCATCTCGTTTGACTCGCTTCGTCACCTTTTGCACCGGTCTCTTAACGAGATACCGGAACCGATATGATGTGTTGCATCATTTTCGGATCATTGCCGTGGCACCTTTCCATCCACCACGGTGACAATACTTCTTATCTCTTATGTTAACCTTTTAATAAAACTTGCATAACTTAATCATGTCATCCGCATCATATAACAACATTATAATGTGTAATTGTTGTTTGCTTATAATTATTAAACATGCTCATGGGGATTTTCCGGATATGTTGTTGTTATTCTCCGGCCTCATTTAAATTGCCTAGTTAGTATAGTTTTATTATGCTTCACCTTGTTGCCATGTTAAAAACATTTAATCTTGTCTTGTAAATAACGAGAGTCAACTAAATAATTAATATGTGGTGTTTCGTCAATATGCAACTCGTTGCATATTGGTCTCCACTTAACTTGTAGTGTTGTTTGTGCACTTTGCCATGCCTTGCATATTTAAACCGGACATGCATCATATTTGGATGTGCATCGTATGCCATGTTTATGATTGTGTGTTTACCGTGTTGTTTTCCTCTTTCCGGTTGCTTCTCTTGTTAGCTTCGGTTTCGTTCCGGAGTTGTGAGGTTTCCGCTCGACTGTTGCTCCGTCTTCTTCTTGGATCCGTTCTTCTCCCTTGTGGAATCCCAGGCAAGATGACCGAACCCGGATACCATTACTATCTTTGCCTATTGCTAGTAGTTCCGCTCTATAGTTTTGCCTCGATGCCCATGTCTTCTTGTCAGCCTCCTACTTGTAACCAATTGCCATGTTTAACCACCCTACCTATGCAAACCGTTGCTTGGCTAAGTACGCTTCGCTCAGCCCCTCTTATAGCATTGCTAGTTGCAGGTGAAGATCGAAGATGCTTGCTTCATGTTGAAGTTTGGTTGGGTTATATCACACTATATAAATGCTTAAAATGAAATCATCTATATACTGGCAAGGGTGGAAGGCTAAGCCTTTTGCTTGGTGTTTTGTTCCACTCATGCCGTTAGGAACCGTATAAACTGGTGTTATGTTCCTTGATTTTGCGTTCCTAACACGGTTGGGTGTATGGGACCCCCTTGATAAACCGCTAAGTGCTAAGTCTTTTCCAGCAAATCCCAACATTGGTACTATTTGCCTAATAACAAACTAATAAAACTTGCATGTGGACTAGCTATCCCTTTTATTTTAATTCTACAACCCCGGGCCAGTGCTCCACATGAGTGTTGGTCCGAAACGGGGGTTACGCGGGGCCACCTCGAGGAAACTCAAGGTTTGGTAAAAACCCGTGGGATCACCCATCCGGTCGTGTCCTGAGACTTAGATACGCGCGGCTACTATCAGGGTGTCGACACGCCGGGAGGATTTGCTGGATTAGCCTTACCTTAGTTCGGTTTAACTTGAGCACGGGATTCCGAGAATACTCGGGTCTTCCCAACTATGGAGTTGCGACTCCGCGGATCGTGGGCTTGTAATGGGTCAAGTTGGAACACCCCTGCAGGGTTTGAACTTTCGAAAGCCGTGCCCGCGGTTATGTGGCAGATGGGAGCTTGTTAATTCCGGTTGTAGATAACTTGACACAATGTTTCAATACACTACCAGCGTGTGTACCGTGACTGTCAATTTCCGAATAGGGATTCGGGAGTTGAACACGGTGGGGTTATGTTTGACCGGCTTTAGTTAGGATCACTTCGTGATCATCTTTCGACCGTTGCACTTCTCTTCTCGCTCTCTATTACGTAAGTTAGTGCTAGTTGCTGCTGCAGACTCTTGTTTGTTCCTTCACCTCATATTCTTTCTTCAGCCTTATCCTCACCCACGGCTTAAATAGTTTTGTTACCTGGGAACGGGATTGCTGAGTCCTCTGTGGCTCACAGTTACTTCACCACACCAGTTGCAGGTTCAGCCGTGTACGATGCAGAAGCGGGTTCAGTGCTTCACTGGGAGCTCGATGAAGCTTGTGGCCGTTTGCTTGTGACGTTTCGATGTTCAGTAGTGGTTTCTACTAGGATTCGATCCTGACCTGTGGCTTTTGTTGTTTTGGTATCTTTCTTTTGGATCTTCACCCGTAGTCGGGTTGTGATGTTTTGTATGATGATTGTTTATGTATTGTATTGTGTGAAGTGGCGAGTGTAAGCCAACTATCCTCTTTTGCAATTTAATCCCTCTTTTACACGAGTCGTGCAAAGATACCAAACTTGAGATCATTCTAGGATGGGCTTATACCTTTAAGTCGTGCCTCGACACGTAGGAGGTATAGTCCCATCCTGGGCATTACAAGTTTGTATTCAGAGCCTTCTCTGACCTAGAAGCCCCCACTGATTGATCGAATCTTTGACGGTTGAGTCTAGGCACACACTGAAAATGTTTTGAGTCCTATATATATATCGGAGAGTAGGATTTCTTTGCTTCTCATCCCCTTTCTCTCTAGTGAGGACTCCTGACGATTACTCTTTTCTCTTCTACTTTCAAAAATTGCACCAAATTTTTTTTAGGATCCCGCGAGTATTCTGGGATTGTTTCGATGTTCTTGTGACAAGGATATTGTTCTCGATGCCTCCTGTTACCGAGGAGTTGAGCTTCGGGGTATCATTGACACAAGCATATCGCGACAGTACTAAATACTTAAGACGGCCGACATCGAAAATCTCTCCTATACGGCCAGTGGCAAGATAACCCCGACATCACCCAGTACTGGGGAGGTAGTTCGAGAGTATTGCCATAGCTTGTTATAGTGGATGCGTTTTCGAAGGTCCGAGGTAAACAGTTTCCGAGAAAGACTGGTTATGTGTTGAAGGATGGATACACCTGGATGTAGGTTTAGAGTTGATTGCGCGGTGCTTCCCGTGTATCCCCAACACCTGATTGCATAACTGGAAACTTTCGGAAATCTATAGGTGGGTTCATCTAGTAGTTCTAGGCATTCTTCCAACGGATGCTCGATATGAAGTTCGGGGTTCTACATTGAGTGAAGTGGTTTTATGGACTTGTTCTGATCGGGAGTTGCATCTTAAAGGGTCCTTGGCTATGCTGATCCGGGGATTGCAAAACCCTTTTGTAACACGTTCCATGA
Organism: Secale cereale; assembly: GCA_902687465.1. Taxonomy (NCBI): domain Eukaryota; kingdom Viridiplantae; phylum Streptophyta; class Magnoliopsida; order Poales; family Poaceae; genus Secale; species Secale cereale. The sequence goes on from LR738714.1 coordinate 224,710,326, forward strand.
GCTTTCAGCACGAAGATGTCGAACGAAGCTTCTATCTTGTATTTGTTCTATCTGTTCCTTGTTCCTTTTTATTTACCTTTTGTTCTCCAAGTGGCTTCTCGACGAGTTGATGTACCTTCGGAACTCATTCGTTCAATTCTCTGTTCGAATGATATTGTGAAGATGATGCTGCGAAATATCTATCCTTTGTTCTTGTTTTGATTTCTGGTATTCGAGTTGCTTCGATGTCAAATGTTGATTCCATACCTTTCCTATTCGGTGTTCTCATATTTCTATGGGAGTGCTAATTCCTCTTGATCATCAAGATGGTCATGTTAAATTCTTTTTCAACCGGTGCCCATTTTGTTCATCCCAAGTTGTCTTCGTTTTTCCCCACCCTCCCTCCCTTCTTTTTCTTGGAGCCAGAATTCTCAAATGAAATATCCATTTTATTCATGTGATATTTCTTCATTCTTTTCCTTCAATGTTCTTATCCGGTGCTTTATCGTGAAGATGCTCAAGAACTCCAAGTTCATCATTCTTTTGTTTTCATATTCTTCCGGTGGATGTAATTCAAGATTTCAGTGTTGATCTTATCCTTTTCCTCATTTCATAATGCTTTCTTATTCCGGTGCACCAATTAATCATTCTCCTCTTGCTATTCATATCCGGAGTGCTGAAGATTCATAATTCCACTCTTATTCTGTTCAAGCTAGTTTGAGCATTGTTATCTTATTCAAGCCTTTTAATTCAACCGGTGCAATATCTCTTAAGCAATCTTTTCAACGGTGATTTCTTTCAGTGGGCCTTAACCCACAGGTTTTTTTTCCAGGATCTTACCTGACTCTTTTTTCTCCGGAGAATTCTTTTCAAAGTGTGATGTAAGAATGTTTTCCATCAGTCACATGCCTTCTCCAAGGTCGCTTTCAAATTCTTTTCCATCATTGTTTCAACCTTGTTAATTCTTCATGCCGGAGTGCTCAACAATTTTTATGGCATTTCTCGTCTTCATTCTTAGCATTTGGAGACCGGAGAAGTGTTTCTCTTAAATCTTGGCCCGTTCTCTTGATGACTTGTGGTTCTAGCTTCATGCCATCCTCATAATTGTTTTCGATTGTGGGAGTTGTTTTCATGCCCATTCAAAGCATTTCATGAATTCTTTTCTTTGTGATCCTCCGAAGGCCATCATTTCAGCATATTTCTTCGTTCTCAGTTTTCAACTTCGTCCTCCAAATATTCTTCGTTGATGTCTCTTCGTTCGTCTCCTATTCTTACGGTGGTTCTTTCAAGTTACCTTTCCGTTGTTATCGTTTTAATTCATTTGTTCTTTTCATAATCCTACCGGTGGTTCGTTGAAGATTTTACCCAAGCTTGTGCGGGATCTCTCTTTATTTCCTTGCAACGAGAATAAGTAGCATGCCAAATCCTTTGGTTGTCATCAATTTAATTGGTGAAGGAGATGCATAACATAAATCTTATTCTTGTTCCTTCCAAGTGTTTAATTCTTTTCTCTGGAGCTTGTTCATCATATCATATTCTCGGTTCTAAGTTGTTCATCTTGTTTTCCGGAGCTTCAAGTTATTTCAATTATATCATTCCAAAGCTCCATCTAATTCATCACATGCCTTGAATCTTATTCTTTTCATATTTCACTTCTCATGCTTTCATTACCGGAGATCTCATGGTGGTTCATCATGTTTTAATTCATCTTTGAAGTCTTCATCAAGATTCTTGTTGGAACTCAAGCATTCTTCTTCATGCTTTCCAAGTGCAATTCTTCTCCCTTATCTTTGAGGTGGTGTTATGTCATTCTTGACAATTCCTTCATGTTTCATGATTCACGAGTTATCAAGAATGAGATAATTAAAACCATCATTTCTTTCTCTTTAGGAGACCCTTCAACCCCTCATTTTATCTCTTGGAGTCATCTTGGGTTGTATTTCACCTAAAAGCTTTCCCTAAGGATTGTTGTTATTGTGGTGTTTATAAATGACCCAAGCTCTTCATTATCATTCCGGTGAATAAGTTTATCGTCTCCTTGTTGATCTCAATCCAATCAAATGTTTCCGTTAGTGGCTGGTTGTCACCTCATAATTTTGAGATGTTTTCCATAAGCCCACATGAGCTTATTCTTTTCGTTGTTGATTTCCAACAACTCCGTTCAGCCCTTCTTCGTAAGGAGGACTTTTTAATTCATTTGCCGGAGAAGTTGTCTTTTCTTCTCCATTCTTTTCTTTCGTTGATCTATATGCTATTCTTTCATTCCGGAGGCATTGTGATGTGCTCTATCCAAACCATCATCTCGTTTTATCGAGATCATGTTCTTCCCTTTGCTTGTCCTTTTTAACTGGAATGTTGTGACCTCCATTCTAATTCTCTCATCTTATCAAGTTTTTCCTCTCTTTTAACCGGAGTGCTGTCTGAAATCTTTCTTAACCTTGTGCCATTCTTTTAATTGTTTCGGAGGCGATATGTTGTGTTGTTGTTTTCATTAAGTATCTTCCATCTTCTCTAGTTCTTGTTCAATTCCTTCCATTTGCAGACGGAGTGCTGCCGAAATTTCGTCATTCTTATTCCTTGGCTATACCATTGCGGTTTCTTATTCTTTTGTCATCCATGAGCTCTTGTTTCATGTCTTTCAACCTACAAGGTTCTCATAAGGCTCCTTGTTCCTCATTTTACCGGAGTGCTCTTAACTTCGTTCATCTCCGTTGCATTCTTTCTTTCAACTTGTTTAACCTCTCAAGGTTCCTGGTTTCACTCGTCTATCAAAGAAGCAACTTTGTTTTACCTCTTCCTTTTCGTTTTTACCCGGTGATATCTCTAGGATCTCGGGTCGAGATCCTCTATTAGTGTGGGAGAGTTGTGACGCCCGAGACCGACGTCCCAGAAGATTCCAGAAGGTTCCAGAAGATTCCAGATGTTCCGGGTTGCCCGTGTGTTCTTTTGAGCTTGTGTTATTTATTTTTGCATTGCATCATGTCATCATGCCATCATGTCATATTTATTTTTTGCATCTCAACCTAATTAAACCGTGTGGACCTTCGGTCCATTTAAATCGAGGGAAGGTGACTTCTCTTTATAACATATAAAAGCCTCTCAATATGTAGGGAGCTATATTAATATTATTCCATTGCTTCGGAATCACCATAACACACTTGCATTTTTCCCCATGCTTCTTTACTTCGAGTTCACCTTCTAAACCTTCCCTTTATTCTTTTCCGTTGTTTCGAGGTTCTTCCAAAAAAACCTCCTTCTATTTTTTTATTAAATTCCTGACCTTTTTGTGAGTCCGGGAAGTTTTTCCCCTTGCCCTGACTCCTTTCCTAGCACCTCCCTTCTTTCTTCTAGTTGTTGTTTTCTGTTTTTTTTAGTTAACAGCAGCAGTTTTTGTTAATAGAAGGGAGCAGCAGCCCGCCTCCCTCCAGGCCTCTTGGGCCCTCCTCTTCCTGGCCCAAGCCTCCTCTCCCAGGCCCAGCCCGCTTCCCCGTTGTAACCCTAGCGTGGCCGCACCCCAGTCCCTCGATCCCTCTCTTCCCTGACCGCCGCCACCCCGTCGCTCTCTCCCTCTGGCGCCCGAAACCCTCGACCCGCTCCTCTCTTTCCCCTCGACGCCCTTCTCCTCGCTCGATCTCTCCCTCGCCTCTGTCCCTCTGCAGCGCCAGTCCCGCACCCCTTCCCCTCGACGCGGCCTCTGGCCTCCTCCGCCGTCGCGCCAGAAAATTCCCTCCGGCCAGGCCGCTCTCGTCCATGGCGCTCGTGGCCGCTGGAGCGCCATGCCCTCCTCTCCAGGCCGCCCCGGGCTCTGCGTCCCCGGCTCTGCGTCCTCGGCGCCTGGCGCCCAAGCGCTCCCTCCGGCCGCACCTTCTGCCTCGCCACCAGCCGGCGACCAAGGCCGCAGGAGCAGCGCCGGCTCGCCCGCGACCCCCCTCGTCCGTCCCCGTGCGGCACGTCCTCGCGGCCAGGACCGCCTCGCCTCCGCTGGACCTCCCGCCGCGGCCAGGCCCCGAGCTCCGGCCTCCCTCCGTTCCCGCGCCATCTCCCTCCCGTGCGGCGCCCGTCCTCCAGCAAGGTTCCCAGACGCAGCAGCAGCGCCGGCCCGAGTGCGCCTCCAAGCTCACCTCTCCCAGCGCCTCCCCTTCGCACCGGATCAGATCCCCCCCGCGGATCCAGCCCCGGGCCCTTCCTCGTCTCCAGGAGCGCGCCTCCCTGTGCCTGCGCCGAGCCGCCCGGTCCCGATGCGCCCGAGGGCCCCTTTTGCTTCTCCGTCCAGCAGGTCGTCCGGCGCCCGTCTCCGTCCGCCGCTGTCCCTTGTGTTGCTGCCGTTGTTGTTTTCTGTTGTGTGTTGCTTTTGCTGGTGTTGACCTTGACAGAGAACGGATCGACTACTCGACGACGACCCCGTGTACAACTACGACATGAACGACCGAACGAATCGACGACCGAACATCTACGGGAAGGCGAGCTCGTGAACGGCTACGGAGCAAGTACCTCTACACCCGTGTACGCCTACACGACACAAGACGATGCGACAAGTACCCCTTCGATGCGCCGAGACCAAGTTCCACTACGTCCACGACGACCCGAACGACTACCGATGAACGTGAACAACTACCGACTCGTGGAACCGCCAAGACGAACGGACAACTACTTCCACTACACGTGTACCCCGACGTCGCCGTGTACCACTACCAACGCCCCGTGTACCACGACTCGTGTACAACTACTACCACTACTTCCTCTACCGTCGCCCGAGTACAACTACCGCTACGAGAACAACTACTTCCCTCTACGGCCGTGTACAACTACTTCCTCTACTTCCACTACGTCCCTCGACGACTCGATTCCGCCCCGAAACGAGAGTTTCGAAGGTATAACCCCGTCGATGACCCGTGTGATGCATGCTTGTTGTGTTGTATGAAATGTCTCCCTTGTGTGTGCTCGTGTCCGTTCCGACCTTTTGTTGAGCTCCTCGGTTGCCTCGTCGCCGACCCGTGGGAACCCGGCAACGGGATCACCCCATCATCTCGTTTGACTCGCTTCGTCACCTTTTGCACCGGTCTCTTAACGAGATACCGGAACCGATATGATGTGTTGCATCATTTTCGGATCATTGCCGTGGCACCTTTCCATCCACCACGGTGACAATACTTCTTATCTCTTATGTTAACCTTTTAATAAAACTTGCATAACTTAATCATGTCATCCGCATCAT
>LR738714.1:224716923-224732676 GCA_902687465.1 Secale cereale
AGAATACTCGGGTCTTCCCAACTATGGAGTTGCGACTCCGCGGATCGTGGGCTTGTAATGGGTCAAGTTGGAACACCCCTGCAGGGTTTGAACTTTCGAAAGCCGTGCCCGCGGTTATGTGGCAGATGGGAGCTTGTTAATTCCGGTTGTAGATAACTTGACACAATGTTTCAATACACTACCAGCGTGTGTACCGTGACTGTCAATTTCCGAATAGGGATTCGGGAGTTGAACACGGTGGGGTTATGTTTGACCGGCTTTAGTTAGGATCACTTCGTGATCATCTTTCGACCGTTGCACTTCTCTTCTCGCTCTCTATTACGTAAGTTAGTGCTAGTTGCTGCTGCAGACTCTTGTTTGTTCCTTCACCTCATATTCTTTCTTCAGCCTTATCCTCACCCACGGCTTAAATAGTTTTGTTACCCGGGAACGGGATTGCTGAGTCCTCTGTGGCTCACAGTTACTTCACCACACCAGTTGCAGGTTCAGCCGTGTACGATGCAGAAGCGGGTTCAGTGCTTCACTGGGAGCTCGATGAAGCTTGTGGCCGTTTGCTTGTGACGTTTCGATGTTCAATAGTGGTTTCTACTAGGATTCGATCCTGACCTGTGGCTTTTGTTGTTTTGGTATCTTTCTTTTGGATCTTCACCCGTAGTCGGGTTGTGATGTTTTGTATGATGATTGTTTATGTATTGTATTGTGTGAAGTGGCGAGTGTAAGCCAACTATCCTCTTTTGCAATTTAATCCCTCTTTTACATGAGTCGTGCAAAGATACCAAACTTGAGATCATTCTAGGATGGGCTTATACCTTTAAGTCGTGCCTCGACACGTAGGAGGTATAGTCCCATCCTGGGCATTACACGACTCTACTGCATCATCGGATCCGCGAGCTCGCCGCGATCAGCGCCAAGTCCTTGATGACAGACATCAAGAGGATGCTCGAACTCGCATCGAGCGTCAAAGAGAAGCGCGGCGTCAATCCGACCAGCGCGCTGGGCTCGCTGTCGACATGCAAGCGCCAGGGAGACCAGGCGACCTGCCGTACGCGGCAGGTTGCCCTGCGTTCACTCGCGAGCTGCGGCAAGTCCAGTGGCCCAGCATGAAAAACTTCAAGCCCGACGTACCCGAGAAGTACGACGGCAAGACTCATCCGTCAGAGTTCCTCAGCATCTACACTATCGCGGTGCAGGCTGCCGGGGGACGAGACGAGAAGATACTCGCAAACTACTTCCCGCTAGTGCTCAAGCCAAACGTCAGATCTTGGCTCATGCACTTGCCGGAGAACTCCATCTCTTCTTGGGCCGACCTGTGCCATCAGTTTGTCGGCGCCTTCACAGGTGGCCACAAGCCCCATGGCCAGGAGAGCGACCTTCATATACTTGCCTAGAAGGAAGGAGAGTCCCTGCGAAAGTACATCCAGAGATTCAGTCGCGTCCAGCACAACATCCCAGACGTCCACCCTGCCGCGGTTATCAGTGCGTTCCTCCAGAACATGCGTAACCGCAGGATGAGGGAGGATATGGCGATGTGCAAGATCCGAGACGTCAGTGAGCTTTATGCCCTGGCCGACAAGTGCGCACGCGCTGAGGAGGGGAGGAGACTCCCCGGGGAGGATGCAGGAGCAGGGGGAACAGATAGCGAGGATGCCGCCCCGGCAAAGAAGAACCGGCGGCGGAACAACAGAAAAAAGAAGAACAAAGAAGTACTGGTCGTTGAGCAGTCCTGCAAGGAGGCTGGCGCCAAGAAAGCCCAGACTGGTGGCTCCGGCAAGGAGGCTGCCGCTGTGGCGGCCGCCGACAAGCAGGACGGCTCCGACAAGCAGTACTGCAAGATCCACCGCACCAAGGGCCACGACCTCCAGAACTGCAAAAGGGTCGAGTACCTCGTTGAGCAGCAGAAAGCTGAGTACGAGCGACGCGACAAGGAGAAGGCCCAGGGAGGTGGTGTAGAGTCCGGTAAGAAGTGGCCATTCAATGGCCGGGGAGGACGCCGCGGCAAGGCCAAGCAGCGGCAAGGAGACAGACCTCCCCGCGGCCGCGACAAGGACGAAGACGACGACGACGAAGACATGGATGACGGAGATAACAGCGAGCAGGAGTTCCAGAAGGCCACAAAAGTTCTGTGCGTTGACGGAGGTGCTTCTCTGCATACTTCCCACCACCAACTCATGCAATGGGTGCGGGAAGTCAATGCGGCAGAACCGCCCGTCGAGTCGCGCAAACTTCTGAAGTGGTCCAGCACGCCCATCGTCTTTGACATTGAGGACCACCCTGATCGCACAACTACGGTCGGGTGCTTGCCGATGTTGGTTTCACCAACTATCTGCAACCTCAAGGTCACCAAGATGCTGGTTGATGGCGGGGCCGACCTGAACCTCATCTCCTCCGCTGTGGTCCGAAAACTCCAGATCCCCGACAGCGAGCTTGAAGAAACCGGCACGTTCCAAGGGATCAACCCGGGAAGGAGCAAGCCGAAGGGGAAGATCACACTGCCGGTGACTTTTGGCGGAGAGCTGAACTTCAGGACTGAGAGAATCACCTTTGACGTTGCCGATATTCCATTACCATACAATGGAATACTTGGTCGTTCAGTGCTCGCAAGGTTTATGGCAGCCTCTCACTATGCCTACAACATGCTCAAGATGCCAGGCCCGATAAGCGTCATCTCTGTCCCCGGCGACAAGAAAGATGCCCTTATCTGTGCCGACAAGATTTACCGGGATGCAGCAGCCGCAACAGAGAGCAAAACACTTGCCGCTGAAGCTCGCCGGGGGGAAGAACAAGACCAAGTCCGGCAAGAGTTCTGGGGCCCACTCCGGCAAACGCACCTCCTCGGAGTGCTGCGTTGCCGTCGAGAACGCACCATCGAGCTCCACCGGCAAGTGCAAGAAGGCGATGACAGCTCCACCCGCAACCAGGAAGGTGTCCGCCAAGGAGGACGGCACTGGTGGTACCTTCACCATCAGTGCCACGCTTAATCCTAAATAGGAAAGCGCGCTCGTTGCTTTCCTGCGGGCGAATGTCGACGTGTTTGCATGGCAACCGTCTGACATCCCCGGTGTTCCCAGGAAAGTGATTGAGCACAAGCTTGCCGTTTGTCCTCACGCGCGGCCCGTCAAGCAGAAGGTTAGAAAACAAGCAGTGGAGCGCCAAGAGTTTATCGCTGAAGAAATCAAGAAGCTGGAAGCGGCAGGCCTTGTCAGAGGTGTACTCCATCCCACGTGGTTGGCCAACCCTGTTGTCATGCGCAAGGCGAACGGGAAGTGGAGGCTTTGTATAGACTTCACCGATGTGAATAAAGCTTGTCCCAAAGATCCATTTCCCTTGCCGTGCATTGACCAGATTGTTGACTCCACGGCCGGGTGTGAGTTGCTTTCGTTTCTTGATGCATATTCAGGATACCACCAAATCTTTATGGCTGAAGAAGATGAGGAGAAGACATCATTCATTACTCCATGTGGCACTTATTGCTTCATACGCATGCCTTTCGGATTGAAGAATGCTGGTTCAACTTTTGCAAGAGTAGTCCACACCGCTTTTGAGCCACAAATACATAGGAATGTAGAAGCTTACATGGATGATATAGTAGTCCAGAGCAAGGACAGGGCTACTCTGATTCAAGATCTAGATGAAACCTTTGCGAATCTGCGCAAGATCCAACTCAAGCTCAACCCCGAGAAGTGCGTGTTTGGAGTCCCCTCCGGCAAGCTCCTCGGGTTCTTTGTATCCCAGAGAGGGATTGAAGCCAATCCCGACAAGATCAAAGCCATCGAGCAGATCGAAGCTCCGAAGCGCGTCAAGGATCTACAAAGGCTTGCCGGCTGCGTGGCTGCTCTCAGCAGATTCATCTCTAAGTCAGCAGAACGCGCCCTGCCGTTTTTCAAAATCTTGAAAAAGGCAGGTCCAATGAAATGGACTCCGGAAGCGGAGGCGGCGCTGCAAGGCTTGAAGAGGTACCTATCCACCGCTCCAATACTTGTCGCACCTAAGCCACAAGAGAAGTTGTTGTTGTACCTAGCAGCAACCAATCAAGTGGTTAGTGCTGCGTTAGTAGCGGAGAGGGAGGCAAGTGATGAGCCAACAGCCCCGGCAAGCACGCCCAGCGACAAGCAGGAGGCTTCCCCGACAAGCTCTGACCCCGACAAGAATGGAACTGCGCAGATGCAAGAGGAAGTGCGAAAGAAGATGGTGCAGCGCCCAGTCTACTTTGTCAGCTCCCTTCTGCAGGGGGCTAGATCAAGGTACTCTGGTGTGCAGAAGCTGCTTTTCGGCCTTCTCATGGCCTCGAGAAAGCTGCGCCATTACTTCCAAGCACATGAGATAACAGTGGTTACTCGCTTTCCACTGAAGAGGATACTCCAAAATCTAGAAGCAACAGGCAGGATTGTCGAGTGGGCACTAGAACTGTCAAGCTTTGGCCTTAAGTTTGAGAGTACTTCAACTATCCAGAGCAGAGCATTGGCAGAGTTCATAGCAGAATGGACGCCAACGCCAGACAAAGAGATTCCAGAGACGAGCATCCCCGCCAAGGAAGCAAGCAAAGAATGGATAATGTACTTTGATGGTGCCTTCTCGCTGCAAGGCGCCGGTGCCGGCGTGCTGCTTGTCGCGCCCACCGGAGAGCACCTCAAGTACGTCGTCCAAATGCACTTTCCCAAGGAGCAAGCAACGAACAATACTACAGAGTATGAAGGTTTGCTTGCCGGCCCTAGAATCGCGGCAGAGCTTGGGATCAAGAAGCTGATTGTGCGGGGTGACTCGCAGTTGGTCGTCCGCCAAGTGAACAAGAGCTACCAGAGCCCGTTAATGGAAGCTTACGTCGACGAAGTGAGAAAGCTTGAAGAACACTTTGAAGGCTTACAGATGGAGCACGTTCCAAGAGCTCAGAACGACATCGCAGATGGCCTGTCAAAGTGTGCCGCACTAAAGCTACCTGTGGAACCAGGGATCTTTGTGCTCAAGCTAACTCAACCATCCGTAACACCATCGACTGAACAGAGTAAGAAGAGGAAGTTGGTTTCTGCTGACTACTTGCCGGCAGAGCTTCCCGAAGCCGCCGTCAATAAGGTCCCCAGGGTCAATGACAAGATTGCTGAGGAGCAGTCTGCTCCTGCAAGCCCAAGGGTTTGTATAGTTGAAGCAGGCGTTCCCGACAAGCTTTGCCCCGACAAGCTTGCCGGGGAACGTCAAGCTCCGGCCGAGCCGCAGGTTCTTGCCGTAGAGCCTGACGTTCCTGCAGCAGCACAGATGCCTTTAGTCCTTGCCATCGAGCCGCAGGCTCCGGCATGGGCACAGCAGATCCTCCGCCATCTCCAGACAGGAGAACTTCCCGAAGAGCCAGAAGAAGCAGAAAGAATAACCCGGCAGTCAAGTATGTATCAGTTTGTTGGCAATGAACTGTACAGAAGAAGACTCAACGGTGTGAAGTTAAAGTGTATCCCCTGGGAAGATGGACAGAAGCTGTTGGCAGAAATACATGGAGGCATATGTGGTCACCACATTGGCGCAAGGGCACTTGTCGGCAAGGCATTCCGGCAAGGTTTCTTTTGGCCAGAAGCCCTCCAGGATGCAACTGCACAAGTAACCAAGTGTGAAGCGTGCCAGTTCCATTCCAAACAGATACATCAACCAGCTCAAGCTCTCCAGACAATCCCGTTATCCTGGCCATTTTCAGTCTGGGGGCTCAACATCCTCGGCCCCTTTCCCCGCGCAGCCGGGGGCTTTGAGTACTTGTATGTTGCCATCGACAAGTTCACAAAGTGGCCGGAAGTGGAACCAGTGAGAAAGGTGACCGCACAGTCAGTAGTCAAGTTCTTCAGGTCAATTGTTTGCCGTTTCGGGATACCTAACAGGATCATCACCGACAATGGTACACAATTCACAAGTCGCACCTTCATGCAATATGTCCAAGACCTTGGCGCCAAGGTCTGCTTCGCTTCTGTTGCTCACCCAAGGAGCAACGGTTAAGCGGAGAGGGCAAACGCTGAAGTGCTGCGCGGACTCAAGACGAGAACTTTCGACAGGCTGCACAAGTGCAGAAGAAACTGGATCGAGGAGTTGCCAGCGGCTCTTTGGTCGATCAGGACGACGGCGAATCGAGCCACTGGACAAACACCCTTTGCTCTTGTCTATGGAGCAGAGGCAGTTCTCCCCACGGAACTCGTATACGGGTCACCTCGAGTGCTCGCTTATGATGAGCTCGAGCAAGAGCAGCTGCGACAAGATGACGCACTGCTCCTTGAGGAAGACCGTCTTCAGGCTGCTGTACGAGCTGCTCGATACCAGCAAGCTTTGCGTCGCTACCATAGCCGCAAAGTTAAATCCAGAAGTCTCGAGGAAGGCGACCTTGTTCTTCGGCACGTCCAGTCCGCCAAGAATTCCAACAAGTTGACGCCGAAGTGGGAAGGCCCTTATCGGGTGAAACAAGTCACAAGGCCCGACGCTGTCCGCCTTGAGACCGAAGAAGGCTTACCGGTGAGCAACTCCTGGAACATTGAACATCTTTGCAAGTTTTACCCATAAGGCGCGGTTGCCGTGATCCGCTCCGGCAACCACCTTTTGTACAAGTCTTGCCGCTGATGCATGTAATCCTTTGTACAAAGCCGGGCACAGACCCCGTGCATCAGTAAAGCCTATGTGCCTCGCACAAATTTTCATTTCATGCCCTTTTTACATTCTTGCATATACTATCTGACACTTTGTGCAGCACCTATCCTCGGTAAGCAATAACGAGCCACAGGGCTCCATATCTCCGTTTTCTCTCCTTTCTTTTCTCTCAAGCCGAAGAAGTTTTCCTCGCACACAAGTTTGCCGGGGGGGAAGGAGATAGTGGTATGGACCGAGTGCCGTTCAAGAGAGCCTTGCCTTGCCGAGAAGCAAACGACACAAAAGCTAAGTTGCCAAAGTTTGAGCAATCAAAATTTTAATTTTTTGAGTTATCTTCTTTGAACGACCGCACTTTGTATGGAAAACCTGTGCGCGGAGGAACCAACTCGTGGCTAGCTGCACCCTTACCTTGTTTCGAGCACGCTCAACGGCTGAAGTGTGCTGCGACAAGTGTCGCGCCCTTACTTCGTTTTCGAGTTCGCTCAACAATCTAAGTGTGCTGCGACTAGCTGCGACAAGGTTTCTTGTCGGCAATAGCATTGCCAGCAGGCTGCTGAAGTTCCGCACTCAGCGCTCGCGGCAAGGGTCCCTACGCCAGCAAGTTCCCTAAAAGCGTAGGGTAAAAGCATACAAAGCAAAGAAATCAAGTAAAGGGAATAACATTGCATTAACTACCCAAAATAAAGTTATATTACAAAGCTACTTGTCGCAGTACTAATAGACTGTTGTTCATAACGTAGTTGGCAGCGACAAGGAAAGAAGAGAATAAACGAGACTAATCCGCGCGGTCGCCCTCGACCCTCTTGATGCCGCCCACCTTGTTCACGATAGGCGCGACAAGGGCCTTGAGCGCCTCCTGGTCAACGTCCGGCGGCAAGGTCCTGAGGACGTTGGTGAGATTGAGGCCCGGGTTGCGGTGCACTATCTTCATCAACACCTTCTCGAGGGCGCCCGCGCAGAGCCAGCGCGCTCGTCCGCCAGCTGCCTTGGGATCCTTTCCCGGAGCTGCTGGAGGGCCGACGCCACCCCCCGGAAGAACAAACTCAACTTGGCGCTATGAGGGAGGTTCTCGTCGGTGGAGTACCCGAGGTGCTCCGCCCCCAGCTCCGCCAACTCCTTGTCGACGTCGGCGGCGGCGGCAACAAGACCCTCTGTCCAGTGCTCCACCGTCAGCCAGAAGTTGTTTTGGGAGATGGCGGCGCTGCCCAACAACGCCTTCTCAGCCTTGAGCTCCTCCTTTAGGTTCGCCTCCCGCTCTCTGGCGCCGTCAAGCGTTGTGGTGAGGGTGGAAAGCTTTAGCTCCAGATCGGCGATGGAGTCCTTGGCGACGGCGAGTTCTTTGCCTCTGTCGGAGAGGCGGACCTGCAGCTCAAAATGGCTGTGGGCGTCCTTCTCCCTCTCAAGCACAAGTGCGGCAACCTTCTCGTTGCTCATCTTCAAGTTGGCCTCCAGCTGCGCCACCGTCATCTCCAAGTCCTTCTTGGCGGTCTCGGCAGCCGCAGCAGCATCCTTTGCTTCCTGCAGAGCTCCGCCAAGAGACTGTTCGCGCGCGGCAAGCTCGTCCTCGTGGCTGTCGAGGTCGACCTTCCGCTGCGTCAGTTCGCCTTCTCGCCGGGACAAATCCTCGGCGGCGAGCCATTGCTGCTCCTCTGCTTCGGCCTTCTCCAAAATAAACGCCTGATGCGCCTCGGCGAGCTGCTCCCGCTCCTCCGCCAAGGATCGGAGAGCTGCTTGGTTGTTGGCTCGGAGCTCTTCTGCACGCTTCTCCAAGTCCACTCCTGCCTTGGCGGCCAGAGCCTCTCGGGACTCCAGCTTGGCCTGCCGGGCGCGGTACAGAGACAGAAGCCTCCGCAGAAGCCGCTCCTCCTCGGGTTCGCTGCTGCTGCTTGGCGCGTCGACGAACTTCAGTCCAACGAAGGCGAGGACCTCCCCGTCGAAGATCTCTCCCTACGCAGGCGCCCTTGACGTGGACGCCCACGGGAGCTGGATGAAGACGACGTTGCCAGCCTCCAGATAGGCGCCTGGCTCGGCTGCGGCAGCGGAGGGATCGACAGCCGGCGCAGCGCCTGACGCTCCTGCGGCCTCAGGGCCGTCAGTGCGACTGCCGGTCCCCTCCTCAGCTGCCGCGCCCGCGGCCTTGGCTGCCTCTTTGGCGGCGGGCTCGTCAGCGCCGGCCGCCCCTTTAGTGGCTGCAGCGTCGCCAGTGTTGCCGCGCGCGTCCTCCTCGACGGCGACCTCCGTCTCCATCGGCTCTGCGGCGGACAGGTCTGACAGAAGAAAAGAAGAAGAAAGAAAGATAGTCAAGCAAATATCCAAAAAGAAGAAAATCACAAGGAGAAAAGTCCAAGGTTTTTCCTGCGCGGGCCTCCTCTTCGGTGGGGTTCCTTGGTGGGGAGTCCTCCCTCGGCGGCGTGGTGGTGGCTCCCGCCGGCGGAGGGCCGCTGGCGCCGTCCCTTGGCGGCGTACTCGCCCTTGGCGGGGTGCTCGCCCTTGGCGGGGGACTCGCCCTTGGCGGAGTGTCCCCCCTTGCCGGGGAGCTTCCCCTTGGCGGTGCGGTCGGGACGTGCGGCGCGTCGGGGGCGGTCTCCTGTCCCTCCAGATGCTGCTGCTCCGTTTCTGCACGAGTCAACAAACAAAACATCAACAAAGATAGAAGGCCCAAGCACGCCCGACAAGCGGAAAATAGACGAAGGACTTACGCTGGGGGCTGCGCTGGGGGCTGCTCTGGAGAACAGCCGTCGGGTCCGACGAGCTTGTCGCAGGCGCACCCCCTGCTGCTGCGGCGGGCTCGTCCTCGATGACGATCACCGGGACTTTGTCCCTCTTCGCCGCCCTCTGAGCCAGAGTCCTGGAAGAAAGACAAGATCAGAATTAGGCGAAAGAAATACAAGACAAGAATCAACAGAAAACCAAAGAAAAACGAGAGTCGCGAAGACTTACTCCTCTTCCTCCTCGTCGTTGGAGCTAAGCGCGGAGGAATCGAAGTCCGGCTCGCGCATCCCGGCGCGAGGAGCTGGGGGAGTAGGCTCCCTCGGCCGCTTGGCGGGAGCAGGGGCGGCAGTCTGAGAAGACCCCGCTCCGGTTGTCGCCGAAGCACGAGGGGCGGAAGGAGCAGTGGAGCCGGTCCGGGAAGATCCCCCTCCGGCTGCCGTTGAAGCACGAGGCACTCCCTTGGAAGCCTTGCTCGTCGCGGTGGCGCGTGTTGGGCGGCGCTGCGGCTGCTGGCCTGCCTGTCACCCCGCCGCGTCGGCAGCCTTGCGGAGGCGCCTCCTCGTCTGAGCTGGAGGACTTGCTGGAGGTGGCGAGCTGCCCGCCGAGGAAGAAGAGGAGTCGAGGCCCAGCGAGCCGCCCGAGTCCTCGGCGGGGTCGCTTGACCCTACGCCCTGCTCGGCGAGCCCGCTCGACCCGGCGCCTTGCTCGGTGGGCTCGCTTGTCTCGGCGAGTCGCCCGGCCAGCTTTCCCGCTTTGCGAAGCTCTTCCTCCTCGACGAGACTTACCGCTTCCGCCGCCTCCGCCTCCTCCACAGTATATCCGAACTCACCCGCGGCCCTGGCTGCCACAGCCTCTTCCAGCCTAGTGGCAATATATGACATTTCCTGGTCGGTGGTGTCGCGGGTGAGTCCCCTCTTCTCGTCGGCGTCGACTGGCAGCTCCACCAGGTTGTCGAAGAACGTTTGCACGGCTTCGTCGGAAGGTTCCCGCCAAGTGGGGTCGATCCCATGGGAATCACACAACGGCATCGCCGCGCGGATGGCACTGAGCGCAGAGCTATTGCACAATGGAACTACGCCCTGCGGAAACGCAAACCACTCCGGGTGGGCGGAGTCGTACTTGAATAGCGCTTGGAGCATTGCGTTGAGCTCCAAGACAGTGAAGTTGTAATTGAGGCCCGGGTGCAGCCTCATGATGTCTGCCGCATTCTCGAACTCCCAAGCAGCCCTCTTCCTCTCCTGCAAGGGAGCGATGCGGCGGCGGAGAAAGTCTGCCCCGACGGCACCTACAGTGAGCCTGGCTTGCCGGAGGCGAAGAATTCGAGTGGTGGCTATCTTCAGCTTATCGTCCTCGGGGGCCAGGTCACTCCAGTCATTGCCGCGTACTACCGCGACTTGGCGTCGGGAAGTGAACTGCTGCGGGTCATCCTCCATAATCCAACACCAGTTGGCCCTCCACTCATCCCACTTGTCGCGGAGCTCCCCCGTCAAGTAAGCCTCTTTCTTATGAAGCCTAAAGATCCAAGAGATCCCGCCAGACAGAGGTGACCCTGACTCGACTCGAGGTATGAAATAATGGCGGAAGAGGGCTACATTGGGGTAAACTCCGACGAAATTTTCGCACAGATGTGCAAAAATGGCCATGGTCAAGACGGCGTTTGGGGTGAAGTCAAGGAGATGAAACCCGTAGGTATTCATGATATCGCAGAAGAACTCCGAGAAGGGCGGGCAGAGCCCGCAGTAGAAGAACAGAGCAAAAAAGGCATAGCCACCCGGGAACATCTCGCAGGCCACGGCGGGGAGTACCTTGGTGCGCGGATACGCCTTTGTCTCCCTCGACCAGAAGAGGTAGAAGGTTTCCTTCAGCTCCTCCGCATCTAGCTTTGGCGGGAAGACCGCCATCTTCTTCCACATTGCTGTCAGCCGCTGCGCCTTGGCAGACTTCGCGGCCTTCGCCTTCTCGCCCTTCGGGGCCATGGCAGGGACGATGGGGGAAGTCGACGGCGCTGGTGATGCTGGCGGCGGCGGAGGGGGGGCGAAGCGCTGCTCTCTTTCGACCTTCGGGGAGGAGGGGAGCGGCGGGGGTTTCTGGAGGATGAAGAAGCAACGGGCGAATGGAAGGAACTGCCCCTGCTTCCCCTGCTTTTAAGGGGGGAGTGGGGGACGTTCCGCATTTCCCCATTAAAGAAACAGGCCACGATCTCTCCCACGACGCCGCGATTGACGCGTGCCGTTAGGGAGGGGCGCGGTGGATACGGAGTGGGATACGGCGTGTCGCGGGCCGCGCGTGCCCGTGCACTGTTTTGGGCCTGTCCCAACAGCGCTCGGCACCATTTATGGCCCAGGCCCGGGGGCTCCTGTCGGTGTACTAAAGTAGGGGTACCATAGTATCCCAAACTTGTGCACGGGTAGTTGCAGTGTCCCGTGGCGGGGCTTGCCGTGCGACCGCCAAGGCCCACAGTGGTTCCTTTGGAGCCATTCAAGAACAAAGTATTCAAGTTAAAGAAACAAGGCCCCGGCAAGAGGATCTTGCCGGGAAGGACACTCAAGGCTCAAGATCACTTCTTTGGCACAGGACCCTAGCAAGGAGAGCTTGTTGGGAAGGCCATGTTGGGGAACGTAGTATTTTAAAATTTTCCTACGATCACGCAAGATCTATCTACCAGATGCATAGCAACGAGAGGGAAGAGTGTGTCTACGTACCCTCGTAGACCGGGAGCGGAAGCGTCAAGTGACGCGGTTGATGTTGTCGAACTTCTTCGCGATCCAACCGATCAAGCACCGAACGTACGGCACCTCCGCGTTCAGCACACGTTCAGCTTGATGACGTCCCACGAGCTCTTGATCCAGTTGAGCTTCACGGGAGAGTTTCGTCAGCACGACGGCGTGGTGACGGATATGATGTGTTCACCGGCGCAGGGCTTCGCCTAAGCTCCGCGACGGTATGACCGAGGTGTGATTCTGTGGAGGGGGGCACCGCACACGGCTAAAACAATTCAACTTGTGTGTCTTTGGGTGCCCCCCTGCCCCCGTATATAAAGGAGCAAGGGAGGGAGGCCGGCCAACCTCTCCTGGTGCGGCTAGGAGTGGACTCCTACTAGGAATAGGATTGCAATCCTATTCCTAGTAGGATTCACCAAAAGAAGGAAGGGGGAAAGGAATAGGAGAGGTGGCGCCCCCCAATCCTAGTCCAACTAGGAACCCTAGGTGGGGCGCCGGCCAGCCCTATGGGCTGCCTCTCTCTTTCCCTTTAGGCCCACTATGGACCATCCCCTCTCGTAGGGGGTTCCGGTAACCCCCTCCGGCATTCCCGATAAATCCGAAACTTTTCCGGAACACTTCCGGTGTCCGAATATAGCCGTCCAATATATCAATCTTTATGTCTCGGACATTCCGAGACTCCTCGTCATGTCCGTGATCTCATCCGGGACTCCGAACTACCTTCGGTACATCAATACTCATAAACTCATAATACCGATCGTCATCAAACGTTAAGCGTGCGGACCCTACGGGTTTGAGAACTATGTAGACATGACCGAGACTCATCTCCGGTCAATAACCAATAGCGGAACCTGGATGTTCATATTGGCTCCTACATATTCTACGAAGATCTTTTATCAGTCAGAACCGCATAACAACATACGTTGTTCCTTTTTGTCAAACGGTATGTTACTTGCCCGAGATTCGATCGTCGGTATCTCTATACCTAGTTCAATCTCGTTATCGGCAAGTCTCTTTACTCGTTCCGTAACACATCATCTCGTGACTAACTCATTAGTCTTTTGCTTGCAAGGCTTATTGTGATGTGTGTTACCGAGAGGGCCCAGAGATACCTCTCCGACACTCGGAGTGACAAATCCTAATCTTGATCTATGCCAACACCACGAATACTTTCGGAGACACCTGTAGAGCATCTTTATGATCACCCAGTTACGTTGTGACGTTTGATAGCACACAAGGTGTTCCTACAGTATTCGGGAGTTGCATAATCTCATAGTCATAGGAACATGTATAAGTCACGAAGAAAGCAATAGCAGTTAAACTAAACGATCATAATGCTATGCTAACGGATGGGTCTTGTCCATCACATCATTCTCCTAATGATGTGATCCCGTTGATCAAATGACAACTCATGTCTATGGCCAGGAAACATAACCATCTTTGATCAATGAGCTAGTCTAGTAGAGGCATACTAGGGACATACTGTTTTGTCTATGTATTCACACATGTACTAAGTTTCCGGTTAATACAATTCTAGCATGAATAAAAGACATTTATCATGATATAAGGAAATACAAATAACATCTTTATTATTGCCTCTAGGGCATATTTCCTTCAGGCCAAACATGGCATTTCAAGAGACTTGCCGCGACGCGCCACGCGTCCCGGCAAGGCCCGAAGAGCGACAAGCTCCCAGGCGCGACAAGGTAGCAACCCCGGCAAGGCACTTGCCGCGGCAAACTTCCACTAAGTACCCGCGCTCCAGCTCATCCGCCCACGCGTCGCCCTGGGACCCTTCCAGGCACACGTGGCGGAAAGCTGTGCAGCCTGAGGGACACGGTGGCAAGATGCGATGACAAGGCCACCATCGTGGCGGACGGTGGCGCCCTGACGGACGCTTTTTGCACTGTTCGGGGCGACGGCGACGGGCATTTAATGCCCTTGTCCCCTGCCGTCAGAGTTAGGTTTAGAGCACTATGCAAACACTGTTCCAACTACCACCATTTTTACATTTTTACCCTCCATTCGCGTTGCCACCTGTCGGTGACCCCTTTGACCTATAAAAGGAGGCCCATGCGCAACGTAGAAAGGGTTCCGATCATCGATCACTCTCACGCTCGGTCCCGTTAGCGATTAGCACTGTAGCTCTTCTCGCTCCCGAGCCAAGAATGCAATACAAACCAAGGCAGGAGTAGGGTTTTACGCATCCGTGCGGCCCGAACCTGGGTAAACTGCTCGCGTGTTTGCCTCGATCCGCTCTTTGTGCATCCTCCGCCCCCTTGCCGTACCGAAAAGGGGCTTCGGTCCCATAGGTGTTCGTGGGCGATCAGTTTCCCCGACACTATGTTACTATTTCCATGGTGGATAGTAACGTAAAGGTAGTAGTTTGAAGGTTTTCATTTATTGTTTTGTGGGATCTATACTAGTACCTCAACTTTGTGATCTATATGTGGCATGTATCAATATAAAAATTTGTTTGCTAGCACACATAGATAAATGCCAATAACACGAATTCGAACGGATCCATAACAAATAATAATGTACCAATATAATATAATTAAAAAATATATAAACATATTTAGCAATACATGGATCAAGTCTCAAATATTATCTATCGTGCCATACAACACTTCGCTTATTAGTTTGTAGACTTATCTTATCTTGGTATATGTGATATTATCTATAGTGTAAGTAAATATACTTTATTATCACGTGTCTCTCTTTTCTTATTAATTTCTTGTCACATCATCTATTTTGTCTAGATATGTGTGATATTATCACTTATGTTAGTCCCACTATGAACTATCCATAGCGGAGAGTAACTTAGACTAGTAACATGCATATGTTACCGGTCTATATTATTACTTCTATAGTGATGAGTAATATATGTGTGATACAACACTTCATTTATTAGGTTATAGCGGAAATTGCTTTTGGACGCGGGGCTCCATGAAGGCCTCTAAATGCAAGAGTAAAAATTCATCAAAATTTATATTTTTACATTTCAGAAAATTCTGAAAGAAAATACAGAGATAGATGAATGCATAGTGCACAAGTGTGTAAATTTTCAAGATGAAATGCGTTGAAATGAGGACTATGCAAAAAAGACAAATATAGGGCTTTTTTAACATATGATACTATTTATCCTCACAAGCCATGAATTTATCTTTCTTGTACAAGTCGCATTTCAATGTATTTCATTTTGATAAATTACACACATATGCCTCACATCCTAGTTTACTTGTACAATTTTTTTAGTTTTTTTTTACCTTTTTTTTAATTTTGGTTACTTTTTAAGAATAAAGAGCCTCCATGGAGGCCGAGAGCCAAAACACCATTCTCTATTTATAAATGCATCTTGTTTTGACATGTGTGATGTTACCTATAATATGAGTAATTGATACGTCTCCAACGTATTTATAATTTTTTATTGTTCCATGTCATTATAGTATCAATCTCGAATGCTTTATATGCAATTATATATGATTTTTTGGACTAACCTATTAACCTAATGTCCAGTGTCAGTTGTTGTTTGTTGCTTGTTTTTGTCTCTTTAAAAAATCAATATCAAACATAGTCCAAACAGAAAAAACTTTGGATTAATTTTTCTGGACCAGAAGGGACCCTAAAAGGTTCGGGAAAAGACCTCAAGAGTCATGAGGGAGCGACAAGCTCGGGAGGCACGCCCCCGGGGGGGGGGGGGGGGGGGGGGGGG
>LR738714.1:224732804-224791106 GCA_902687465.1 Secale cereale
CCCGGGGGGGGGGGGGGGGGGGTAGGCGTGCCCCCAGGCTTGTGGGCCCCTCGTGGCACCTCTTGATGTAACTCCGCCTCTATAAATTCTCAAATATTCCCCATATACCGAAGATCAACCCTAAGTACCTTTTTCCGCCGCCACAAGATTCTGTTTTTTCACGATCCCATCTAGAGAGCTTTTCCGGTACTCTGCCGATGGGGAAATCGATAACGGAGGGCCTCTACATGAACCTTGTTGCCCTTCCGATGATGTGTGAGTAGTTTACCACGGACCTACGAGTCCATAGCTAGTAGCTAGATGGCTTCTTCTCTCTCTTTGATCTTCAATACAGTGTTCTCCTTGATGTTCTTGGATATCTATTTGATGTAATCTTCTTTTGCGGTAAGTTTGTTGGGATCCAATGAATTATGAGTTTATGATCAGATTATCTACGAATATTACTTGAGTATTTTTTGAATTTTATATACATGATTGTTATAGCTTTGTGTTTCTTTCGGATCTATCTATTTGATTTGGCCAACTCGATTGATTTTTCTTGCAATGAGAGAGGTGCTTTGTGATGGGTTCAATCTTGTGATTCTCAATTCACTGACAGAAAGGGACATGACATATTTTTGTATCATTGCCATTAAGGATAACGATGGGTTTATTCATATTGATTGAGTTTACTTTGTCTACATCATGTCATCTTGCTTAAGACGTTACTTTGTTTCTTATGAACTTAATACTCTAGATGCATGCGTGGAGTAATAGTAGTAGATGCAAGCAGGAGTCGGTCTACTTGTCTCAGACATGATGCCTACTCATTTCCTTAGATATCATCATAACTATGCGCTTTTCTATCAAATGCCCAACAGTAATTTGTTTATCCACTGTATGCTTTTTGTTCGAGAGAGAAGCCTCTAGTGAAAACTATGGCCACCGGGTCTATCTTCATCATATATTAAAACCAAAAATATATTGTTGCAATTTATTTATCGTTCTTTTTATTTTGTGTTTTATATTACCTATCTAACATTATCAGATTTAATTCTTGCAAGTAACCATCGAGGGGATTGACAACCCCCGTGATCGTGTCGGGTGCTAGTATTTGCTCTTTTGTGTGTAGGTGTTGTTCATGAGGTTTCGCGTGGTTCTCCTACTGGATTGATAACCATGGTTTTTAACTGAGGGAAATACTTATCTCTAATATATTGCATCATCCTCTCCTCTTCGAGGAAATCCCAATGTAGCTCGCAAGTAGCAGGAAGAATTGCTGGTGCCGTTGCCGGGGAGACATCACCAAACATATCAAGTACCTTCGCATAAACTATCATCTACTTGCAATTACATTTATTTGTCATCCGCCTCTCGATTTCACCCCCGCACTTTTAAAGCGGTTTTTACAAAAACACAAAGATATTTCCGTCTGCCCTTTCTGCTTGTTTACTTGTTTGCTTGCTTGAATCTACTATCATGTCTGAATTTGAAAAAGTTATCGTGAAAGCGCTACTGAAGATAGCACTAGTGAGACTTTTGAGGAAAAACTTGAATCTTGTGTTCTTAATCATGATCCTTTGGAAACTAAGCTCCACCAACTTTTAAACTAAAATCTATCATGTGGGTAGCGGGAATATTATTGTGAAGAATATTATTCAGGAATTCTTTGATTGCACTAGAGTTATACCCATAAAAAGAGGATCTATTCTAGATAAAAAATGCTATGGGGATGCTATTGATATGCTTGTGGTTAAGTTAGAAAGAAAAAGATTTGCATATTCATCCGGCACTACAAAAGATATTATATGAACTTCCCAACATTCATGATCCCAACATTGTAAAGATTGCTACTATTATCCTCGTGCGTGAATTTGATTATATAATATGAGAAGCTAGAGAAATCTTTGCTTACTATAGGATAAATTTTAAGCATCCTCCAATAGAAGAAATTCTCCATGATAATGACACTATACGTAGTTTGGAATATAAAGATTATTTTGCTTATAGTGGAAATCTTAGGAGGAGAGTTCCTTATGCCGAAGTCATTAAAACTTCGTACCACCATACTTGTGATAAATTGGACTGGATCACTAAGGGGATTGATGAACGATTTACTAATGAGTGGTTTGAGGAGATGGCTAGGGAACCTGTTGATGATGACATACATGTTTTATATGAGGATATTTATGGTGATGATTCGGAATTTGAAGTAATGAATGTCAAAATTACCAAACAAAGTCCTTTCAATAGTATAAGCTCTCCCACTAGCAAAGAACAACATGAGAAGAGAGATTTTCTAAGGAAAGTGTTGGTGCAATATATGCCTACCCGTGTTTTGGAGATTGTTGAGATAAACAGGCATGTACTGATTTGTTTGCTAGTGCATACAGAGAGAAATAGTCCATGCAAAACCGAAGAGAATGTTGTCTCCAGTGTTAAGTTCGAGGAACTTCACCGAAGAATATTAGCGTTGCAGAGAAGAACAAGGCAATATCTGTTGAAGTCATGTCGACGAGAAGATTGGTGTGAAGGAATTAACCCCTGGAAAGTTTACTGCTGAAGCGAAGCATTCGATACAGTACTGTCGTCCGAAGAAATTGGTTGCAGCGAATGGTAGTCCAAGACAAACTAAAGACATAGTATTATTTTCGTCTTTCTTATTCTGTTCAATTGACGCATAGGACCTCTATTCTACTAAGAGGGGTATAGGTTCTCGATGCATAGATCCGCTGTGATGCTTATCCCAAAACCTATGAAAGATGTGAGAGAACTCTCTTTATGCTCCGAATGATTACCTGACAGCAGTAGATGTTGTTCTTTGTGATGTATGAGATATCTTTCGGACTGAGGAGTTAGCATTACTTGCTCCACAAGTATTGTTACCGTTGTGCTAAAAAATCCGACCATTCGAGTCGGGTTGTTCGGTCATTGGCTACTCCACATGTCCAATTTGGTCATTTCCTTTCAGGGAAGGCTGTGGCTATAAATAGCCACCCCACTCCAACGTTATCCGTTGGCTGCTCCGCTTGAGATTTCTGAGAAGATTGATTTGAGCAACCCCTCTCCGAGTGATTTGAGTTTAAAACCCACGAGAGAAAAATCAAGATCCCAAATTTAGACAGTGGTTTAGCATCACATTAGTTCTGAGTTAGAGTTCTTGTACCTATTACTCTTGAGAGCTGCACACTCTCTAGACGGATAGGTTTTGGTTCGAGTGTTGAAGAGTCGTAGTCTTCACTGAACCATATCTTCAGCCACCAAGGGTGATTGTGGTTCACATATACCGACTGAAGGTTTGAAGATCGCCGACAAGGATCTACCACGAGTGAAATCAACAAGAGTCTGGTCAACTTTGTGTTGAAGGAGAATATGGTGAAGAGAGTTTATCTTTCATGTTAAGTCACAACCCCTCCAACCAGACGTAGCCCTTTCGAAGAAGGGTGAACTGGTCTACCAAATTCAACTGTCGCCATTGAGCAGCACTGGTTCTATTTACTTCACTGCATTACTTTCAGCAGTTTTCTCTCATGCTCTATGTCGATAGTTTACGTGATCTTTATATGCCTATTGCAAATCCCTCAGTCATATTATGCATGTTGCATCAACTATGTTGTCTATCATTTGATCAGTATATTTCACTTTCAATTGTTGGTGATACCATTCGTTCACATTATCCTTCATTCTGATCATGTCATATTAGCTTTTCACTCATTGTGTTATTTCTCCTTCGTTTCTTCACCTCTGTTAATTGAGCATTTCTATCTTATCTTAGGACTTTGTGTTGTCATGTTATTGTTCCTGCTTGCCAGTTGCTTTGTCATTGTTATGGTCAAGCCTGTGATACATTATACTCGAGCTACTATTGCTTCTTACATCAATAACTTTGTTCCTCAATATGCTTGTTTGAATTCTTTTCTACCGAACCTTGCTTCCGCTGCTGTGGTTGGGATTAGTTCAAAAATTTTGAAAGAAAATTTGAGTCTCCCATTCACCCCCCTCTGGTCGATATACTCTTGGTCCTAACAATTGGTATGAGAGGGGTACTCCCTGTCTCTGTTTATTAAAGGTGTAATTTCCTTGGAGTTTTGAGTATGTCGTATGCAGGTAGATCCTCGCACTCTGAAAGATTTCCTATCTTCAATGGAAATGACTACCTCTACTGGAAAGAAAGAATTAGAATTGGAATTCAAGCCATTGACATAGATCTCTGGCAGATTGTGAAAAATGGAAACACCGTTCAGTAGCATGACGCTCCAAATGCCGATGAAAAAATCACTATGTAGCTAAATGCTCAAAGCGAAAGATATCATCTGTGGTAGTATCTTGAAAGACATCTTCATTCTATTCCGAGAACTTGATACTGCGAAGCAAATTTGGGATGCCATCAAAAGCGCTCATGAAGAGTTCACCACAAGAACATATCCGCACACTCAAATGCTTCGTGCTATGTTTGTTTGGTTCAGAAGTTTGCGTAAGGAAAGTGTTATGGAACTCACTAACCGATTGACAAACATTATCGAAAGAATTCATCAAAGAGGAGTAACTCATATCACTGATAGAGATGTGGTCAACAAGATTCTAAGTGCTCTTGATCCAACTTTCAGTTCCATCATAGCAGAGATCAAGCAAAGACCAAACTTTGAAGAACATCACTATGTAGAGGTCATGACGCTGTTGTCAATTCACGAAGAAAAGTTGGAGCTGGAAAATGCAGATCAAGAATCTTCATCGGAAGGTGAAGGAGAAATTCCTCACACTATGGCAATTCAAAACAAGAAGAAGATGTTGAGAATCAACACACTATCACAAGAGAACATGAAATGCTCACAGAAAGGCTAAGTGATCCGAGAAGAGAAAACTTGTATCTCATCAATGATGACGAACTTGAACTGCCTGAATCATCGAGAAACTTGCCTCTGAAAGAAATGAAGTGTTTCAAGTGCAAACAATTTGGACATGTAATTGCAGACTGTAGCAACAGATGGAATAATCTTCACTGAAGTGGATTCACTCAAACGAATCGTCATACTAAGCTCCCGAAGGAAAATGAGTCATCCTCATCTTCTTCAACGAGACCAGTCACTGAAATGAATGCAAGTGCAATCATTGAATCGAACATGAAGAAAATATCCCAGCTGAATAGGTCTTGTGCTAATTTGAACATTAATGCCGAGGATGAAGGAACATATTCAGATTCTGAAGATGAAGAACTGAACAAGCTAATCGGCAGAAGCAATGCTTACATAGCAGTTGAGTCATCTGTGAAATGTCTCGAATCTGACACTGATGATGATACTTCAAGCGATGACAAACCTATCACATTATGCCTAATGGCAAAAAAATCTAAGGACCATGTATCATCAAAACACCGGAAATATATGAATGAGTGTTCCCTTGAACACGTTGCCTATGCTAAACTGGTTAAGATTGCTAAATCTCAACAAGATGAGCTTGAAAGGCTTGAGAGCAATCTTAGAAAAACCGAAGGATTACTGGTCGAAGAGATGGAGAAGAATCAAGAGTTGATCGAAAGGCATGATGGTCTTTCTTCAACCATTGATGATATTTCCTACCGATATGATTCACTTATAGTTGACTATGAGAGTTTATCCAATGAATTCCTTCACATGAATCAAGAACTCGAGTCACTTGAAGAGTCTCATAACGAGCTAGCGAAGGAAAGAGCTTCTTTCTTCGCCGAGCAATCTGAACGTGTTCATGAAAATTTTGTGCCTCCATGCTTAAAATGCCTAGAACATAGTAATGCTAATTCTCATACATAAACTTGTAGTGCTAACGAAAAGAATACTGTAACTACCATGAATGATATCTATAACGCCTTCCGAGGAACTTGTTGTTATTTCTGATGAAAATTGCAGATTAGAGAGCTTGCTTAAGACAGGAATGCTAAAGAGTCCCAAGGACACCAAACACTTTGTGATGTGCTCAAGAAATCCATAGTACATAAAAATCCCCGAAAGGAAGGATTGGGTTTCGAAAGGAAACTCCATGTCGATGGAACCTACTGGACTCCCGATTAGTATCCAGAAACGAGTTGGGTTCGAGCTAAAACTCTTGAACCTGAATCTTTGTCCAGATATGACACTAATGTTACTGTTGTTTCTGATGAGTCAAATGACCCAAACTACAAATTCTTCAAACAATAGAATGGTAAGGTTTTTGCTCAGTATGTTGGAACTAACTGCAGGTCTGGATCACCCAAGAAGCAAATCTAGGTGAAGAAATGTCTTATTGAAAATTTATCTATCACTGCTAACTTCAAGAAGTAGAGAAATTTACCACGAGACAATGATTATCATTCGTAGAATGGCGCCGAAAAACTTTCGAATGGGTTTCGTTCAAAATTTCGACAGAAGGACTACATGTGTACCTCCTCAAATCATTATACTCATGTCCCTGGAATTAACTTCAATGCTTATTCTTATGATTACTCTCAAAGAGCACTGATGTCTTACAGATCACACCAAAAGAATGTACCATCTCAGACGAAGAAAATGAGATCGCCATTGCCCATGCAAGTGCGGGTTGCGAAAAAGAACTAATCCTCTCTTGCAGATGCTATCTCACGAAATCCTCATGTCAATCCTTTTTCCAGAGATTGGTTGTTGGTGCTAGTTCTTTGTGTTTTTCAATTCAGTTTCTTTGTTTTTCGTCGTGTTTGTATTATGTCTGGATGTCAAATCACTCAGAGTTCTTTCGTCTTTGTTCTATCTCCTAAGCTGAGTGTTTTGATTCAGATCTTGTTTTTCCCTCGATTTTTCTTCCAATCTTCGTTGTTCAGTCATAAACATGCAATTTGATCTGAAGAAGATTTCAATCCAACATCCTTGGTTGCGAATGAAATCAACTTCGAACCTTAATCTATTTTTGGCGTTTGCCATTCCTCAAACCCTTCGGCTTTCTTTTCAGTTTCTGTGATTTTCACAGGAAACGGCTTACTCGATCCCACGATATCACGATCGTGACCTCGTCAGTTGAATGTGGAACGTCCCGTTCTTTTCGGCTGTAGATCTTGGGGAAGCGGTTTCTCCTACGTGCTATATAAATACCCCCCCGGGCGTCATCTTCCTCAGTTCTCTCTCAGTTCATCCTCAAACTCGCTGTCGCTCTCCCCCCGAGCCCGAGCTTGAAGCAGTGCCATCGACGCGCCTCGTCGTGAGACTTCGGTGAAGCCTCGACGGCGTTGGTCGCGCTAGTGCGGTACATCTTGTCCTCCGCATTGTCGTAGTTGATCTTTGCTGCCAAGTTAGGGCGCGTGGATCTGGAGCTAGTACCATCTATTTCTCTATTCTAGGGATGTTCCTCCCGCCGCGAATATCTCTCTGGTTATTTTCTTGCGGTAGATCTTTAGGATTCTCTAAGTTAAGGCTGGTGCGCGGTTTGCAGATCTTTCTCGTACTAGTTATCTGAGTCTAGGGTTCATGTTGAAGGAAATATGCCCTAGAGGCAATAATAATTTTTCTATTTTCTATTTCCTTATATCATGACAAATGTTTATTATTCATGCTAGAATTGTATTAATCAGAAACTTGATACATGTGTGGATACATAGACAAAACATCGTGTCCCTAGTAAGCATCTACTAGACTAGCTCATTAATCAAAGATGGTTAAGTTTCCTAACCATAGACATGTGTTGTCATTTGATGAACGGGATCACATCATTAGGAGAATGATGTGATGGACTTAGCTTAGCATAATGATCGTTAAGTTTTATTGCTATTGCTTTCTTCATGACTTACACATCTTTCTCTGACTATGAGATTATGCAACTCCCGAATACCGGAGGAACACCTTGTGTGCTATCAAATTCACAACATAAATGGGTGATTATAAAGATGCTCTACAGGTGTCTCCGAAGGTATTTGTTGGGTTGGCATAGATCAAGATTAGAATTTGTCACTCCGAGTATCGGAGAGGTATCTCTGGGCCCTCTCGGTAATATACATCATAATAAGCCTTGCAAGCAAATGACTAATGAGTTATTCATGGGATGATGTATTACAGAATGAGTAAAGAGACTTGCCGGTAACGAGATTGAACTAAGTATGAAGATACCGACGATCAAATCTCGGGCAAGTAACATATCGATGGACAAAGGGAATTACATATCTTCTCATAACGGTTGGACCGATAAAAATCTTCGTGGAATATGTAGGAATCAATATGGGCATCCAGGTTCCGCTATTGGTTATTGACCAGAGAGGTGTCATGGTCATGACTACATAATTTCCGAACCCGTAGGGTCGCACGCTTAACGTTCGTTGACGCTAGAGTAGTATTGGGATGTTTGATGAGTGGTAACCAAATGTTTTTCGGAGTCTCGGATGAGATCCCAGCCATCACGAGGAGTCTCGAAATGGTCGAGAGGTAAATATTTATATATGGGAAGTCATATTTTGGGTTCCAGAAAAAAGTGTAGTTTTTTTGGTATTGTACCGGGAAGCTTCCAGAAGGTTCTGGAGGATTCCGGAGGGGTCCAGAAGTCCACAAGTGGGTTCACCACGTCACAAGGGCTGGCATGGGATAAGGGGAGGCTCCCTGGCCTTATTGGGCCAGGCGCACCAAGTCCTCAA
This sequence comes from Secale cereale, assembly GCA_902687465.1. NCBI lineage: Eukaryota > Viridiplantae > Streptophyta > Magnoliopsida > Poales > Poaceae > Secale > Secale cereale. The sequence continues at coordinate 224,741,383 of LR738714.1, forward strand.
AAACCCATGTGGCTAGGGAAGGCAAAAGGGAAGGAATCCTAATAAGAATAGGATTGGACTTGGAGTCCAAGTCCTCTCCCCTATTGCTGCGCCCTAGGGCTTGGATGGGCTGTTTGCCACACCCCTCCACATATATATAGAGGGGAGGGGGCAGCCCAAGAGGACACACCAAGCCCTTGGCGCTCCTCTCTCTCCTGTTACTCCATAGTTCCATCGCCTCGTTCCAGCGACGCTTAGGGAAGCGCTGTCGGTGCTCCACCACCACCATCACCATCACGCCGTCAGGTTGGTTGTGATACCATCTACTTCTCCTCTCCCGCTTGCTAGATCAAGAAGGAGGAGACGTCATCGAGCCGCACATGTGCTAAACTCGGAGGTGCCGTACGTTCGGTACTTGATCGGTTGAATCATGCAGTTGGATCGTGAAGCTGTTCCACTACATCAACCACGTTGATATAACTCTCCCGCTTACGGTCTACGAGGGTACGTAGACACACTCTCCCCCTCTTGTTGCTATGCATCTCCTAGATAGATCTTGCGTGAGCATATGGAATTTCTGAAATTGCATGCTATGTTCCCCAATAGTGGCATCATGAGCCCGGTCTATGCATAGATGATATGCACGAGTAGTACAAAAAGAGTTGTGGGCGATAATAGTCATACTGCTTACCACCAATGTCTTATTTTGATTCAGCGGTATTGTTGGATGAAGCGGCCCGGACCGACATTACATGACCGCGTTCATGAGACTGGTTCTACCGACGTGCTTTGCCCACAGGTGGCCGGCGGGTGACTGTTTCTCCAACTTTAGTTGAATCGAGTTTGACTATGGCCGGTCCTTGTTGAAGGTTAAAACATCACACTCGACAAAAAATCGTTGTGGGTTTGATGCGTAGGTAAGAACGGTTCTTGCTATAAGCCCATAGTAGCCACGTAAAACTTGCAACAACAAAGTAGAGGACGTCTAACTTCTTTTTGCAGGGCATGTTGTGATGTGATATGGTCAATGCGTGATGAGTTATACGTTATTGTATGAGATGATCAGGTTTTGTAAATTATCGGCAACCGGTAGGAGCCTTATGGATGTCTCTTTATTGTATGAATTGCGAACGCCATGTAATTGCTTTACTTTATCACTATGAGTTAGCGATAGTAGTAGAAGCAATAGTTGGTGAGACGACCACGACGCTACGATGAAGATCATGGTGTCAAGCCGGTGACAATAGAGACCATGACGATGCTTTGGAGATGGAGATCAAAAGCACAAGATGATGATGACCATATCATGTCACATATTTTGATTGCATGTGATGTTTATCTTTATATGCATCTTATTTTGCTTAGAACGACGGTAGCATTATAAGATGATCCCTTACTAAAATTTCAAGGTATAAGTGTTCTCCTTGAGTATGCACCGTTGCGACAGTTCTTCGTACTGAGACACCACATGATAATCGGGTGTGATAGGCTCTACGTTCACATACAATGGGGCAAGACAATTTTGCACATGCGGATATACTCGGGTTAAACTTGACGAGCCTAGCATGTACGGACATGGTCTCGGAACACTGGAGACCGAAAGGTCGAGCATGAATCATAGAGTAGATATGATCAACATAAGATGTTCACCATTGAAAACTACTCCATCTCACGTGATGATCGGACATGGTTTAGTTGATTTGGATCACGTGATCATTTAGATGACTTGAGGGATGTCTATCTAAGTGGGAGTTATTTAGTAATATGATTAATTGAACTATAATATCATGAACTTAGTCCTGATAGTATTTGCAAATTATGTTGTAGATCAATAGCTCGAGTTGTAGATCCCCTATATTTTTGATACGTTCCTAGAGAAAACTAAGTTGAAAGATGTTAGTAGCAACGATGCAGACTAGGTCCGTGATATGAGGATTATCCTCATTGCTGCAAATAAGTATTATGTCCTTGATGCACCGCTAGGTGACAGACCTATTGCAGGAGCAAATGCAAACATTATGAACATTTGACAAAGTTCAATATGATGTCTACTTAATAGTTTAGTGCACCATGCTTTGCGGCTCAGAACGGGGACTTCAAAAAAGTTTTGAATGCCACAGAGCATATGAGATGTTCCAAGAGCTCATGCCTATGTCGAGAGGTATGAGACCTCTGACAAATATTTTGCCTACAAGATGGAGGAGAATCGCTCAGCTAGTGAGCATGTGCTCAGAATGTCTGGGTACTACAATCACTTAAATCAAGTGGGAGTTAATCTTCTAGATAAGATAGTGATTGACAGAGTTCTCTTGTCACTATCACCAAGCTACTAGAACTTCGTGATAAACTATAATATGCAAGGGATGACAAAAACGATTCCCGAGCTCTTCGTGATGCTGAAATCAGCGAAGGTAGAAATCAAGAAAGTGCATCAAGCGTTGATGGTTAAACAAGACCACTAGTTTCAAGAAAAAGGGCAAGGGAAAGAAAGGGAACTTCAAGAAGAACTGCAAGCAAGTTGCCACTCCCGGGAAGAAGCCCAAAGCTAGACCCAAGCCTGAAACTGAGTGCTTCTACTGCAAAAATAATGCTCAATGGAAGCGGAACTACCCCAAATATTTGGCGGATAAGAAGGATGGCGAAGTAAACAAAGGTATATTTGATATACATGTTATTGATGTGTACCTCACTAGTGCTCGTAGTAACCCCTGGGTATTTGATACATGTTCGATTGCTAAGATTAGTAAGTTGAAACAGGAGTTGCAACATAAACGGAGAATAGTTGAGGGTGAGGTGGCGATGTGTGTTGGAAATAGTTCCAATATTGATATGATCATCATCACACACTCCCTGTGCTTTCGGGATTAGTGCTAAACCTAAATAAATATTATTTGGTGTTTGAGTTGAGCATGAACAAGATTAGATCGTGTTTATTGCAATACGATTATTCATTTAAGTCAGAGAATAATTGTTATTCTGTTTACATGAATAAAACCTTCTATGGTCATACACCCAAGGTGAATGGTTTATTGAATCTCGATCGTAGTAATACACATATTCATAATATTGAAGCCAAAAGATGCAGAGTTGATAATGATAGTGCAACATACTTGTGGCACTGCCGTTTAGGTCATATTGGTGTAAAGCGCAGGAAGAAACTCCATGCCGATGGACTTTTGGAATCATTTGATGCTTACGAACCATGCCTCATGGACAAGATGACTAAAACTCCGTTCTCCAGAACAATGGAGCGAGCCAATGACTTATTGGAAATAATACATGCAGATGTATGTGGTCCGATGAGTGTTGAGGCTCGCGGTGGGTATTGTTATTTTCTGACCTTCACAGATGATTTGATCAGATATGGGTATATCTACTTGATGAAACACAAGTCTGAAACATTTGAAAAGTTCAAAGAATTTTAGAGTGAAGTAGAGAATCATCGTAATAAGAAAATAAAGTTTCTACGATCTGATCACGGAGGCGAATATTTGAGTTACGAGTTTGGTATTCATTTAAAACAATGTGGAATAGTTTCGCAACTCATGCCACCTAGAACACCACCGCATAATGGTGTGTCCGAACATCATAAGCGTACTTTATTGGATATGGTGCAATCTATGATGTCTCTTATTGATTTACCACTATCGTTTTGGGGTTATGCATTAGAGATAGCTCCATTCACGTTAAATAGGGCACCATCTAAATCCGTTGAGACGACGCCGTGTGAACTATGGTTTGGCAAGAAACCTAAGCTATCGTTTCTTAAAGTTTGGGGTTCGATGCTTATGTGAAAAATCTTCAGCCTGATAAGCTCGAACCCAAATCGGAGAAATATGTCTTCATAGGATACCCAAAAGAAATAGTTGGGTACACCTTCTATCACATATCCAAAGACGAGATCTTTGTTGCTAAGAATGGATCCTTTCTAGAGAAGGAGTTTCTCTCGAAAGAAGTGAGTAGGAGGAAAGTAGAACTTGATGAGGTAATTGTACCTTCTCTCGAATTGGAAAGTAGCTCATCACAGAAAATCATTCCCGTGATGCCTACACCAATCAGCGAGGAAGCTAATGATAATGATCATGAAACTTCAAGTCAAGTTACTACCGAACCTCGTAGGTCAACCAGAGTATGTTCCGCACCAGAGTGGTACAGTAACCATATTCTGGAAGTCATGTTACTAGACCACGCTGAACCTATGAACTATGAGGAAGCGATGATGAGCCCAGATTCTGCGAAATGGCTTGAGGCCATGAGATCTGAGATGGGATCCATGTATGAGAACGAAGTGTGGACTTTGGTTGACTTGCCCGATGATTGGTAAGCCATAGAGAATAATGGATCTTTAAGAGCAAGATAGACGCTGATGGTATTATCACTGTCTACAAAGATCGACTTGTCGCAAAAGGTTTTCGACTTGTTCAAGGAGTTGACTACGATGAGACTTTCTCACCCGTAGCGATACTTAAGTCTGTTAGAATCATGTTAGCAATTATCGCATTTTATGAAATCTAGAAAATGGATGTCAAAACTATACTCCTTAATGGATTTTTGAAAGAAGAGTTGTATATGATGTAATCAGAAGGTTTTGTCAATCCTGAAGATGCTAACAAAGTGTGCAAGCTCCAGCGATCCATGTATGGAGTGGTGCAAGCATCTCGGAGTTGGAATATACGCTTTGATAAGGTGATCAAAGCATATGGTTTTATACAGACTTACGGTGAAGCCTGTATTTACAATAAAGTGAGTGGGAGCACTACGACATTTATGATAAGTATATGTGCATGACATATTGTTGATTGGAAATGATGTAGAATTTTCTGGAAAGCATAAAGGATTGTTTAAAATGAGTTTTTCAATAAAAGACCTCGGTGAAGCTGCTTACATATTGGGCACCAAGATTTATAGAGATAGATCATGACGCTTGATAAGACTTTCGATTAGTACATACCTTGATAAGATTTTGAAGTAGTTCAAAATGGATTGGTCAAAGAAGGAGTTCTTGCCTGATTTGTAAGGTGTGAAGTTGAGTAAGACTCAAAGCCTGACCACGACAGAAACATATAGAGAGAATGAAAGTCATTCATTATGCCTCAGCCATAGGTTCTATAAAGTATGTCATGCTGTGTACCAAACCTGTTATGTACCTTGCCATGAGTTTGGCAAGCAGGTACAATAGTGATCCAGGAGTAGATCACTGGACAACGGTCAAAATTATCCTTAGTAACTGGAGGACTAAGGAAATGTTTCTCGATTATGGAGGTGATAAAGAGTTCGTCGTAAAGGGTTACGCCTATGCAAGCTTTGACACTAATCCAGATGGCTTTAAGTATCAATCTGGATGCATATTGAAAGTGAGAGAAATTAGCTAGAGTAGCTCCATCTAGAGCATTGTAGACATAGAAATTTGCAAAATACATACAGATCTGAATGTGACAGACCCGTTGACTAAAATTCTCTCACAAAGCAAAACATGATCACACCTTAGTACTCTTTGGGTGTTAATCACATGGCGATGTGAACTAGATTATTTACTCTAGTAAACTCTTTGGGTGTTGGTCACATGGCGATGTGAACTATGGGTGTTAATCACATCATGATGTGAACTATCGGTGTTAAATCACATGGCAATGTGAACTAGATTATTAACTCTAGTGCAAGTGGGAGACTGAAGGAAATATGCCCTAGAGGAAATAATAAAGTTGTTATTTTATATTTCCTTATATCATGATAAATGTTTATTATTCATGCTAGAATTGTATTAATTGGAAACTTGATACATGTGTGGATACATAGACAAAACATCGTGTCCTTAGTAAGCCTCTACTAGACTAGCTCATTAATCAAAGATGGTTAAGTTTCCTAACCATAGACATGTGTTGTCATTTGATGAACGGGATCACATCATTAGGAGAATGATGTGATGGACAAGACCCATCCGTTAGCTTAGCATAATGATCGTTAAGTTTTATTGCTATTGCCTTCTTCATGACTTATACATATTCCTCTGACTATGAGATTATGCAACCCCCGAATACCGGAGGAACACCTTGTGTGCTATCAAACGTCACAACGTAGCTAGGTGATTATAGAGATGCTCTATAGGTGTCTCCGAAGGTATTTGTTGGGTTGGCATAGATCAAGATTAGGATTTGTCACTCCGAGTATCGGAGAGGTATCTCTGGGCCCTCTCGGTAATACACATAATAATAAGCCTTGCAAGCAAATGACTAATGAGTTAGTCACGGGATGATGTATTACAGAACGAGCAAAGAGACTTACCGGTAACAATATTGAACTAGGTATGAAGATACCGACGATCGAATCTCGGGCAAGTAACATACCGATGGACAAAGGGAATTACGTATGTTGTCATAACGGTTCGACCAGTAAGATCTTCGTGGAATGTGTAGGAATCAATATGGGCATCCAGGTTCCGCTATTGGTTATTGACCAGAGAGGTGTCTTGGTCATGACTACATAATTCCCGAACCCGCAGGGTCGCCACGCTTAACATTCATTGACGCTAGAGTAGTATTGGGATATTTAATGAGTGGTAACCAAATGTTGTTAGGAGTCCCAGATGAGACCCCAGACGTCACGAGGAGTCTCGGAATGGTCGATAGGTAAAGATTTATATATGGGAAGTCATATTTTGGGTTCCGGGAAAAAGTGCAGTTTTTTCGGTATTGTATCGGGAAGCTTCCAGAAGGTTCCAGAGGATTCCGGAGGGGTCCGGAAGTCCACAAGTGGGTTCACCACGTCCCAAGGGTTGACATGGGCTAAGGGGAGGCGCCCTGACCTTATTAGGTGAAAGTGCAACTATCCCTGGGTGGTTTTGGTTGCTCTTTCAAGATGATCATTTCAAAAAGTTCAATGATTGGCATGGCATGGACTAGGAATGTGGACCCCTCAAAATGCTAAGGACACATATTGGCTCAAGCTCAAGACTCTACATTTTCTATTTTATTGATCCAAGATCACATTGAGTCCATAGGAAAGCCAGTACTATTAAAAAGGGATGAGGTGTTGCTTAATGGGTTTCTTGCTCAAAATGCTTAGTGATATGCTCCAAAACCCTCAACCACTTTCTCACATCCACATATGTCCCAAACTAAAAGTCAAACTCGGCCCCACCAAAACCTTCTATCTGGGCCACCGAGTTTTCTTGACGTAGCTATTGCCACAAACCCTAGTCAATTTGGTCTCACCGAGATGGGATTGCAAACTCTCTGTTTCCCTTCGTAACGTTTTGGTCTAACCGAGATGAGTGTTCGGTCCCACTGAGTTCGCAATGCAAACTCTCTGTTTCCCCTTCGTAAAGTTTCGGTCCAACCGAAACGAGCGAATTGGTCCCACCGAGTTTGCGTGACCAACTCTCTGGTTAGCTTATTACCAAAATCGGTCCTACCGAGTTTGTGTAATCGGTCTCACCGAGATTACGTTATGCCCTAGCCCTAATGAAACCGGTCATACTAAGTTGATTATATCGGTCCAACCGAAATGCCTAACGGTCACATTATGAAGTAAATCGGTCTGACCGAATTCTCTTATTCGGTCCCACCGAGTTTGGTAAATTGTGTGTAATGGTTAGATTTTGTGTGGAGGCTATATATACCCCTCCACCCACTCTTCATTCGTGGAGAAATCCATCAGAACAAGCCTACACTTCCATTACTTATTTTCTGAGAGAGAACCACCTACTCATGTGATGAGACCAAGATATTCCAATCCTATCATATGAATCTTGATCTCTAGCATTCTCCAAGTTGCTTTCCACTCAAATCATCTTTCCACCAAATCCAATCCTATGAAAGAGAGTTGAGTGTTGGGGAGACTATCATTTGAAGCACAAGAGCAAGGAGTTCATCATCAACACACTGTCTATTACCTTTTGGAGAGTGGTGTCTCCTAGATTGGTTAGGTGTCACTTGGGAGCCTCCGTAATGATTGTGGAGTTGAACCAAGGAGTTTGTACGGGCAAGGAGATCTCCTACTTCATGAAGATCTACCCTAGTGAGACAAGTCCTTCGTGGGCGATGGTCATGGTGGGATAGACAAGGTTGCTTCTTCGTGGACCCTTCGTGGGTGGAGCCCTCCGTGGACTCGCACAGCCGTTACCCTTCGTTGGTTGAAGTCTCCATCAACGTGGATGTACGATAGCACCACCTATCGGAACCACGGATAAAAAATCTCCGTGTCTAAATTGCGTTTGCTCCTTGAAACTCCTCCCTTTACCTTCATATGCATTTGCTTTACATTTCGATGCTATACTCTTAGAATTGCATGTGTAGGTTGATTGCTTGACTTGTGCATAATTGCTAAAATCTGCCAAGACTTAAAATTGGGAAAAGGCTAAGTTTTTATTTGGTCAAGTAGTCTAATCACCCCCCTCTAGACATACTTTCGATCCTACATTGGGCCAGGCACACCTAGTCCTCAAAAGCCCATGTGGCTAGGGAAGGCAAAAAGGGAAGGCATCCTAATAGGAATAGGATTGGACTTGGAGTCCAAGTCCTCTCCCGTATTGCTGCGCCCTAGGGCTTGGAGGGGCTGTTTTCCACGCCCCTCCACATATATATAGAGGGGTGGGGGCGGCCCAAGAGGACACACCAAGCCCTTGGTGCTCCTCTCTCTCCCGTTACTCCGTAGTTCCATCGCCTCGTCCGGCGACGCTTAGCAAAGCGCTATCGGTGCTCCACCACCACCATCACTCACGCCGTCATGTTGGTTGTGATCCCATCTACTTATCCTCTCCTGCTTGCTGGATCAAGAAGGAGGATACGTCATCGAGCCGCGTGTGTGCTAAACTCGGAGGTGTCGTACGTTTGGTACTTGATCGGTTGAATCGTGTAGTTGGATCGTGCAATTGTTCCACTACATCAACCAGTTGATATAGCGCTTCCGCTTACGGTCTACGAGGGTACGTAGACACACTCTCCCCCTCTCGTTGCTATGCATCTCCTAGATAGATCTTGCATGAGTGTAGGAAATTTTTGAAATTGCATGCTATGTTCCCCAACACATGTGTAGTTATTTGAAAGATTAGATAAGTTTTTACTATTTGTTGCAATCATATGTCGATGATATCTTCCAAGATACTTACCATGGATTCCTTTGCCGCTTCCGAAAACTTTCTGTAAAAATGCTTCTGTGCATGTCTATGACCTTTTCCTATTTTCCCTCGCTTTGTTTTGCTTCTCTCTCAGGATTGGTCATGGCTCACAGTTCGAAAGAGCAGTATGGGTCTTAAGAAGAAATCCCTCGGGTACCTCAAGTGGCTGACCAAAAGAGACTGACTCCTGCATCAAAACCATCAAAGCCTCCAAAGATACCGAAGAAGAAGTCAGACTCTGAATCCAATGAAGAAGAAGATGATATTCCCTCGGCTCATAGCCAGCCTGAGGATGAACATATCACCAATTCAAATATCTTATTGTCTGATGGAAATCCCAAGAAGGGAGGTCATGGAAGAGAAAGGAACATAGCTACTGCGATGTCTGATCCTGAAGGATATAAGACTCCACCTGGAGTTGAAACCGCAACCGAGAGAAATAACGGGCTACAAAGGATTAATTTTCACTGGGCGAAGAAATGGTTTAACTATGAGAATGTCCGAAGGAAATATCAAATTTTGTTTGCCTTTACTCCACCTTGGAATGACTGCATACCTAAAGGATGCCTCGGTCTGGATGATGAAAAATCTAGGCCAGCACCTCCTGAAAATGCTCATGCCAACTCTATAAAAACAATGGATGATTTTCCCGAAGAAGTGGAAAAGAGAGCCAAGGCCAAGGCCAAGCATGAAGCCAAGGCTACGAAGAAAAATCAAGTGGAAAAGAGAAACATTGAGTTAACCCAGCAAGATGTTCAAGAGAAGAAGGACCGAGCCTCTGCCCGAAAGGAAAGAAAGACAAGGAAGTTTGTTTCCCCTCAAGCCTCCAGAAAGAAATCTGTTGCCAGAAAATCCAAGAAGGCGGCTCCTGCCTCATCTAATGAGCCCTCTGATGAAGATGCTTCCAAAGAAATACCAATGCATGATCAACGCGCTCTTATTGATAAGCCATACCAAACTCCTTCTCCAGCAAAAGTTTCACCTCCGCTGAGAATGTCACCAAGCTTGCACCTGCTCTAGTCTCAGATAAACCTTCGGGTTCTGCTGCCCCGTCTAAGAAGAGAAAGTTTTTGCCCGAAGAAAGAGCTTCTGCATATGTCAAGAAAGCAAAATCCAGTGTTCCTGCTTCCATAGAGGAACATGAGTATGACTTCTATCCTATGATTGATATCATTGAAAGTTTTGTCTACGATGCAAATAAGCTGATTTGAGTAGTTTGGGTCTTCCTGATGATGTTACCAAGCTGGTAGCAAAACACTTTTTTTGATCTAGGAGAGATTACCAAGGAGCTAAACCAAGCTGTCGAGGACAAGAAAACTGTCGAGAAAATGTGGAAAGATGCGGCCACTGAATCTGAAAGAAAGAGCATGTACAAGGAAATTGTTGAGCTCTCAAAAGCTCATAGTGTTATGAAGAACAGTAAGATTGAATAGCACTCGCGATTGAAGATGGAAGTCTCTCAACTGTGTGACCAAAGAATTGATGAAATTAAGCGTAAAGCAGATCTTGCTTGATGAAGAATACATGAAGAAAAGTGTCGGGAAGCATAGGTAAGAGCCATCAAACCGAAGGCTATCAAAGATCGTCATATTCAAAATGTTGTCACTGATGCTCATATAGACCTGAGTGCTCCTCTGTAGCAGATACCACCATCCCCTCCTCACGAGGATGATCCGTGCAACAAACTAGATCTGCGGTGATTATGATTCCTACCTCTGCTGCTCAAGATACTGATTTCTTTGAAGTATTTCTGAACAACCCTGATGAAGGAAATGTCCAGCCCGAGCAACAAGCTCCAGAAGAGAGAACCGACAAAGAGACTGAAGTCGAGAAGGTAGTTCCATCGCCTTTTAAGCAAATGTAAGTTGAGCCCTCCGGATCCAGGAAGGAGGAGAATGAAAAGGTTGAGGGGGAGCAAAATGCTTCCCGATAAAATACTACCCGGTCACCTCATCTGATGCTCCTGCCCAGATGGAGGTTGAACCTGCTCCTGCTTGTACTGCTTTGCAGACAGAACAGGAAGAAAAGAAATTAGAAGAGCATATGGCTCACGAACAAGTTGTACCACCTGTTGTGCCCCAGGAGATTCACAAAGATGCTGTTATGACCCAAGTGTCTAAGGATGTAGTTGTGCCTCCCTCTGTTGAAAATGCACCGAAAGGAAAGGCCCTAGTGCATGACAGTCGGAAAACCGCCGAAGGAGTTCCAGCGAAAGAAAATGAAGGACATACTAGTGTTTCAATGCCATCTGCTCCACCGATGTTGAAAAGGCTCCTTGCTCCACTCAAACCCATTGATGAGAATATGCTAGCACCTGATGATTATCGGTCCATGGAAATAAGCTATGAAGAAGAACTGAAAAATCCTCAAGAATCTTTTCCTTTGTTTCCTGCTGAGTTTAGCCCAAATAGACCTACATTCAATGAGTAGCTTCATCAGTCGAAGCTTGCTTTCTTTGGGACCAGCCCATAAGAAGGGGAAAAACTTCTTTATCAAACATACTTTGGAGTGAAGAACAGGCTGTATACTATGCCCGGATTTTATTTAAAAAGCATTGGATTTTTAATCACAAGATTCTGAACTTTGTTGAGCTCGAAGAGATTCCCTACTTCCACCATGCCATCGAGCTTTTTGAACATGCATTCCTAAAGGGTTTCCTTCACTCTAATCATGGAGGGAATCGAGAGGTAATCTATCAGTTCTATGTCACCTTATACATCTAAGGAAATCTAGGAGATAGTTCAACATCGATCCTCGAATGGATGACCGAAAGGGAAAAGATCAAGTGCTCACCAGATCAATTTCTTGCTCTGCTTAATATCCCTCGATGTGAGTTTGAAAAAGATTGTGAACACAGGCTGCACTACCGGGAAGTGTCCGAAGAACAACTTCACATGCTGATGGGCCCGAAATTGGTCGGATATGAATGCATTACTATAGATGCTAATAAGTTGGCCTATGAAAACAAAGTGATGCTTCATGTGCTATGCAATTCTCTCACGCAAATTTACAGACCAAATTCTATCAAAGGCATTGTGGGAAATGCTCTTTTGGCCATATCTCAAGGAATTCGGTCTGATGTTCGAGATCTGTTCATTCGAAATTTGGCTTGTGCTGCTGACAACCCCCAATCATTGAAGCCATATGCCCCGTGGATCATGCATGCTATTGAACATGTCACTAATGTAAAGTTCTTCTACCCTTATGGTCCGAAAGTTTTCATGCCACCAGTACGTGATACTCTCCATATGGTGAAGGACATTGGCAAAGGAAAGACACCCGTTAATGCTACTTGTACGGCCTCGTGGCACCTCCAACCCTAATTCAACCTCTATAAATACTCAAATATTCCCCTCGGATCAGAGAGCACCTCGATATACTTTTTCCACCACCGCAAGTTTTTGTTCTCGTGAGATCCCATCTAGAAGCCTTCTCTGATACACTATCGGAGGGGGAATCGATCACAGAGGCGCTCTACATCAACCTTGCTTCCCCTCCGGTGATGTGTGAGTAGTTTACCTCTATCCTACGGGTCTATAGCTAGTAGCTAGATGACTTATTATCTCTCTTTGATCTTCAATACAATGTTCTCCTCGATGTACTTGGCAATCTTTGATGTAATGACTTTTTGTGGTGTGTTTGTTGGGATCCGATGAATTGTGAGTTTATGATCAGATTATCCATGAATATTATTTGAGTCTTCGCTGAACTTTTTTATGCATGATTATTATAGCTTTGTATTTCTCTCTGATATATTGATTTGGTTTGGCCAACTAGATTGAGTTTTCTTGCAATGGAAGAGGTGCTTTGTAATGGGTTCGATCTTGTAGTGCTCAATCCCAGTGATAGAACGAGACATGGCACGTATTGTATCATTGCTATTAAGGGTAAACATATGGGGGTTATTCATACGTGAGTTTACTTTATCTACATCAAGTCATCTTGCTTAAGGCATTACTCTGTTCTTTATGAACTTAATACGCTAGATGCATGGTGGGTAGCGATCGATGTGTGGTGTAATAGTAGTAGATGCAGGCATGAGTCCATCTACTTGTCTCAGACGTGATGCCTATATATATGACCATTGCCTTGTATGTCGTCATGATTATTTGATTTTCTATCAATTTCCCAACAGTAATGTGTTTACCCACAGTATGCTTTAAGAGAGAAGCCTCTAGTGAAAACTATGGCCCCCGGGTCTAACTCTATTATATATAACATCCTAAAAATAAGTTCCTGCACTTTTTCTTTATTTGTTTTATTTTGTTTCTTTCCGATCTATCTATTTATCTATCTATCACCATACAATTTAATCTTGCAAGTGACCGCCAAGGGATTGACAACCCCTTGTTCACATTGGGTGCAAGGATTTGTTATTTTGTGTGCAGGTGTTGTTAACGAGGTGTTGCGTGGTTCTCATACTTGATTCATAACCTTGGTTCTTAACCAAGGGAAATACTTATATTGAACTTGCATCTCCTTGTATTTACATTATTTGCCATCTCCTTGTCTTTACATTATTTGCCATATGGAGAGTATCACTAATGTAAAGTTCTTCTGCCCTTATGGTCCGAAAGTTTTCATGCCACCAGTACGTGATACTCTCCATATGGTGAAGTACCATCACATGAACTTGCATCTCCTTGTCTTTACATTATTTGCCATTTGCATCTTGTTTTCATCTCCCCTGCTTCTAAAAAGTTTTGCAAAAATACAAAAATATTTTCCGTTTGCCTTTTTGTGTCTGCTTGCTTGTTTTGCCTTCATGACTCAAGAACAGAAAAGAAACAAGAAAGTTAAAGATGGATCCTCATCCTCTTGCTACTATTTTTAAAAGATCCAATTATGATGAACCAATTGCTAGTGAGTTGAGTGCACTAATTATCTTTATGAAGTTTTGCTTGAAATTCGTGAATCTGAAAATTGTGATGAAGTGTTAAAAGAAGAAATTTATAAAGTGATTCACATTAGCTCCTTGAATGAAAATTGCAATGATGTTATTATAAATTCTGTTAATGTCAATTGTGTTAATAATATGCAAAACCCCAAGCTTGGGGATTCTAATTTTGCTATGGCCACTAATTGTAATGATCATGATTGGGGTGATGCTTATTATGATCTTGGAAATTTATTTAAGCCTCATGGTTAATATGATATTGATAATAGTTTTTGCAATAATATTGAAAGTGGGTTTGGAAGTGTTTCGACTTTAGAAACTTTGGAGAATGATCAATCTTATGATTTTTTTGATAAAAGTGGGCTTGGAGAGGTCATCACTTTATTTGATGATAATCCCACTATGTTGGAAGAGTGTCAACTTTGCATGCATGTGGATCACATAGAGAATATGTTATGTGATAGCCATATTGTTAAATTTGAATATGACCCCACATGTAAGTATTATGAGAGAGGAAAATATGGTTGTAGAAATTTTCATGCTACTAAATCACCTCTCTTTGTGTTGAAATTATTAATACTTCCCTTTTCCTATTTGCATATGCTAGAAATTGATTTTCTTAACAATTTGTTTTCCTATAAAATGCCTATGCATAGGAAGTATGTTAGACTTAAATGTGTTTTCCACATGTATTATGATGTTCTCTTTGTGTTTCCATTATTATCTTTCATGTGAGCATCGTTGAAATATCAATATCTAGCTAAAACGCTTTAAAGAAAAGCGCTTGTTGGGAGTCAACCCAATATTTTATATTCCGTTTTTCAATAAGAACACAATTATGCATCTATTTTGGATGTTTTTGTGTGTGTGTTTAATTAGTGTTTGTGCCAAGAAAAGCCTTTGGGATGATTTGATTGATAGTTGATTTGATTCTATGAAAAAACAGAAACTTTCGTGCCTAGTCCAGAAAATCCAAAAATCACTGGAGTGTGCCAATTTTCTGAAATGTTTACACGTAATTGATATAAAAATTTACCATGTTGTCCTATTTTTTCAGAATTTTTAGAGCTGGATAAGTATAGTGATTTTTCAAATCTTTACAGAATGTTCTGTTTCACAGATTCTGTTTTCGTTGCATTGTTTGGTTGTTTTGATGAATCTAAGGGTTGCATCAGGGGCTATAAACCATGGTGAAGTTAGAATACAATAGGTATAATGCAGTAATAAAATATGAATGGGTTTGCAACCATACTTAAAGTAAGGATTGGTTCTATTATATACTAACGGGTCTCACGAGGTTTCTGTTAAGTTTTATGTGATTGAAGTTTTCAAGTTTTGGGTGAGATCACGATGGATGGAGGAATAAGTAGTGGCAAGAGCCTAAGCTTGGGGATGACCATGGCACCTTGATACGTCTCCGTCGTATCTATAATTTTTGATTGTTCCATGCCAATATTCTACAACTTTTACATACTTCTGGCAACAATTTATATGATTTTCTTGGACTAACATATTGACCCAGTGTCACTTCCTATTTGTTGCATGTTTTTTGTTTCGCTGAATACCCATATCAAACTAAGTCTAAACGCGATAAAAACTTACTAAGTTTTTTTTGGAATATATTTGATTTTTGGGAAGCGGAATCAACACGAGATGATGCCCGAGCAGCCCACAAGACGTAGGGGCACGCCCCCTACCTAATGCGCGTCTAGGAGGCTTGTGGCCACCCTGAAGGTCGGTTGGAGGTGTACTTCGGCCGTAAGGAAGCTAATATCTGGATAAAAATTGTGTTATAATTTTAGCCCAATAAGAGTTATGGATCTCCGGGAATTTAAGAAATGGTGAAAGGCCAGAAATAGGGGTCGCGAAATAGAAGAGAAACAGAGAGACATATCCTATCTCGGAGGGGATCTCGCCCCTCCGCCACCATGGAGGCAATGGACTAGAGGGGAAACCATCCTCCATCTAGGGGGAGGTCAAGGAATAAGGAGGGGGCTCTCTCCCCCTCTTTCCCGGTGGCGCTAGAACACCGCCGGGGCAATCATCGTGTGACGACGATATACACCAACACCTTCGTCATCTTCACCAACATCTTCATCACCTCCCCTCATCTATATTCAGCGGTCCACCCTCCCGCAACCCACTGTACCCTCTACTTGAACATGGTGCTTTATGCTTCATATTATTAACCAATGATGTGTTGCCATCCTAATATGCTTGAGTAGATTTTTGTTGTCCTATCGGTGATTGGTGAATTGCTATGATTGGTTTAATTTGCTTGTGGTTATGTTGCCGTCCTTTGGTGCCCATCATATGAGCGCGCGTGTGGATAGCACCATAGGGTTAGTGGTATGTTGATAGGACTATGTATTGGAGGGCAAGGGTGACAACAACTTCAGCCTAGCATAGAAATTAATGCGTACAAGATTGAAGGGGGGCCATTATATATTAAGGCTATGGTTGGGTTTTACCTCAATGAATGACAATAGTTGTGGATGCTTGATGGAGTTCCAATCATAAGTGCATAGAATACCAAGTAAGGGATGACATGCTACAAGTGGCCTCTCCCACATAAAACTTGCTGTCGGTCTAGTAACATAGTAAATTGCTTAGGGATAATTCCGCAACTACTACCACCACTTTTCCACACTCGGTATACTAACTTAATTGTTAATTTATCTAAATAGCCCCTAGTTTTTATTTACATGCTCTTTATTATTTTGCGAACATATCCCACAACACCTACAAAGTACTTCTCATTTCATACTTGTTCTAGGTAAGCATGCGTAGGGTTGTATCGGTGGTCGATAGCACTTGAGGGAATATTTGTTCTACCTTTAGCTCCTCGTTGGGTTCGACACTCTTACTTACCAAAAGAGGCTACAACCGATCCCCTACACTTGTGGGTTATCAAGACCTTTTTCTGGCGCCATTGCCGGTAGCAATAGCGTGGGGTGAATATTCTCATGTGTGCTTGTTTGCTTTATCACTAAGTAGTCTTTATTTTGTGACCTTGTTTTCTATCTTTAGTTATGGGTAGGAATGTAAAATACCGAAAAAGTTGTACCTACTACACCAATGGTTGAAGAACCACCCAAAATTTATCACACTGCTGAAGCTTTCTACTTGGATCGTCTTCGATCCCTATCTGCTCATGCTGAAACCCCAACTAGCTTAGTTGAGGGCAACTCATTAGATGAGCATGCTTATTATGTGCGATACCGTTTATCTCAAAAGGGAAACTTTTATGGCACCATATGAATACTATCTTGGAATTCTTTCTTGTTCTGAAGTCCCTAAGAAACACCTTCCCTACCAATGTGAGTTTAGTGATAATGGAATTCTATCTTCTTATGCTAAGGGTGTTTATAATGACTAAGATGTTGAACAAACTGAAGAATTGTTGCTTTTAAGGGTGCTTATGGAATTGCTTCTTTAATTGAAAAGTATGATGTTACTCTTTTACGAATCTGAAATTTTTGCCATACTTGATTATTCCTATAAAAATTATGCTTGTAGTGCTTATATTAAACCATATATTGAGGACATCTCCGCTGTCCAAGAAGAGACTAATATTTTGCAGGAATCTATGGAGGAAGAAATTGATGACACCGTACGCTGTGAGCTCATTGGGTGAAAAAGATGAGGAGGAGAGCGAAGAACAAAAGGAGGAAGAGCGGATTGATCACCCGTGCCCACCTTCTAATGAGAGTAACTCTTTATCCCATACATTGTTTAATTTCCCTTCGTGCTTACCAAAGGATGAATGCTATGATCCCTTGGATTCATTTGAAACATCCCTTTTTGATGAACTTGATGCTTACTATGCTTGTGGCCATGATGCCAATATGAATTATGCTTATGGAGATGAACTTGCTATAGTTCCTTACATTAAACATGAAATTATTGCAATTGCACCGACGCATGATAGTCCTATTATCTTTTTGAATTCTCCCAACTATACTATATCGGAGAAGTCTGCGCTTATTAAGGATTATATTCATGGGGTGTGTTCCACTATTGCACATGATGATTTTGATAAATATAATATGCATGTGCTTGCTGCTCCTACTTGCTATTATTAAGAGAGAGGATGTGATGCCCGAATATTTAAGCTACAGTAACCCTCCACTAATGTTGACACGTCACCACGATTACTGTTGCTAATCCGCACTTGATCCAAATCACTATTCAATTTCAAATTCGAATTAAAGTCCAAAATTCAAATTTCTCAAACATGAAAACTAAAATGTTCAATTTGTGGTAAAATAATCTCTGGTATTTGTCATGTTGAAACATATATTTTATAAAGAATTTAAATGCCCTTTAATGAATATTATTTAATTTGTAAAACTCTAATATAATTTATTTTATTGCCAAATTAATTGTGGCAGTGGTCTATCTATTAACTCTAATTTAGGTCCAGTGTTATATTTTATAAAGCCTAAAAACAAATAAAACTCTTAGAGAAAACAACAACTATTTAATAGAAAAAGGAAAGGCAAACAAAAGCAAAAAGAGAGAACCCCCTGTCCCCTTTCGGCCTCGGCCCACATCAGCCAGTCCGCCCAGCCTGCCCCCTGCCCCCCGAGTCGTCTTCCCTGTTCGACTGACCCCGTCGCTAGAGGGGCGCGATCGCCCCGGACCATCTCGTCAGCGTCGAGGTGGATAAGCCTCCCCGACGCCTCGGTCCCCTCCTCCTCTGCCATTCCCACTCCTCTCCCCCCTTCTTCCACTCGCTCGCTCAACCTCTCTCTCCCTCCTCGACAGATCTGATGCGCTCGCCGCCATGGCCGCGACCACCGCCGACCCCGAAAACCGAGGCCTTGTCTACAAGCTGCGCCGGCCACCACCTCTTCTTCCTCGACCGTTAGCTGGAGTCGGGAGGCTCTACATCGCCGAGTTCCCGTCGTCTTCCTCCTCGGGACGCCGGAGCTCCACCGCCGCCATTCGTCTGCCCCAGGCCTCCCCCGAGCCCGCTCTAATCCTCTACAGGCACCCTGTGATCACCTCCCTCCCCCCTACTCCCGTGCCGTTTCACGTGCCCGTAGGCTCAATTTCGTCGGATCCTTCGTGCTCCGACCGCCACCGTCCGCCATGGCCGCTGCACTCCCGTCGCCCGAGCTTGCCCGTTCTCGTCTGCCCTACTCGCGCGTGCTCGACCGCTCGCTGCCGCTCACGCCCCTCCCGCGTTGCTTGCGCTCGTGCTGCTGCCTCACTCGCTTTGGTCGCCGCCTCCTCGCTCAACCTCGCCGCCGCTCCGGCCGCACACCTCCAGCAGATGGATGCGCGGCACCGCGCTCGTCCCGTAGCACCCGCCCCCACACGAAATGATCGCTGGAATGGCGATTCCTGCGAGGTCCGTCGCCCTTCCCCACCAGGAACGCTCGCCGAGGCCCCCCAAGCGCGCGCCGCCCACGTGGCCGCGTCAGGGTCACTAGTAGCTGTGTCCCCCGGGCCCGATTGACTAGTTGACCGGGTCAACAGTGCTGACTGCGCACGGTTGACCCTAACATGTGGGCCCCCTCTGTTAATTAGTCTAATAAACGTTTTATAAATAAAAGTAATTAGATTGACCTAAACACTCACTGACACCTTGGGCCCACACCCGTAATTAACCCTGCTAGATTAGTTTATTCCATTGTTAAGCAAAGAGAGGCTCACATGTGGGTCCCACTGGACCCACAGGTTAGGTTTTACCCTGGTCAACGAGTCTATTGACTGCTGGCGTCACCCCCATGTAATGATGACGTCGTAATTCCATTTATGTTAAATTTAAATAATTTCTAGAAAATGTTATAAACTTTTGAAATTCATAGAAATTAAACCGTAACTCGGATGAAAATGTTTTATATATGAAAATCGGTCAGAAAAATCCTACGAATCCAATTATGCAATCTGTTCATCTGTCACATGCCTCTATCATGAGGAACATGGAACCGTCGCCTCTCTTTCATCTTTTCGGAATAAACCAAACGCCGGAAAAAATCCCTCCTCATGTTTTCCTTCTCTGTCTACAACGTGTAGTACCGCGTTAGAACTCCCCTAGTTATGCATATCGTCTTGTCATGCTTACTGTTGCACTTGATTGCTTGTATTTACTGTTTCTTCCCCCTCTTCTCTCCGATAGACCCCGAGACCGATGCTGCCCCCGTGATCAACTACGTCACCGGCGACCGTTCCTTTGCAGCAGAGCTTCCAGGCAAGCCAACCCCCTTTGATCATTCCGATATCGACCATTACCTTCTCTCTTATGCTTGCATTAGAACTGCTACTATTTTTGTATGATCCTATTCTGATGCATAGCCTGTTGTTGTTACCTGCTTTCATACCTTACATGTTTATCCCAAACTACTTAGTATAGGTTGGTTGTTGACCCACCAGTGACCCCCACCATGTCCCTGTTGCCCTCGTTGGATTATCAGAAGACCCGATCAACGGGATTGAAGACCAGGCCCCGGCACCGCACATCACTTTCCCCTTAGTTGCGCGACACTACTGGGTTACTATCAAGTGCCGAGGGTGATACCTCATCAACACCTCTAATGTTAACCTTGTAGGTTAGTTCATCGGTTGTGGTCATCGAGGATGATTCCTCTTTCTCCACTCCCGATAATGACACCGTCGTGCAACTCCTCAAGAGTGGACCTTGAGGGTGATTCCTCCTTCGTTCACCTTGACGATGACATCAGGTGGAATTCCATCGAGGGTGATTCCTCAGGGTTGCCCCTTGGTGTTGACACACAATTACTATGGTTACTATGACTTTA
Source organism: Secale cereale (assembly GCA_902687465.1). Lineage (NCBI taxonomy): Eukaryota > Viridiplantae > Streptophyta > Magnoliopsida > Poales > Poaceae > Secale > Secale cereale. Next base: position 224,762,144 of record LR738714.1, read on the forward strand.
CACAGAACCATGTTACTAAAGACGGGTCGACCCTGAGGGGTACCCGCACGAGCTTAATTGCGAGTGATGTGGAGTCGGGATGACCTGGAAGGTGCCCGCGAGATAATTACGAGGCATGGCCGGGCACTCTTAGCCCTTGCCGCAAGTCCTGGAGATGGGGCGATGGGGTCACAGGATCATGAGTCTCTGCTCGTTACCGCGCGCTCCCAAGACACTAAACAGTTTGGATATTTGATCCGAGGGCCTCTGGCCTAATAGCACTAACCATCACGTGGGCATAGTATGGGTGTTCTGTGTCGTATGCATCAGCCAAAGGTTAATAGACGTCATGCGACTGAGCGACGCGCGCCGGGTTGGACTGGTAAGCTCCTGCCTTTTTAAGGAGGTAGCTAGGTCTGCTCACCGGCCGTGCAAGCAACGTGCAGGAGTTCCTGGGGTGATGGCCCAAGACCCCTAGGGGCATTGGTTCAGTCCGACGCGCTGACTTCTCTATTAAGCCTAGGTCAGGTTGCGTCGTATCGTTTTGGCCGAGGCCGGGCATGGCTTGATGGTGTGTCCGGCGAGAGTTAAATGAGTGTGGTGGGTAAGTTGGTGCACCCCTGCAGGGAAGAAAACATCTATCGATAGCCTGTCCTACGATAACGAACACTTGGAGTTGTATCCCGATCGATACAATTACAGCTGGATGCCGAGCCATGAAATGGATATGTGGCTTCGGTAGTCGAGAAAGGATTCCGGGGTGTTGACAACAACTTAAATATGACTTATGTTATACTACTCTACTCCCTCCTCTTGCTGCAAGACGGTGGTTTCCAGAAGATGCCAGTCTTCGATAGGACTAGCTTCTCCCCCTCTTATTCTGGCATTCTGCAGCTTAGTCCACAGATACTACCCTCTTCATTGATACCGATGCATAGGTAGTGTTGATCCTTGCTTGCGGGTACTTTGGATGAGTACTCATGGTCGCTTTGCTCCCTCTTTTCCCCCTTCTTTCTTCTTTCTGGTTGTTGCAACCAGATGGCGGAGTCCAGGAGCCAGATGCCACTTTTGACGATTGCTACCCCGAGGGTGCCTACTACTACATGATGGTCGCCGACGACTAGGAGTAGTTAGGAGGCTCCCAGGTAGGAGTCCTTGCCTTTTTGATCATGTTGCTTTTGTGCTAGCCTTCTTAAGGCAAACTTGTTTAACTTATGTCTGTAGTCAGATGTTGTTGCTTCCGCTGACTCTTGTGTATTCGAGCTCACGAGGCCCCTGGATTGTAATATAAAGCTTGTATTATTTTATTTGTGTCTAGAGTTGTGTTGTGATATCTTCCCGTGAGTCCCTGATCTTGGTCGTACACATTTGCGTGCATGATTAGTGTACGGTCAAATCGGGGGTGTCACAAGTTGGTATCAGAGCCAACTGCCTGTAGGTAGCCCCCTTTCCAACTCCTTGGCCGAAGTTGAGTCTAGTCATTGCAAAACTTTTACTAACTTGGCTGTGTGGCTTAAGGTTCCACGTCACCATTGGGTGGTATTAGGATCTTTTATTCCTTCTCTATACTCTAGGACTCTGATCTCTCTTCTACTCGGATTAAATGATTTTGCTAACTCTTACTTTAGGTTCTCGCAACTACTTACTCCCGATGAGCCCTTCATTCCAGATGATCACCTGTGCCATCAGGAGATTCCGATGATACAATTCGACGTTTTTCCGATACCCTTGTGCCCTCCAACTTTGCAATTCCCTACCACCAATATATCCTTATGGATAATTACTTACACTTGTCGTTCATTCATTCACCCCCAGTTGCTCTTGTTAATACAAGATACCCTAAAGTACTCTCCGATATTCCGAATATTATGAAGATCCGTTGTACCATAGCCTTTCAGCTCCTTTTCACATGAATACACCTATGAATATTTCCTCACACTTACCGGTGATCCGTTCATCCCCAGTTGTTCATGTGGTTCACAATAGTCTTCGAAATACTATTTTGTATTCTTGAAATCCTCAGCAGCATATTGCTCCTGAAGTTCTTGCCTTCCTGCATTATGGTTAATTCCTTATGTCTAGTAATCTTTGTTGGCATCCTTTGTCATCGTCATATTGAGCATTTGATTCGATTCGTTCGTGAATGCTCGCAATGATCAGTCGCAACTAGAATTCTTCCCTTCGACTCACATGTCTTTCCAAACATGAGCTGATTCTTGGCAACTCAAACCTTGATTGATTGCCCATCTAATTCTATTCTACTTACTCCTCTTTTGATCAGAGCATCTGCTTCTGATCCTCCGATATGGAAATCACAATTCCTTTGAATTTAAGCATCGAATAGTTTAGATGTTTTCATTATCCGATGACTTTGCATTCTTTCTTCCTCTGATTGAGTACCGATACTCCCCTCAGATCCTTTGTTGACCACCTGATCTGTTGGTGGGTTATGACCCGATAGTTCCTTCGTAAATCCGAACCCCTTTACGAATTCTTCTTGTGACACATAATTCCTTTGGCAATTTGTATCCTTTTCTCTTGAGAACCCTGCTCTACCTTTGAGCTTGTGTTATTTACTCTTGAAGATTGTGGTGTATGTTCCTAAGATGCCCCGATGGGTTGAACCTATGCCTTCCCTAACCTGTGTGAACCCGAAGGTTATGCAGGTTATACTCTACTGGTGTTTTGCCAGATAAAATTTCAACATTACAAATTTTTCGAAATCGAGAAGTGAATGAAGAGATGTGTATTGGAGAAGTGGGAGTCGACCTTGAACTTTGTGTTCACGCCCATGGACACGATGCTGATCTTATCATGGAAGCTTCTCATAAAAATAACTACCCCCTTCTTATAAGTTCATCTTGTAACTGTAGTTTGGTCCTTTGCAACCGTCGTTCCGACCATGTTATTCTTGTTTGATCCCATTTCCCGGACAAGTTAAAGTACTTGTCTTGCATAGATTAGTACACTATTCTAACCTCTATTATGATCTACCTTCGAGTATTACCCCTGGTATCTCGAGGATATCATGCCATTGCACTACATCTTATGAACTTTTGATGAAGAACTACCTTTCTCTGTCATTGTCGCTTCAAGTGTTTTGGGTTGTTTATCAATCGAGAACACCAATAAGTGAATCGATTCCGCACTCTGATTTAATAAATCTAAGTAATTTTCATTGCTTACGGTTTAATAATCCTTCAAGACATTCCGAGCCCGATCGGCAATATCATTATCGTGCTAAATTTTAACTATGCTACCTGATCCTTCTTCCCGGAGCACAACTTCTACGATGAGCTAAGCTTACGTCGATCTTCCTTGTCATATCATTTCACCTTAAACAACAAGCTTGATTTCGAGTTTGTGTCGTACCCGTGGTTCGAATAACCCTTCGCTTCATAATTCCTTTGACTTGATGTCATCGCGGACCGATTACATCTTCATGAAATCTCTCGACAAATGTGTTGTGATCATCGTCAACATTCAGAACTCTTCCAGGACATCAGTCGAATTCCTAATGAGAAATACCATCCTTGGCCCTCGATGATTGGTGTTATCATCGACAACTTTCTTGCCTCCCCCAACACAAACTTGTTCATATAGTTTTGGAAATACGTCCCTTTTGACATGTCGACGGATTGCTGTTGAATCCATCAGCCATATCCTCATCTTTTTTCCCTGATGAAATTGCATGAGATGTTCTAGAAATTCCTGATGGATCCTTTGTGTTCCCAAGGTCCGACCTTTACCAGATGACCATGTCAATGCTATCCCGAAGCATGAATGTGGTACTCCGAACATCATTAAGAACATTGGTGGTGCAATGCTAAATGTTTCTTGATCACTTATCCAAACATCATTGTATGGGCAAAGTCATGAATTTCCTCTCCCCTTTATCTAAATGGTAATCTACTTAGTAAACTATCATGAATATCATCCTCAGCTTGTCCTTGGGAAGTTTATACTCCAGATATTTGTGTGTAAGCACATTTTCCTTTCCATTGTTTTGATTAAATTAGTAATCACACTTTCCTTTCCATTGTCTTGTTTAACATTTCTTGTAATCTAACATACCTGAGTAGTGATAAATCCCTGCTTAAGTAAACACCTCGGTGTACAACTCTGTTAGTAAGACTTTGTTACTATTGTTGATGACATTCCGCTAGCCACTGATGGACGTGAACTTTGCCTATTAGTCCGCGTCATAGGAAAATGGTTCTCTTCGGCCCTCGCCTTGGTACCAACATTGTTGCCAGCATAACTAATAGGCTATCCCTTGTCATGCCTTGCTTTCATAACCGTGGAATATGTCAGCACCCTTACTAACTTTAACCCACATGGTGGGCCCATAACCCACAGTTCCACATGATCGAAACATGACTCTCATGTACACCCTTGTTTCTAAGGTCATTTCTCACGCTTGGCTTCATATGAAAATCCCGAGCTGCCTTCCGAGAGGCGATCTATTCTCCTATCAAACGCAATACTTATTCCCTTTGCTCTGAACCCCTTTCACCCTTTGTTTCAGGCAACAAACGATTGTCTACCCGGTTGAAGCTTCTTATCGCACCTCACCTTGCTCTCGATGACTTTCTTGAATTTCAACTCAAGAGATGCCTCTATGCCACGTTCACTGAGATAGTCCCCACGTACCTATCTTGTGTTGAGCTCCATCCTTCCCGAGTCTTTCCCCCTTAATCCGCCCCTTAAAATCTCGGGACGAGATTTCTTGTAGTGGAGGAGAATTGTGACGCCCGGATATTTAAGCTACAGTAACCCTCCACTAATGTTGCCACGTCACCACGATTACTGTTGCTAATCCGCACTTGATCCAAATCACTATTCAATTTCAAATTCAAATTAAAGTCCAAAATTCAAATTTCTCAAACATGAAAACTAAAATGTTCAATTTGTGGCAAATAATCTCTGGTTATTTGTCATGTTGAAACATATATTCTATAAAGAATTTAAATGCCCTTTAACGAATAAAACAGGGACTAAAAAATTAAATAAATGATTTTTAATTTGTAAAAACTCTAATCTAATTTATTTTAGTGCCAAACTAATTGTGGTAGTGGTCTAACTATTAACACTAATTTAGGGCTAGTGTTATACTCCCTCCGTCCCAAAATAAGTGACGCAAAAGTGACTCAACTTTGCACTAAAGTTAGTGCAAAGTTGAGTCACTTTTGAGTCACTTATTTTGGGACACAAGGGAGTATTTTATAAAGCCTATAAATAAATAAAAATCTTAGAGAAAACAACAACTATTTAAAAAAAAGAAAAGGCAAACAAAAGCAAAAAGAGAGAGAACCCCTGCCCCCTTTGGGCCTCGGCCCACATCAGCCAGCCGGTGCAGCCTGCCCCCCTGCCCCCGGGTCGTCTTCCCTATTGGACTGACCCCGAAAATATAGGGGCGCGGTCGCCCCGGACCGTCTCGTCGGCGTCGAGGTGGATAAGCCTCCCCGACGCCTCGGTCCCCTCCTCCTCTCCCACTCCCACTCCTCTCTCCCCCCTTGATCCACTCGCCCGCTCAACCTCTCTCTCCCTCCTCGTCAGATCTGACGCGCCCGCCGCCATGGCCGAGCCGTAGCCGCGACCACCGCCGACCCTGAACGCCGAGGCCTTGTCTACGAGCTGCGCCGGCCACCACCTCTTCTTCCTCGACCATTAGTTGGAGTCGGGAGGCTCTACATCGCCGGGTCCCCTTCGTCTTCCTCCTCGGCGCGCCGGAGCTCCAGCGCCACCATTCATCTGCCCCAGGCCTCCCCCGATTCTGCTCTTCTCCTCTACAGGCACCCTGTGAGCACCACCCTCTCACCCCTTACTCCCCCGTCGTTTCCCGTGCCTGTAAAATCAATTTCGCCGAATCCTTCGAGCTCCGACCGCCACTGTCCGCCATGGCCGCTGCGCTCCTGTTTCCCGAGCTCGCCCATTCCCGCCTGCCCTACTCGCGTGCGTCCACGCCCTCTAGCACGCGTGCTCGACCGCTCGCTGCCGCTCACGCCCCTCTCGCGTTGCTCGCGCTCGTGCCGCCGCCTAGCCCGCTTCGGTCGCCGCCTCCCCGCTCGACCTCGCCGCCGCTACGGCCTCCCACCGCCCTAGCCAAGGCTGCAGATGGATGCGCGGCACCGCGCCCGTCCCGTAGCACCCGCCTCCTCACGAAATGATCGCTGAATTGGTGATTCCTACGAGGTGCGGCGCTCCTCCGCCGCGGGAACGCTCACCGGGACTCCCCAACCGCCGGCGCCGACGTGGCGCCCACGTGGCCGCGTCAGGGTCACTGGCAGCTGGGTCCCCTGGGCCGAGTTGACTAGTTGATCAGGTCAATAGTGCTGACTATGCACGGTTGACCCTAACATGTGCCCCCTCGTTTTATAAATAAAAGTAATTAGATTAACCTAAACACTCACTGACACCCGGGGCCCACACCCCTAATTAACCCTGCTAGATTAGTTTATTCCACTGTTAAGCAAACATAGGTTGACATGTGGGTCCCACTGGACCCACAGGTCAGGTTTGACCCAGGTCAGCGAGTCTGTTGACTGCTGACGTCACCCCCATGCAATGATGACATCATACTTCCATTTCTGTTAAAATTAAATAATTTCTACAAAATGTTATAAACTTTATAAATTCAAAGAAATTAAACCGTAACTTAGATGGAAGTGTTTAATACATGAAAATCGATCAGAAAAATCCAACGAATCCAATTTTGCAATCTGTTCATCTGTCACATGCCTCTATCACGATGAAAACGGAACCGTCCCATCTCTTTCATCTGTTGAGAATAAACCAAACACCGAAAAAATCCCTTCGGATGTTTTCCTTCTCCATCTGCAACGTGTTGCACTGAGTTAGAACACCCCTAGTTATGCATATCGTCTTGTCATGCTTAGTGTTGCACTTGATTGCTTGTATTTACTGTTTCTCCCCCTCTTCTCTCCGGTAGACCCTGAGACCGATGCTGCCCTCATGATCGACTACGTCACCGACGACCGTTCCTTTGCAGCAGAGCTTCCAGGCAAGCCAATCCCCTTTGATCATTCCGATATCGCCCATTCCCTTCTCTCTTATGCTTGCATTAGAACTGCTACTATTTTGTATGATCCTATTCTGATGCATAGCATGTTGTTGTTACATGTTTTCATACCTTACATGTTTATCCTAAACTACTTAGTATAGGTTGGTTGTTGACCCACCAGTGACCCCCACCGTGTCCCTGTTGCCCTCGCTGGATTATCAGAAGACCCGATCAACAGGATTGAAGACCAGGCCTCGGCACCGCACATCACTTTCCCCTTAGTTGCTCGACACTACTGGGTAACTATCAAGTGCCGAGGGTGATACCTCATCAACACCTCTAATGTTAACCTTGTAGGTTAGTTCATCGTTTATGGTCATCGAGGGTGATTCCTCCTTCTCCACTCCCGATAATGACACCGCCGTGTAACTCCTCAAGAGTGGATCTCGAGGGTGTTTCCTCCTTCACTCACCTTGACGATGACATCAGGTGGAATTCCTCAGGGTTGCCCCTTGGTGTTGAAACACAATTACTATGGTTACTATGACTTTACACTGAACCATGTTAATAAAGACGGTTTAGCCCTGAGGGGTACCCGCATGAGCTTAATTGCGAGTGATGTGGAGTTGGGTTGACCTGGAAGGTGCCCGCGAGATAATTACGAGGTGTGTCCGGGCATTCTTAGCCCTTGCCGTAAGTCCTCGAGACGGGGCAATGGGGTCACATGATCATGAGTATCTGCTCGCTACCGTGTGCTCCCAAGACACTAAAGGGTTTGGATATTTGATCCGAGGGGCCTCTGGCCTGATAGCACTAACCATCAGATGGGCATAGTATGGGCGTTATGCGTCGTATGCATCAGCCGAAGGTTAATAGATGTCATGCAACTGAGCGGCGCGCGCCGGGTTGGACGGGTAAGCTCCTGCCTTTTTTAGGATGTAGCCAGGTCTGCTCACCGGCCGCGTACGCAATGTGCAGGAGTTCCCGGGGCGCTGGCCCAAGACCCCTGGGGGCATAGGTTTAGTCCGACGTGCTGACCTATCTATTAAGCCTAGGCCAGGTTGCGGTGTATCATTTTGGCCGAGGCCGGGCATGATCTGATGGTGTGTCCGGCCGGAGTTAAACCAGCATGGTGGGTAAGTTGGTGCACCCGTGCAGGGAATAAAACATCTATCGATAGCTTGTCCTATGGTAACAGACACTTGGAGTTGTATCCCGATCGATACAATTAGAACTGGATGCTGAGGCATGAAATGGATATGTGGCTCCGGGAGTCGAGAACGGATCCCGGGGCGTTGACAACAACTTAAATATGACTTATGTTATACTACTCTACTCCCTCCTCTTGCTGCAAGACGGTGGTTTCCAGAAGATGCTAGTCTTCGATAGGACTAGCTTCCCCCCTCTTATTCTGGCATTCTGCAGCTTAGTCCACAGATACTACCCTTTTCATTGATACCGATGCATAAGTAGTGTAGATCCTTGCTTGCGAGTACTTTGAATGAGTACTCACGGTCGCTTTGCTCCCTCTTTTCCCCTTCTTTCTTCTTTCTGGTTGTTGCAACCAGATGGCGGAGTCCAGGAGCCAGATGCCACTATTGACGATTGCTACCCCGAGGGTGCCTACTACTATGTGACGGTCACCGATGACCAGGAGTAGTTAGGAGGCTCCTAGGTAGGAGGTCTTGCCTTTTCGATCTTGTTGCTTTTGTGCTAGCCCTCTTAAGGCAAACTTGTTTAACTTATCTCTGTACTCAGATTTTTTTGCTTTCACTGACTCTTGTGTATTCAAGCTTATGCATTCGAGCCCTCGAGGCCCCTGGCTTGTAATATAAAGCTTGTATTATTTTATTTGTGTCTAGAGCTGTGTTGTGATATCTTTCCATGAGTCCCTGATCTTGGTCGTACACATTACATGCATGATTAGTGTACGGTCAAATTGGGGGTGCCATAGAGGAACTGCATCTCCGCCTCTCTATGTTTCCAATACGATAAAATTGCAAGAAACTGTTTATGCTATGTATCTGCCTTTACTATGTGTGCATGAATTGTTATTTTATGACATGCCAATGCATATGAAGAGAGTTAGACTTTGTTGTTGCATTATATATATTACTTTGTGCTCAATATTAAATCAGAAGCCATTGTTAATTAAAAATTTCTTTGATATACCTTGGGATCTGGGTGGATCCATTACTTGAGCATTATATACCTAGCATAATGGCTTTAAAGAATGCGCTGCCAGGGAGACAACCCGGAAGTTTTAGAGAATCAATTTATTCTATTGAGTGCTTTAAAAAAGTTTTAAAAAAATTAAGTGGGGAATCTAAAACTTTTTTCAAAAAGAAAAGTGAAAGTAAGAAAGACGAGCACCGTTGAAGTGGGGGAGCTCCTTGAACTTTGTTCATGCCCATGGAAACTTTGCAAATCTTGAATTACATAAACTTTTCAACAAAAATAATTATCCCCTTGTACAAATCCATTGTATTATAAAAATAATGTGCCAAGATTTCCCATTAGGATGTTTAGATTGCTTGTTTGGTGTGTGTAGTGCAAAAACAGAAACTTTGGCCGTACTGCGTGAATTTACATTTTTTATTGGAACGTGCTAATTTTCTGAAATTTTTACATAGTACTTCTATACAAATTGTTTATAACGTAATATTTTTCCATAAAATTTTTAGAGATGCAAAGTATGGTTAATGTTCAGATTACTACAGACTGTCATGTTATCACATTTTGTTGTTATATCTCCATTATTTGCTTATGTTTGAAATCTTGTTGAGCCTCGTTTCACTTGGAGCCATATAATTGTGATAGCATACAATGGGTAATGTTTGATTATAATTATACAATAATGTTAGAGCAGTACATGATGGATTTGATGTTATATGTACTAACCCCTCCAATAAAATGTTTTGTTAAGTTTTGTGTGGATGAAGTGTTTGAAGATCGATGAGGTATTGATATGAGAAGAATAAGGATAGACAAGAGCTCAAGCTTGGGGATGCCCGAGGCACCCCAAGTAAATATTCAAGGTGACTCAAGCGTTTAAGCTTGGGGATGCCCCAGAAGGCATCCCATCTTTATTCGACAACTATCGGTATGTTCCGGTTTTTGTTTTGTTCACATGATATGCGTAAATTCTTGAAGCATCGTTTGCTTTTTATATTTATTTTATTAATGCACCATGCTGGTATGAGATAGTCCTTGGTTGATTTATAGAATGCTCTTTGCACTTCACTTATATCCTTTGAGTATAGCTTTATAGAATGCTTCATGTACTTCACTTACATCATTTGAAGTTTGGATGCCTGTTTCTCTACATAGGAAAACCGTTATTTGTAGAATGCTCTTTCGCTTCACTTATATTTGTACGAGTTTGGGCAAGCCTTTTATAGAAAGAACTAAACTCTCTTGCTTCACTTATATCTATTTAGCGAGTTAACATGAATCGGTCATTCACATGGTTAGTCATAAAATCCTACATAAAACCTATAGATCATTGAATATGATATGTTTGATTCCTTGCAATAGTTTTGCGATATAGAGATGTTAAGATGTGGGAGGTACTGGTGAATGATTGTGGTTTAGTAAGAACATAGATTTAAGGTTTGTGATTCCCGAAGCATGCACGCATGGTCTCTTGTTATGATAAGAAGTTGGAGCACAATTTATCCTTGATTGTCTATCTTTGTGTGAAGGTCGGGGGCGCGCGATGGTGAACTCCTACCAACCTCCCCCTAGGAGCATGCATAGTAGTACTTTGCTTCGAGGGCTAACAATTTTTTGCAATAAGTACGTGAGTTCCTTATGACTAATGTGAGTCCATGGATTACACGCATTCTCACCCTTCCACCATTGCTAGCCTCTCTCGTGCCGTGCAACTTTCGCCGGTGCATAAAACCCTCCTTATACCTTCCTCAAAACAGCCACCATATCTACATATTATGGCATTTCCATAGCCATTCCAAGATATATTGCCATGCAACTTCCATCATCATCATATACATGACTTGAGCGTTCATTGTCATACTGCTTTACATGATCGTAAGATAGCTAACATGATATTTTCATGTCTTGTCCATTTTTTTAATATCTTTGCTATGCTAGATCATTGCACATCCTGCTACACCGCCAGAGGCATTCATATAGTCATCATGTATTAGTTGTATCGAATTTTAATATCGAGTTATAAGTAAATAGAAGTGTGATGATCCTCATTATTAGAGCATTGCCCCATGTGAGGAAATAAAAAAAGAGGCCAAAAGAGCCCAAGAAAAAAAGGCCAAAGTGCGCACCAAAAAATAAAAATAAGAAAGAGAAAACAAAAAAATATCAGAGAAAAAGAGAGAAGGGGCAATGTTACTATCCTTTTACCACGCTTGTGCTTCAGAGTAGCACCATGTTCTTCATATAGAGAGTCTCCTATACTGTCACTTTAATATACTAGTGGAAAATTTTCATTATAGAACTTGGCTTGGATATTCTGATGATGAGCTTCCTCAAATGCGTGAGGTCTTCATGAGCAAGCAAGTTGGATGGACACCCACTTAGTTTTCAGTTTGAGCTTTCATACACCTATAGCTCCTAGTGCATCCGTTGCATGGTAATCCCTACTTCTCGCATTGATATCAATTGATGGGCATCTTCATAGCCCGTTGATCCGCCTAGTTGATGCGAGACTTTCTTATTTTCTCTTCTCCACATAAACCTCTACCACCGCATTCCATTCCACCCGAGTGCTATATCCATGGCACGCGCTCTTGTATCGCGTGAGAGTTGAAAAAGCTGAAGTGCGTTAAAACGTATGAACCAATTGCTTGGCTGACACTTGGGTAGTGCATGATTTATATTTTGTGTAAAGAAGATGGAGCATGACAACGCTATACAATTTATTAGGGATAGCGTTCTTTAGCATTGATATTTTGAAAGACATGATTATTTGTCGGGATGCCCTAGTATTGATGTCTTTATGTCAAATTGATAGACTATAGCCTTGAATCGCTCGTGCCTTAATATTCATGCCACGATTAGATTACATGATCAAGATTATCCTAGGTAGCATTCCACATCAAAAATGATCTTTTTTATCATTTACCTACTCGAGGACGAGCAGGAATTAAGCTTGGGGATGCTAACACGTCTCCGTCGTATCTATAATTTTTTATTGTTCCATGCCAATATTCTACAACTTTTACATACTTTTGGCAACAATTTATATGATTTTCATGGACTAACATATTGACCCAGGGCCGAGTGCCAATTCCTGTTTGTTGCATGTTTTTTGTTTCACAGAATATCCATATCAAGCGAAGTCCAAATGCGATAAAAACTTACGGAGATTTTTTTGGAACATATGTGATTTTTGGGAAGCGGAATCAGCGCGAGACGATGCCCGAGGGGCCCACAAGTCATAGGGGCGTGCCTGGGAGGCTTGTGGCCACCCCGAAGGTCGGTTGGAGGTGTCCTTCAGTAGCAAGGAAGCTAATATCCAGATAAAAATTGTGTTAAAATTTCAGCCCAACCGGATTGACGGATCTTTGGGAATTTAAGAAACGGTGAAAGGCTAGAAATAGGGGTCGAGAAATAGAAGGGAAACAAAGAGACAAATCCAATCTTGGAGGGGCCCTCGTCCCTCTGCCGCCATGGAGGCCATGGACTAGAGGGGAAAGCCTCCTCCAATCTAGGGGTAGAGGTCAAGGAATAAGAAGAATAAGAAGGGGGGCTCTCTCCCCCTTTGTTCCGGTGGCGCCGAACGCAGCCGAGGCAATCATCGTGTGACAGCGATCTACACCAACATCTCTGTCATCTTCACCAACATCATCACCTCCCCTCAACTATATTAAGCGGTCCACTCTCCCGCATCCTGCTGTACCCTCTAGTTGAACATGGTGCTTTATGCTTCATATTATTATCCAATGATGTGTTTCCATCCTATTATGCTTGAGTAGATTTTTTTATCCTATCGGTGATTGGTGAATTGCTATGATTGGTTTAATTTGCTTGTGGTTATGTTGCTGTCCTTTGGTACACATCATATGAGAGCGTGTGTGGATAACACCATAGGGTAAGTTGTATGTTGATAGGACTATGTATTGGAAGACAAGGGTGACAACAGCTTCAACCTAGCATAGAAATTGATGCATACGAGATTGAAGGGGGACCATTATATCTTAGGCTATGGTTGGATTTTACCTTAATGAATGACAGTAGTTGCGGATGCTTACTGGAGTTCCAATCATAAGTGCATATAATTCCAAGTAAGGGATGGCATGCTAGCAGTGGACTTTCCCTCACAAAACTTGCCATCGGTCTAGTAATGTAGTCAATTGCTCAGGGACAATTCCACAACTCATACCACCACTTTTCCACAGTCGGTATACTAACTTAATTGTTCATTTATCTAAACAGCCCCTAGTTTTTATTTACATGCTCTTTATTATCTTGCAAACCTATCCCACAATACCTACAAAGTACTTCTAGTTTCATACTTGTTCTTGGTAAAGAGAACGTTAAGCGTGCGTAGAGTTGTATCGGTGGTCGATAGAACTTGAGGGAACATTTGTTTGAACTTTAGCTCCTCATTGTGTTTGACACACCTACTTATCGAAAGAGGCTACAACTCACCCCCTACACTTGTGGGTTATCACACCCCAATGTAATATTCAAGGAGAACCAAGCAACTAAGCTTGGGATGCAACGGAAGGCATCCCCTCTTTCTTCTAACGACTATCGGTAATTTTACTTGGAGCTATGTTTTTATTCGTCACATGATATGAGTTTTGCTTGGAGCATCGTGTATTATATGAGTCTTTGCTTAGTTTTATTTTTAGTTTGTCACAATCATATTTGCCTCACACACATATTTGAGAGGGATACACATTATGTATAATTTGTTAGAATACTCTATGTGCTTCACTTAAATATTTTGAGCTAGGCATTTGCTCTAGTACTTCACTTATATCTTTTTGAGCATGCCGGTGATTATATTTTGAATAAATACTTGCACTCTCATGCTTCACTTATATATTTTTGAGAGTTGATATTAGTAAAGGTAATTTGCACAAGATATGAATTTTGTCTTGATACCTCCATTTTGCATCATGTTTTCTTACTATCATTTATCATGTTTTTATGCATAGTAATGCCTTTTGGGGTAATTCTAATGCTTTTTCTCTCATAATATGCAAGGTTTATATGAAGAGGGAGAATACCGGCAGCTGGAAATCAGGACTTGAAAAAGCAACGTCATGCTACCTATTCTGCACAACTCCAAATGAGCTGAAACCTCACGAGGATTTTTCATGGAATATATAAGAATTATTGGAGCAAATAACTACCAGAGGGGACCCACCGGGTGGACACAACCCACCTGGGCGTGCCCTGCTGGGTTGTGCCCTCCTCGGCCCACCTCCATGCCCATCTTCTGGTATATAAGTCATTTTGACCTAAAATTATTAAGAGGAGGACTTTCGGGATAGAGCGTCGCTGTCTCGAGGCGGAACTTGGACAGGAGGACTTTTGCCCTCCGGCGGATCGATTCCGCCGGGGGAACTTCCCTCCCGGAGGAGGAAATCATTGTCATCATCGTCACCAACAACTCTCCCATCTTGGGGAGGGCAATCTCCATCAACATCTTCAACCACACCATAGTCGGCGTTCTCGGAACCACGGTATCCAGACTTGCCTGCCCGCGGCCCGCGACATGGCTCCTTTTCAGGCCTGGTACGACCCATCTTCAACATCGACACTCAAGACCCTCGCGAGGGGCCAAGCCTCGCAGGGCGAACGACACCAAGACCTCTAGAAGGGGCAGCCTCGTCTAGCTGGCTCCTGAGGAGCGAAGAACCCTATGCAACCTCCACCTCACGAGGTTTGCATGACGCATGCCATGACGACCAAGGCCAGGTGGGCGCCAGCGGGTGCAGTACATCCGTTTCCTCTTTGGTGCTAAGGAAGCAGGCTCAGGCGCAGAGTCCCAAGGAATCTGCTAAAGGTTTCTAGTCCCATGCAACAAGACCAAGACCGCCAGGACGGCAGGACGGAGGTCATCGCCGAGCCCACCATGGCGTCAGGATCAGAGGCTTTGCAGGCGAAGACCACCCTTAGTCAGGATAAGATGTACTAGTTGTCTCCCTTCAAAATTGGCCGTTGTGGGATCCCTTCCCGCCAACATTTCAGGGGAAGAGGACCAAGGCCACTATATAAGTAGGATAGCCACCACCCAGCAGGGGGGAGGGATCATTCAGACCTTCCTCTCCACCACAAAGCAAGAACACACCTCCGGAGGTTGTTCACCCCTTGTACTAGTTCGTCCTCAGCCCATCTCGAGGCTAATCCACCACACTGCTGGAGTAGGGCCACTCACCGCTAGGTGACCTGAACTAGGATAAACTGCCTAGTGTCTCTTTTACATTCCTGTTCATCGAGCTAGTTCATGGGATGGTGAGTAGGTAGATAGGCGAGGTTGTGTTCTTTGCACGCACCCCAGAGTTCAAACCTAGAAGGGTTTTGCGGAGCCCTGAATCCGAAATTTGGCGCGCTAGGTAGGGGTGCGTCGAATCTTCTCTTCATCTGTTCGGTCCACCGTCACCTCATTGCTGGCATTCCGCCGGCTCACACCGAGCCATGGGCCACCCAGCCTGCTCAGGCGACGTCCCTTGCCCAAGAAGGCATCAACCCCGAGCTCTTCGCGGCTCGTGCGCCACCCAATGCTACTGGTCGCGGGCGGCGCGGGCTGTCACTGTTCTCCTCCGCCCAACGCCGCAACCGCTCTACCGCACGGTCGTAAAGCTACGCAGCGGCGATGTCCCTGCATATGCGCCGGGAGCAGGTGAATATGCGGGCCGCGGTTGTTGTAGATCGAGAGCTTCTACGATGCAGGCCGACGGAGGGCGGCCGCGACGCCTTACTGGAAAGAGTAACAGAGTTGCTCGACGCAGCGTGCAGGGGCACCACACCCTTCTACAGCTTACCAGCATCTCGGGCGCCGTTGGGGGTACACGCCAGCCTCCGCGGCGCTCACCCAGCTCCTCTTGGGGAGCCCCAAGATACTCATGGCACCAACCCGAGCCACAACACCGTTCGCCGGGAAAGAGGTGCGACGCTTGCAGACATGGCAGGCTCAAGTGATGCCTTGGGACGCTGTGACGGACCGACACCGTGTGATCACCTCGAACAAACACCACGCCGACCATACAGTGATGTCTGGTGGCCAGGAAATGGCACAAGGACAAGAGCAACTGATGCCACCGCGCCACCGGTACTAGACCCGCCGTATTCACCGAGGAGCCTCAACTGTTTCCCCAGCCGGCCTAGATGGCGGGGCCAAGCGAGTCAGAAGCCCACCGCAGGGCTCCCTAGGGCTTCGTCGATGCCTTCAGCGACAACGGCCACAGGGTACAACTGATCTCTCAGGAGCATGTTTACGCTAACCATGGACCACAGGTGTGGGGACCCCGACTTGGAAGTCGAGATCACCGAATGCACGTGTACAGTGATCCCAGAGATCAATGCTCACTGAACACACAGAAGCTGAAATAACAAGAGTCTTACATCCATACAGATAGTCTTACACGAATTAAGGCCATTATGGCCAAGTCTTACATAGATAGAGCCTCACGGGCTGAATAGCAAATAACTCAAGTAGCGGAAGTCTTCGATAAACGGGTAGAACCCATGCCATCTGCCTTAACCCTATAGGCATTCTGACTGGGATAGCGTCCTAATTCGCATGGTCATCTCCAAAGAACTCTTCCTCATATTCCTGCTCTTCCATGCCTGGCCAATTAAATAACCAGTGGCAAGCCAATGAGTACTTTGAATGTACTCGCAAGCAACCCATGATGTGGTAACAATGTAATGGAACAATAATGAACAATCTAGCAGGAAGCTAGAACAATATGCTATCATCAAGTTTATGCATCAATAACCTCGCGTAACCTCGAAGACAGGTTACCGATATCAACGTGAATATGATTCATCTCATCGAGTCAAGTCACCACCTTGACTTAGCACACACATAACATCACCGACGAAGTAAAATTCCGGACATAGTTTAAGTAGCACCACCCAACTGTCCATGACCGTGGACACGGCTATTCGAATAGTTTTACACTCTGCAGAGGTTGCGCACTTTACCCACAAGATCCGGGGAACTTCCGTGTCATCCACGACCCGCGGTACCTCAAGTACCTGGGGTAAGAACCCGGTCATTACCTTTCCTTAGACGACACTAACATAGAGTCCACTCGTTGGTACACGGCCCTCGGGGTACAAACAATAGATCACGGGACTTGCCCAAATTCAATGTCACGCGTACCCGAAGGGACCAACGGTGTGTCCGGTGCCCTGTGAAAATAGTCATGGCCGCCTATCCAAGCACGACCCCGTCCCGGGAAAGACCTCAAGTCTTCCCGTCACTAGTAATGCGGGCACCATGCTAGTATCGACCTAAGTAATCAATAAAGCCCCGTCCCATAAGGGGTAGTGTGGTTGCACATGTTTGGTTGGGACGGTAGTCACACATAAATCTAATCCATCATTCCACCATGCACATGATATTACCGGCACATCACTTCTTTCTCAAGTGATGACCTAACACATCATCACCCTCGGGCATTAGGGGCACCCGATGGGTTCATGCAAAGATTTCAACTATGCGGGTTCATATCACACATGCATCACATAAGCATCATGACTATCTGTTGCATGTCATCTAGCATATAGCAAGATCAACAATAAAGCATGCATCATGTGGTGGTTCATCTAGGTTACCATCGTAACACTATCATCGTGCATCGGAAACAAACGGGTTCCGAGGAACAAGTGTATCATGGTCAAAGGGCTGCTTGCCTGGATTGGCTTGGTCTTCAAAGTCTTCAAGTCCTTCGCCTTCTTCTTCCACAGCAACTTCGTCAAATACGGGATCTATACGTCGCATAATAATAACGGAAAAATAAGAATACAAATAAAATAGAAAAATCAAAGTGCTCAGAAAAATGTCAACTCATTTTTGTAAAATACTAGAGGGATTTCTAAGATGGGGAAAAATCTTAGTTGGAGTTTTGGAGTTACAGAATAGGACATATAGATTTTTGAACAGGAGTTATACTGCTCAAATTTGAATTTAAATTTGAACAGTACAAAAAAGTTTCATGGATTTGGGTGAAAGTAGTACCATTAAATAGGTTGGAATATTGCAAGATTTTAGGAGTTGAAAATATTTAATTTGGATCAATATTCTTTTCTGTATAAATGTTTAAATCATTTACAGAAAAGAAAAAGAAAAAGGGGTCCTGTGCACTGGGCCAGAAGAGGCCACAGTGCACAGCCCAGACAGGCTGGCCTAGCCGCACGGAGCCAGCGCGCGCGCACGTCAGGTTTTCAAACCTGACGGGCAGGGCCCGTGGGTCAGCGGCACAGAGGAGGGGGAGAGAGGTGGGGGGATGACAGGCGGGGCCCGCCTGTCATCTCTAACCCCTCGGCCACGGCGGCGGCGAGCTCACCGGTGAGGACTCCGGCCACGGCGACGGCAACGGAGGCCAGGGACGGACTCAGCGTCGTGTCGCGGTTGTAGCGGTGGTAGTGCGGCACGACGGGGAGCCCTGGTTCACCGGCGGCGAGGTGGGACGGCGGAGGCTCGTCGGAGGGCGGTGGTCGAGGTCGTTTCCGACTGCGAATTGAGGGGGAAATAGAGGGGAAAGGGTCAGTGGAGTGCGGCGGTTCCGAAACGGGTGGAAGGAGAGGCAGGGGAGGCCTGTACCTTGAGATCGCCGGCGGCCCGACGCGGTGGAGCTCCGGTCGATCCCGAGCACTGGGGCGTCCTGGGGTCGAACTGAGGGTGTTGGGGGTCTCAGAGGAGAGGTGTGAGGCTTGTGGTGGTGTTGGAGAAGCTCGGGGGGGCCTTATATAGCCGCGCCCGTGGTTCACCGTGGACCCGTGCACCGGCGAGGTTGCAAGCGAGGATGTGGAGGGTTCTGGAGCCTGGGAACACGCCGGGGAGGTCCGTGGACTAGCTCCACGTCCAGCTGAGGCGAGAGGAGGAGCGGGGGAGCGTCAGAGGAGGGCGCGCGTGTGAGGCAGAGGAACGGCCGAAGCGGGCGGCCGGTGCGCGTGCGACGACGCTCACTGGAGGGCGCAGGAGGAGGGGGGACAGCGCCGGGGAGGTCGCGGACGTCGAGGCGCCTCGACTGGCGCGAGGGGGAGGCCCGAGGCTGTCGGGGAGCGGCGATTGGCTGGAGCCAGCGTGCGGGAGCACTGTTTGCGCGCTCTAGAGCGTGCGTTTGACTGGCATCGACGCGCTCTCGACGGTTTGGTCCGTTCCAGCGTGCCCAACAGTGTCTAGCACGTTGTAGGAGAAGTAAAGAAATGCCCTGAGGCCTTGGATACCCTGGGGGTGCAGAGAGAGAGGGAGAGGGCTGGTAACATGGTGGAAACCTACTGTACAGCAAGGTAAAACAGAGGTTTCACCCCTCAATCATGGAGCTGAGGTGCTGGGGGAGTTACTGGAGGTAGCTGGTAACCCAATGAGCTTGTGGTAAGAAGTTGAGGCCATGGAGAAAAGTGAAAGTGGTCAAGTTGGAGGTTTTAGAATTTTTGCAGAAGGTGTTTGATCTGTGTTTGATCAAGTAAATGAAGTCCACTTGACATGGCACTTGACAGGGTTGAAAGACATGAGAAAATAGGGTGCCTCACCAAATTTGGGCTCATTTGAAGAAACTAGCCAATGTAACTTTGGTGAACCCTAGAAATCAACAGAAACAGTTTCATCTTGGTTGAGTCAAGCTAATCATCTCCCCTTGATGCACCACATGGTGTAGCATCATCATTTGGGGTATTGATCATGCCCACAAAGTTTGAGGCTCCAGATAAAAAGTTGGTAATGTAAAGTTGTTCAAATTTGCATTTGAACAGAAAGGGTTTTGAGGTGATCTGATCAAGTTGCTCTATTCAAATTCTTGTGCCATTTGGTCTAGGTGCCTTATTAGGCCATTCCAGCATATGCACCAAGTTTGAGAGCATTTGGACAAGTTTGGCAATGTAAAGTTGCTCAAACTTCAACTATGGACAGAATGGTTATGAAGGGGTTTGAGGAGGTTTTATTGCTTCCCAAGGCATGGGGCTTGGCAAGATCATCAAATATGTCATATATGACATGATAGAATTTCCCTGGAATTTTTGGAGAAAAATTCCTTTGTAAATATTTCAAAGGCTTGAAATATCCAGAAAGGGTTTTAGAGGGTTTAGCCCATTATTTTGAACATGACCAAGTGTTGAAACTCTTATATATGGACAATATATGTCCTATGAGTCTCTCTGAATTTTGGCAAATATTTTTGAAACAGTTAAATAATTTTCTCCTATTAAAGACCATTTCTGGCCCTAAGAAAAAGCTTTTAAATAAAATAGGAAAATAACTTTTAAAATTATACTTTTGTGGTTTCTGGGAGTCCTATGACTACTAGGTCTCAAATAAACCTTTTGAAATAATTTTCTCACCCTAAATCAAGTACTTGCAGTGCAAATCTCAATTCAGGGGTTTTTCGAAAACTAAATTTATAAAATACTTTTCGGCCAAATTAATTTTGTAAGAAAATACTATACTGTTATATAACACTTGGCATGATCATTGGGCAGAAGTTTTGGGTGTGGAGATGAAATCTACAAGAGGTCATAGTTGACTTTAATGAGCACATGAAAAAGCAAATGAAGAAAACTCAACTCCAAATAAAAGCCAAATGATGTTAAAAAATTTTGCTGGTCCAAATTTTCATGCCTCAAAGTTACAAATAACATGTTACAAAATGCAGGGTGTGACAGACCTACCCCCCTTACAAGAATCTCGTCCCCGAGATTCCTAAACTAGGGCTTAAAAGAGATCGGGAAACTCGGATCTAAGATAGTCTTCTCGTTCCCAGGTTGCTTCTGCTTCGGTGTGGTTGCTCCACTGGACCTTGAAGTACTTGATGGTACGGCTCCGCGTACGTCGTTCTGCTTTGTCCAGAATACGAATGGGCTTCTCGCGGTAGGTCAGATCAGGCTGCAGATCAATGGCTTGGTGATCCACATACTTGTAGAGATTGGGCTTGTCTGGAACTTGCAGACATTTCCGGAGTTGTGACACATGGAATACATTGTGCACATCGGATAGCTCACGTGGTAGTTCCAACTGATAAGCCACTTCTCCTCGTCGTGCAATGATCTCAAAGGGTCCAATGAACCTTGGTGCGAGCTTCCCCTTGACATGGAAACGCTTGGTTCCCTTTTGAGGAGTTACCCGCAGGTACACATGGTCCCCAACATGGAAACTCATGTCTCGGCGTCGAGTGTCAGCATAACTCTTCTGCCTTGACTTGGCTGCCTTTAATCGCTCTCTGACTAGTTGGACTTGTTCTTCTGCTGCGCGGAGATTATCCGGTCCAAAGACTAGTCCTTCTCCAGTCTCTGACCAGTTGAGGGGCGTGCGACATCTGCGTCCATACAACACCTCAAATGGTGCCATCTGAAGGCTTGACTGGTAACTGTTGTTATAGGAGAACTCGGCAAAAGGGAGACCGTCTTCCCACTTGGCTCCATATGCCAGGACACAGGCTCGGAGCATGTCTTCGAGAATCTGATTGACTCGCTCTGTTTGACCTCCAGTCTGCGGGTGGAAAGCTGTGCTGAAAGACAACTTGGTTCCCAAGGCTTCTTGGAACTTCTTCCAGAACCTTGAGGTGAACTGGGTTCCTCGATCTGACACAATCTCCTTGGGAACACCGTGAAGACTTACGATTCGGTCAATGTAGAGAGCTGCCAGCCGGTTGCCATCATAAGTGGTCTTGACAGGAATGAAATGGGCCACCTTGGTCAAATGATCGACTATGACCCAGATAGAGTCATGTCCTCTATTCGACCTTGGTAATCCAGTGATGAAGTCCATTCCGACTTTATCCCACTTCCACTCAGGAACCTTGAGTGGTTGAAGCAATCCAGCAGGTCGCTGATACTCGGCCTTGACCCTTTGGCACACATCACACTTTGCAACATAGGTTGCAATCTCTCTCTTCATACCGTGCCACCAGAATCGTGCCTTCAAATCTTGGTACATCTTGGTTCCTCCGGGGTGGATGGAATACAGAGTGTCGTGGGCTTCTTGCAGAATCAGCGTCTTCAGCTCGGTGTTGTTTGGTACGCAGAGACAACCTTTGTACCAAACAATCCCGTGCTCGTCTTCGGAGAATCCTGGGGCCTTGCCCAGCTTCATCTTCTTCTTGATACCTTCGATGCTTGCGTGTCCATCTTGAGCCTTCTTGACGTCGTCCATCAGGGTCGGTCTGACTTCCAAAGCATCGGCCACCACGTTAGCCTTCCCAGGGTGATATTGAACACTGAGGTCATAGTCCTTGATGAGTTCCAACCATCTCCGCTGCCTCATGTTCAATTCCTTTTGGGTGAAAATATACTTCAGACTTTTGTGGTCTGTGTAAATCTCACACCGTTTCCCTAGGAGGTAATGCCGCCATGTCTTCAAGGCATGAACTATTGCCGCTAGCTCAAGATCGTGAGTAGCGTAGTTCTCCTCATGGGGTCGTAGCTGCCTGGAGAGGTATGCTATGACGCGGCCTTCTTGCATCAGAACGCTTCCCAATCCGGTTCGAGAGGCATCACAATATATCACGAACTCCTTGTGGATATCAGGTGTTGCCAGAACTGGGGCGGTGGTCAATCTCTTCTTGAGCTCTTGGAAGCTCTCTTCGCATTTTGGTGTCCACTCGAACTTCTTGTCCTTCTTGAGGAGCTGAGTCATTGGTCGTGCAATGCTAGAGAATCCTTCCACGAACTTGCGGTAATAGCCCGCTAATCCGAGGAAGCTTCTGACTTCCTTGACGGTCGTTGGAGATTGCCATTGGGTCACAGCCTCGATTTTTGCAGGATCAACAGATAATCCTTCCTCGGTCAAGACATGACCTAAGAATCCAACTTTATGCAGCCAGAACTCACACTTGCTGAATTTGGCATACAGTTGGTGCTCACGAAGCTTGTCTAGGACCATCCTCAGATGCTGCTCATGCTCTTCCTCCGACTTCGAGAACACAAGGATGTCATCAATGAAGACAACAACGAACTTGTCCAAATATTCCATGAAGACTTTATTCATGAGATACATGAAGTAGGCTGGGGCATTGGTTAACCCAAAAGACATGACCGTGCACTCGTACAGGCCATATCTGGTTACGAATGCCGTCTTCGGAATATCTTGGGGTCCGATCTTCAGCTGGTAATACCCAGATCTGAGGTCGATCTTGGAGAATACCTTGGCTCCGCTGAGTTGATCAAATAGATCTTCGATCTTGGGAAGTGGATACTTGTTCTTGATTGTAACTTCATTGAGGGAACGATAGTCAATGCAGAAGCGGATGGTACCGTCCCTCTTTGCCACAAACAGAACAGGAGATCCCCAAGGGGAGGCACTCGAGCGGATAAATCCCTTCCTTAGCTGCTCTTCTAGCTGCTTCTTCAACTCGGCTAGTTCTTCCGTCCCCATTCTATAAGGCTTCTTATATATGGGTCCTGCTCCGGGCACGAGCTCGATGATGAACTCAATGTCACGGTCAGGGGGCATTCCCGGTAGTTCATCCGGAAAGACATCAGGATACTCACATACCACCGGTACTTGATCTAGCCCAACTTCAGACAGACAGTTGACTTTAGCGGCTTGAGCGGAAGAGGAGTTGGGGGCAAACTTGACTTCTACTCCTTGGTCATTGGTCACAGTGACTGTCCGATTGGCACAGTCTAACAAGCCTTGGTGCTTACTGAGCCAATCCATCCCTAAGATCACATCCAAGCCTTGCGATCTCAGGATGATAAGGTCTGCTAGGAAGTCTACACCATTAATGGTAATACCGACTCCTTTACAGCCTATCTTGGCTCTCATCTCGGCTCCGGGGGTTTGTACCACCATAGGGTTATTCAGGGGTGTAGGGGTCATGCCACTTTTTAATGCAAATCTTTGAGTGACAAATGAATGCGTTGCTCCAGAATCAAACAAGACAGTTGCAGGTGCTGAGTTGACAAGGAACGTACCCAGCACGACGTCCGGGTCTTCCTGGGCTTCTTCAGCAGTGACGTGATTCACACGCCCCTTCCCATAGTTCGGTGGATTGCGAGTAGCTGGGTTCCTTGGTGGCATTCCACGGCCTTGTCCCTGGTTCTGCGCATTGGGGCGCGGGGCATCAGGCTTCTTGTTGGGGCACACCCTGGAGATGTGTCCGGGCTGACCACATCCAAAGCAAGTGACTTGGTTTGGAGTGTTGATCTTGTTGCCACCACTGGTATTGGGGTTGAAAGTTGGCCTGGGGTTGGCATACTGCTGAGGCTGAGGATTGGCACGAGGTGCAGGAGCTCTTGGCTGCTGATAGGTTGGCTTGGCCGGGGCTGACTGCCACGGACGAGGCTTCTGGTTGCTGGAACTTCCCTTACTGACCAACTTGCGCTTGCGTGTGTCTTCCAAAGCACGCCGCTTGTCTTCAAGCATAAGTGCCTTGTTCACCAGGTCAGGGAAAGATGGGCAGTCGCACACGACAAGCGAGTATTGCAGAGTCTGATTAAGGCCTTCCATGAAGCGCTCCCTTTTGGCAGCATTAGTGCTGACATCTTCAGGGGCATACCTTGACAGAATACTGAACTTCTGCATGTACTCCTTGACAGTGCCACTTCCTTGCTTCAGGGCTCGGAACTCGCGCTTTTTGATAGCCATGATTCCGGAAGGAATGTGGGCCTTGCGGAATTCTGCCTTGAAGTTCACCCAAGTGATGTCTTGTTCAGCATGCATGACCTTGAATCCATCCCACCAAGCTCTAGCAGTTCCCCCGAGGCAGTGGGCTGCATAAGCCACCTTCTCGCGATCTTCGGTGCATCCGACTAGTTCCAGGATTTCCTCAATGGAACGGACCCAGTCATCTGCATCCAGGGGTTCAGCAGTCTCGATGAAGGTTGGCGGTGCATGCTTCTTGAACTCTGCCAACGTGGA
Source organism: Secale cereale (assembly GCA_902687465.1). NCBI lineage: Eukaryota > Viridiplantae > Streptophyta > Magnoliopsida > Poales > Poaceae > Secale > Secale cereale. The sequence continues at coordinate 224,787,166 of LR738714.1, forward strand.
ACGTCCATTGCCATTCCCCGCCGGCTGGCGGTTGTTGGCGACAGCTTGAGCAATCAGCTGGAGAGCTGCAGTGTTGGCTTGGCGTTCCTCTCGGAAAGCTTGGAGAAGCTGAGCCATGTCCATGCTTGGAGGAGGTGGTGGTGGAGCTTGGTCATTGGTTTGGTCGTGGCCTGCCTCTGGCTGAGAGGATGCTCCGGCTTCGGGCTGCTGGGTAGAGGTACCAGTACAAGTTACAACAGGCATCCTGTTGGAGCGGTAAAAGGTCTCATGACTCGGAAGAGGGAAAGCAAGAAAGATGGGTGCCTAGTAAGGGGGTGGGTGTGACACTAAATCAAATCATGCAAGGGCCGTAAGGCCAAAACTCATTCATTAAAATCCAAATGGGTGATGTAGTCGTTTACACCTTCCCGAAGGAAGAATACGACATACATCCAGACACAACAAAAGCAAATGCTAGATGGTTTCATATGAACCATACAAGGACTCGACTGCGCATAGGGGCTACACGACCTATCCTACCGTAGGGGTTACAACTGGCATATCCGAGTAGCGAATAATGCCTAAGTGGCGGAATGCTCGGTCGCGTATTCCGGCTCTTCTGGGTCTTCCTCCTTGTCTTCATCTGTCTGGGCTCCCTTGTCGCTAGAGGGAGTGGGGGAGTGGAGGAGTTGGATACGACGGTGCTTCGACGGTGGTGCAGGGAAAAGCTTGCGATATTCCCTTGCTGTCATCCGGCATCGCCGAGGTGGTTCTTCACCCTTGGAAGACACATCCTCAGAGGGCCTTCCGCCTCGATATGCGATAGCGGATTGTCCAGAAGGTGCTCCTTCCTTCTTGATCCTGTTTGCCTTCTCTTGAGCTTGACGAAGAAGTGCCTTGGTCTTGTAAAGTTTTTCTCGAAGCTTCATTGATTCCGAGGCCAGGTCTTGTGCCAGACTATCGGCACATAGACTGAAGTAGGTCTGGAACCAAAGCGAGAGTCCTTCCTTCAGTGGAGGGGCTAGTGCGCTGCTTTCTTCGTCACCTTCCTTCCGGTAAGGTAAGAAGCGAGTTGCCATCTTGGCTGCCATCTCCGGAAGAAGCTCGCAGAGACGGGTTAACGCCTTGAGTGCAGCAGCCTCGACAGCAAGTGGTAGTGTCGCCACGAAGAACCAACTTGTGGGAGGATCGTTTGCCTTCACGATCACTTCCACATGGTACTCCACCTCAGTATCGCTCACCCAATGCTCAAGGTAGGTGAGGATGGGTGCTCGGTGGAACTGACACTCCTGGAGGCTATCCTCGAGAAGTAGGGGAAACCCAGTGGTCAGGTGCTCTTCGGGAATAGCGGCCATCTACAAAGGTGGAATAGGAGGGGTTAATAAGCTGAGGAAATCTCAGGTTTAGAAAAGAAGAGAGGTCCAGAAGGTTTTTGAAAAGGGGTCTCAACTAACTAACGCCCATGCTAACTAAGGCTTCCTACAGTCAGGATGGCTCTGATACCAGCTCTGTGGGGACCCCGACTTGGAAGTCGAGATCACCGAATGCACATGTACAGTGATCCCAGAGATCAATGCTCACTGAACACACAGAAGCTGAAATAACAAGAGTCTTACATCCATACAGATAGTCTTACACGAATTAAGGCCATTATGGCCAAGTCTTACATAGATAGAGCCTCACGGGCTGAATAGCAAATAACTCAAGTAGCGGAAGTCTTCGATAAACGGGTAGAACCCATGCCATCTGCCTTAACCCTACACGCATTCTGACTGGGATAGCGTCCTAATTCGCATGGTCGTCTCCAAAGAACTCTTCCTCATATTCCTGCTCTTCCATGCCTGGCCAATTAAATAACCAGTGGCAAGCCAATGAGTACTTTGAATGTACTCGCAAGCAACCCATGATGTGGTAACAATGTAATGGAACAATAATGAACAATCTAGCAGGAAGCTAGAACAATATGCTATCATCAAGTTTATGCATCAATAACCTCGCGTAACCTCGAAGACAGGTTACCGATATCAACATGAATATGATTCATCTCATCGAGTCAAGTCACCACCTTGACTTAGCACACACATAACATCACCGACGAAGTAAAATTCTGGACATAGTTTAAGTAGCACCACCCAACTGTCCATGACCGTGGACACGGCTATTCGAATAGTTTTACACTCTGCAGAGGTTGCGCACTTTACCCACAAGATCCGGGGAACTTCCGTGTCATCCACGACCCGCGGTACCTCAAGTACCCGGGGTATGCACCCGGTCATTACCTTTCCTTAGACGACACTAACATAGAGTCCACTCGTTGGTACATGGCCCTCGGGTACAAACAATAGATCACGGGACTTGCCCAAATTCAATGTCACGCGTACCCGAAGGGACCAACGGTGTGTCCGGTGCCCTGTGAAAACAGTCATGGCCGCCTATCCAAGCACGACCCCGTCCCGGGAAAGACCTCAAGTCTTCCCGTCACTAGTAATGCGGGCACCATGCTAGTATCGACCTAAGTAATCAATAAAGCCCCGTCCCATAAGGGGTAGTGTGGTTGCACATGTTTTGTTGGGACGGTAGTCACACATAAATCTAATCCATCATTCCACCATGCACATGATATTACCGGCACATCACTTCTTTCTCAAGTGATGACCTAACACATCATCACCCTCGGGCATTAGGGGCACCCGATGGGTTCATGCAAAGATTTCAACTATGCGGGTTCATATCACACATGCATCACATAAGCATCATGACCATCTGTTGCATGTCATCTAGCATATAGCAAGATCAACAATAAAGCATGCATCATGTGGTGGTTCATCTAGGTTACCATCGTAACCCTATCATCATGCATCGGAAACAAACGGGTTCCGAGGAACAAGTGTATCATGGTCAAAGGGCTGCTTGCCTGGATTGGCTTGGTCTTCAAAGTCTTCAAGTCCTTCTCCTTCTTCTTCCACAGCAACTTCGTCAAATACGGGATCTATACGTCGCATAATAATAACGGAAAAATAAGAATACAAATAAAACAGAAAAATCAAAGTGCTCAGAAAAATGTCAACTCATTTTTGTAAAATACTAGAGGGATTTCTAAGATGGGGAAAAATCTTAGTTGGAGTTTTGGAGTTACAGAATAGGACATATAGATTTTTGAACAGGAGTTATACTGCTCAAATTTGAATTTAAATTTGAACAGTACAGAAAAGTTTCATGGATTTGGGTGAAAGTAGTACCATTAAATAGGTTGGAATATTGCAAGATTTTAGGAGTTGAAAATATTTAATTTGGATCAATATTATTTTCTGTATAAATGTTTAAATCATTTACAGAAAAGAAAAAGAAAAAGGGGTCCTGTGCATTGGGCCAGAAGAGGCCACAGTGCACAGCCCAGACGGGCTGGCCCAGCCGCACGGAGCCAGCGCGTGCGCACGTCAGGTTTTCAAACCTGACGGGCGGGGCCCGTGGGTCAGCGGCACAGAGGAGGGGAGAGAGGTGGGGGGATGACAGGCGGGGCCCGCCTGTCATCTCTAACCCCTCGGCCACGGCGGTGGCGAGCTCACCGGCGAGGACTCCAGCCACGGCGACGGCAACGGAGGCCAGGGACGGACTCAGCGTCGTGTCGCGGTTGTAGCGGTGGTAGTGCGGCACGGCGGGGAGCCCTGGTTCACCGGCGGCGAGGTGGGACGGCGGAGGCTCGTCGGAGGGCGGTGGTCGAGGTCGTTTCCAACTGCGAATGGAGGGGGAAATAGAGGGGAAAGGGTCAGTGGAGTGCGGCGGTTCCGAAACGGGTGGAAGGAGAGGCAGGGGAGGCCTGTACCTCGAGATCGCCGGCGGCCCGACGCGGCGGAGCTCCGGTCGATCCCGAGCACTGGGGCGTCCTGGGGTCAAACTGAGGGTGTTGGGGGTCTCAGAGGAGAGGTGTGAGGCTTGTGGTGGTGTTGGAGAAGCTCGGGGGG